>JASVEL010008155.1:0-102500 GCA_032618575.1 Nicotiana noctiflora | reverse complement strand
TGTTTCAGTGACATATCTAATCAGATTGAATAGGATTTGAAGAGTTGTCACGATCATTCACAAAAATCTCAGTGAACTATTGAAGCTATCAGTGTGATTGATCAGACAAGTACCAAGGGCTTTCGATAGACTTCTTTCATTTCCGAATTAGCTTGTGACAAGTTGCATGAGTTCGTTGACCGCGTAAGGGCGATCCATCTTGATGATGAATTCCACGATAACAAGAAATCGAAATTAATCTTTCGATGTCTGCTCATTCTCCCCTCTTCAGTTCCCAATGAACAACATGATCTTGACCTATCATTTGATCAATTTGGTTGATTTGATACTTAGTTAATTCTTTTATCTTTATGTTTCCACTGATACCTAATCGATAACGAATTTGAATGGCTTTTTTAGGTCCAATTCCATCAATTTTGGTTGAGGCAATTCTTACTTGTTCATCGCCAACTAATCTAGCTCCTGAAATATATAACATTCCTGATTGATTGAGACAAAATGATTCCCTCAATACAGCTTAACTCCGTCAAGCCTGTACGAGTAGTGAAGAAGTATAAAGCACTTTGGTTGGTTGTTGACCAACGAAAAGCATGGGAGAAAGAAGCACAAACGAAAAAGGGCTAAAAAAAGGATGAAGTAATTTCGTATATAAAGATATGGGTTTCCGGGTTTAGATCGATATTACATCCCCCAGAACCTATACTCATTCGTGTTTCACTTGTGCATTTACAACATCCATTGCTTCTGATTATGTCGATGAAATGGGACCGCGAAGACAACCCACCACTAAAGCTTGCTTTACTCTCGCACCGCTCGCTCCCACCTCTCTTCTTCCCACTATAGTGAAAGATTTTTCACTTCACCATAGCAGAAACCTCGCTAACCTTCTCGACCAGTTAGTCTAACCATAGGGAACCCTTCCTGCTTACCCACCCACTGTGAACTCTTACTAACGGACTTGGAATACGAAAGAGATCAAAAAGGCCATCATTGGGGCAAACGATGCAATAGCTTCGGTTTGAGCAAAGCCCAAAATGGCATAACCAAATAATTGTTTTGCCAATGATGGATTTCGCACCAAGGAATGAATTGAGGAACTAAGGACGTTTCCAATACCGATAGCAGCTCTCGCTGAAGCAATTGTAGTATCTCCTACACCCATTTATTTTGCACCTTCTAACATCTCGAGTTTAGAATTCTCCTCACACTTTTTCCATCACGATTTTCTCTTCGAGAACACTCGCCTCATCGATTCTTCCCCTCATTCTTTTTATCTTGGACATTGAGATGTTCATGCAAATCATAGGCGTCACAAGCAGTACACTGAACACCAACCCAATCGTGAGAATAAAATTCTTGCAACTACGAAAACTACAACAACCTCCGTGAACAGATGCTTTGTTAGTTCATTTTTTATATAACTTCAATTCAATAATTAAGAAAAAGGTTAAAAAGGCTGAAGAAGCACCATTGGTGATTAAATCTAAGTATATGCCTTGGAGGCATTCAATGGAAAAATAATATTCATCCATCAGGGGAAAACGGGACAATTAAATAACTTCATCCAAAAAATACAAATCCCACCCTTGAAATTCGGGAAATGGTTGGACTATAGCTATTATTTGTTCACATATATTATCAAAAATATCGTCGAATGGATCCGTAGTCTGCTCAAAACTCAGTATCACGTGGAAATCTGCATGGGTGAAAAAGGCGAGTAAATCTAGTTCAATCGGTAAATCCATCTCAGGAGTAAGCTGCTCCGTTGTAGCCACTTATGTACTTGTACCAACTTGAACAGCCGAAATATTGATACTGGGAGATTGGGGATCGGCTGAAACACTCTAAGATGCACATTTGGGGATTCAACGATAAAGATAGGACAACGATCTCACTTTCCTCCTCATATTCGGTTTGACTTATGTTCATTCGCTCTGTGAGCGGAGCAGTATACCGAAAAAAAAGAAACGATTACCTTATTTAAGAAATTCTTCTTATTCTTATTCTTTCTTAGTTCAAGTTCCCCTTCTCCGGATTTACCCGGCGAGAGTATCACGTGGTGAAGTTTGGGTATGCTATGTTTCCAGCATGTACCAACTGGCAGATGTCTTTACCAAACCAAGGCTTTATCTTCTGCTAAGTCCTCTTCGGTCCAAGCTGAAGGGGAGGAACTACACGAAGCTTGAGGGAGCTGTGAGACCATATATATCTTTGTCATACACCGATCTATAAAGATAGAAGCAAGCCTAGTTAGGCTTGATGTGCCTAATATTATTCTATCACTATACTAGGGATGCCGATGGAATATTTTAACATCTCAAGTTGGTTCATCCAACCAGAATAGTTTGGGCCTCATTACGATGACTTGGATGTTGAGCATACATGCGATGAAAGAAATGAAGATGATGCTTTGCAGACTGACATCTTGGAACAAACTATTAAGAGCCTCTCCAGCTGGCGTCCATGAGAATATCCCCAACGTGTTGTGGAAGACCAGATGCGCTCTTAGCTGCCTTTCAAGATGCCAAATCTTTCTCAACTCTCATTGGTTTGGCGGGACTCTTCATCTATAAATCGAAGGTGAGAGTTGTCTACATTGCTTGTTTTATGAAGAAAGGAGAGATCTCAGATCAGGTTCAACCTAAAGTGAGTCATCATAGGGTTCCGCTCCTTACTTTTAGGAAGGGACAGACAGTCGTGACTTTCTTGGTCACCTCTTTATGTTTATTGCTTGAGCCTGGGCTTTAAAGTCAGAGCCTTCCATACTTCACTAATTCATTACCATCAACCGGCTATTCGAGCTCATCAATCAAGACGACGGGGAACTTAGATGATTCATCTTAGTATGCCGGGTATGTCTTTGCGCAAGGTTCTGCTTGTTACCTCGTTAACTCGATAAAGCCAGCTCGGGAAAGCGGTTTTTCTACTACTTGTTATTAAGAGAAGCTGGGTAGCTCCGTAATCTATCAAGGAGGAGGCTTTCGCCTATCTATAAGGACAATTGGAGTTGACGGTCCTAGTTCTGTTACAGTAAGAGCTGTTGCTGGAATAACTTGTGTTCATGGAATAGAAGCTCTTCCTGCTTTCGTATCCCATGAAGAATAGGCCCAAGGAACATCCATGGACAACTGCCATCCACGTGGTTTAGCTAATTCAATAGCCTTCGAAGAAAGGTGACAAGTACCACTGGACAAGCAAATCACTTTTGGAATCACCTTTAAGAATCCTCTTACGGTGAAATGCCGGAATGATGCGAGGATATCCCGAGTGAGTCAGCTAAACAGAGACGGAAATCTCAGTACTGTTCTGGCGAGCGTATGCTTGTTGAATTGAAGGCATACTACACACTGCTTCAAATAGAAAGATATTGGTTTAATCCCAAAGCCTCGCCAGAAGACTTTCCAAAAAAGCATTATTTAATCTTGTTCCTTGAGCAATTGAGGAAGCGAAGCGGGCTGCTTGTCTGGCCTCGATCCCATATGAGATGTACTGCTCTGGACTAGGAAGGTGCTCTTCTGCTTAAAACTAGGCTAGGAAATGGGCCTAACTCCATTCGCTGATGAACCCTCAACCTCGAGCGGTATGCTTGGTGACGCGTGCTGTCTACTCTTCTTGAGTGCATACACTAGGGTAGGGCTATCAAACTAAGCAGCTTCCCCTGTTCACTATGGCTGAAGTCAGTTTGCAAGACAAAGTCTAGTTTTTACTTTGACTTTCTCTTGTACTTGCCCCCTCTCTGAGACCCTCAAAGGATCCAATTCAGGGCGATCTTCACTTTTTTGATGCCAAAATATAAGCTTTCCCTTTCATTATTTATCATCAGATTAATCATCCTGGAGCAAAGGCCCCATCTCAATTAATTCTGACTTAGGTGCAATTGATTCTTAGTCTTCGAGGAGATCTTGGATGTGACTGCTGAGGGCTTCGTCTCTTTCAAATTTTCAATCCTCTAGGTTCTAGGCTTTATTTTTAGTTTATTTTTTTAAATTATTGAAAGGCTGGTCTTTGACACCATTTTGATGGTGAAGCAACCTGAACCTCAGTTGGATACTCTGTCACCATTCCACCCTCTCAGCAAGGGACTCAGTCACCTCGCCCAGACACAATATTTAGTCCTCCTCCTTTCCCATCATCAACAGGTCCCATATTTCCTCCACCAATTGTACAACCAAACTAGATTCCTTCTTCGTCCATCAAGACCCCCAATATACCATCATCGGCTAATGGAGTTAGAACTGGAAGCCCTGCACCTCATCTCAGCACTCCACCTGGGCCTCCTGTATTTTCGTCGCCGCTCCAACCTGCTGTCGTGCCATTCGGAACTTCTCCAGCAACCGCTCACCCTATTGCCTATTCATTGGCTTCATCTCTGCGCACATCATCACCTCTCCATTTTTCAAATGGGTCTGTCGAGCTTCTGAATTTTTATTAATTGAATCTCCCGCCCAGGGTATTATTTTGCGCCGTTCCGTATATGAGCCTCTTCAAACCGGGCTTATTGCTATTGATTGATCCCCCATAGGATGTGGTCAGCAAGAATTCATTATTGGGGACAGACAGACCGGTAAAACAGTAGTAGCCACAGATAGGATTCTCAATCAACAAGGTCAAAATGTAATTTGTGTTTATGTAGCTATTGGGCAAAAAGCATCTTCTGTGGCCCAGGTAGTAACTACTTTATAGGAAAGTGGGAGCGTTCGAATAGACTATTGTGGTAGCCGAAAGTGCGGATTCCCCTGCTACATTACAATACCTTGCTCCTTATACAAGATCAGCTCTGTCTGAATATTTTATGTATCGTGAATGACACACTTTAATCATTTATGATGATCCCTCCAAACAAGCACAAGCTTATCGCCAAATCTCTCTTCTATTACGAAGACCGCCCGGTCGTGAAGCTTATCCAGGAGATGTTCTTTATTTGCATTAATGCCTTTTGGAAGACTGCCCTTCCTTATTATAGGAATAACTTCCCGACTCTACAGGCACGTGAAGTTCAGTGATTCCTGGGTGGGGATCACGAAGGCAGTTGTCCTTCTTCTGGAAAAGCAAGGGAGTAGGGAAGTCACCTTTTCTCTAAGGATAAATAGCTAAATATCCCTGCTCTAAGTTCTTGAACCTATTGTCTTTTACCAACAAAAACCACTAGTGGGTCAGCGGGTTTCTCATCTATGGAATGGACAGCACTTATACTCGATTCCTAAACTCCAGCTCCTGCTCATGAAAGTAAAGATTTTGATGTCCACATGGCCGAAGGATCCAATAGTGAATTCTTCTTTTCTTTACTCAATGGTGAAGCTGGTTTTGAAGGGCCAAATAGGTCATGGCTTGGGGAGTCATTGAAACCAAAACTTTCGGTTTAGTGTATATTAAAAAGAACAAAGGAAGGAGCCTAGCCTATCCTATATAGTAGAGTATTAGGCCTAACTCAAAAGAAGATCTAAAGGCTATTAAATAGTCGCCTAAGCAGATGATGGACGAGACTCTGGAAGAGTGGCTTTCTGCTGAGGTTGTTTCTGATGGGCTTGTGAACAATTCGGTAAAAACCCCTAGTGAAAACTATGTATGTATAGTATATGTAAGGCCCCGTAAAATTTTTGGTGCATAAAACCTAGTAGCTGTGGTGTCATGGTCCGAATAATGTGTTAGGAATGCATAGAATTCTTCCGAAAAGTTTCAAAAATGTAGAGAATTAATTTTTCCGAAAAGTGTTCAATTTGCGGTCAAGAATGCGATCGCAAACCTGACATGCGAACCGCATTCTTGCCGCAAAACGTTCCAGTGAGTTGCCCAAAATCGTGTCAGAAGTGCGGTCGATATGCGATCGCATGTCAAATCTGCGGTGCACTTTTGCGACCGCAGAATCAACATGCGGTCCGCATAGTGACCGCATTCCTTAACAGAACCTGCATAAACTTTGAGGCCATTTTGCGGTCACTTTGCGGACCGCATGTGGGTTCTGCGGTCGCATAGTGACCGCATATTTGACCCCGGCCCAGATTTTTGTAACATTTTGACCCGATCTCTTCTTTAATATAACACCTTTCTTCTTCATTTTATCATATCATCTCACCAAAATTAGAGAGAGAAGAGAGGGTTTTTAGAGAGAGAAGTTCTTCATCTTCAAAGATTGTTCCAACTACTTAATTCCAAGGATTCTAGGGCAAATATTCAACATCCCCAATCTTTTCAAGGTAAAAACCCTAACTATTTTCTTTGATTTTCAGTTTTACTTGGGTAAAGAGAGGTTTGCATATAATAGCTTTTAAAAATAGAATTTTTACACTCATGCATGATTATTTAACTTGATTTCTAGTAAAAATAAGTGAGTAGAAGTAAGAGTCTTCAAGAACAAGGTTGGCAAGAGTAGGATATCTTGTGTAAGCATAAAGTAGGAGGAAAAATCATCACCAGGTATGTATGGCTAATTTTGATTCTTGTGAAATCGCCTCTATGTGTGAAGTTTGTTTGTTTCGTGTTAAATTGACAAATTGTGTGAAATTCTTGATGTTGTTGTTGGATATTCAAAGTTTGTTGTCGAGCTATGAGTGATGTAAAATGAGAGTTTAATTTGGCAAAAGAATTGTGAATAATGACTATGATGGCCTATATGGTACCTTGTGGAAAATAAATGAAACACTTGAGAATTGGTTTATTGTGGAAAGAGATGAAACACTTGAATTGTGGAAATATTGTAACATGGTTGTGATATTGAATTGAGAAGAAATTGAGAACATGAACCAATGTGTGAGTTGCTTATTTGAACTTGTTGAAATTGTGTGTAGTACCTTATCTGCTGTTTGAAATTGTTGTGTTTTCAACCTGTAAGGCGGGGTCGTGTTGCGCGCCGCAACGTGGTGAAATAAGGTGTGGGTTGGGGTGATAAGGGTGGCCGAGGTAATAAGGGTGGTCGGGGGCAATAAGGATGGAAAGCGATCGAAATCGCTATTGAAAATTGATACATAAATCAATAATGTGAAATTGTGAAAGGAGACGGCAGGAGAGTTTGCAACCTGTGGGGCACTGATTGCCCCTTTGTTTGACTACTTGTGCTTTACGTGATTGATTGGTTATTGTTAAATTGGCTGATCGTAGAACGTGCTTTGTGTGAGAATTATTTGAAATGAGGAAAATGTAGAAACATGGTTGGCTCTGGCTTAATTAATTGTTGATGTAATTTAATGGCTTGAGTTTACTTGGGACAAAGTTTGTCCATACATACCGGTACAATTCAAGTGTACTGACGTCCCTTTTGCCGGGGGCGCTACATTCGTGTCATGATTGTAGGTGGATCAGTAGCAGGCACTTCAGCTCATCGGCAATAGTATCTTTCATCCTCCACTGCCCGTTTTTGGTGAGCCCCTTTCTTCCTCGGGGCCTTGTGTGGTTCATGCCACTTCGGTTTAGATTTCATTTTGGTTTTGTAAGGTATAGCCGGAGCCTTGTTACCGGCAAGTATTGTATTTCCCTTTTTGTATCCTAGAGGCTCCATAGACATGTAAGCTGTGGGATTGTGGCCTATGTATATGTATGGGGCGTTGTAAATATAAATTATGAACTTGTTAGTGAATCAATCACATGGTTATGTTTATGCATTATGAAATCGGTCATTATGATTAGTAATATATTTGGTTAATGAGAAACAGTCAACACAGGGGTAACGCGTGGGAATGAAAGGCACCCAGGTCCGCTTGACTGGGGCAACCCGGTCAGGCGCCGGTCATGTTCCTCGATTTGGGGCGTGAGAGTATAACCGCCGCTTCAAATCAATTGAATCAATGCAAGCAATGCTGTTCGCACATGCCTATTCATTCATATTTGGTTGGATTCCTTGGTTCATCTTATGCCAACGATGGAATAGCCTCTTTTTCTAGCTATTACTTTCCTTCATTCAGGTATGGGGGCAGGGTATACAAAGATGGAGTAGGCTTCGTCGGTTTGAGAAGGTGAACGACAAATCTGAATGATCGAAGGTTCAAGTACTAAGCGAATATTCAAACTTCTATTCATGTGAGAAGTTCTTGCCCCTTTGGTTGACACCACCTTAGCCATAGTCAGTAAGGGAGGGTGGTGACTATTAGATAGGGACTCCGGAAGTTCTTGGGAAGAGGTTAGTGGAAGAGATCATCTTTTCGGGGTTGGATTCACCAAAGTGGACGATAGGAAAAAGAACACAGATGAGTGGACATGACAAGCATATGATTCATTCAATAGCCAGGTAGGAGAGTATGCACCACTCCGAAGTACTAATAACTAAGTTGAAAAGAGAGCGGGGCAAGCCATAGACGAAAGCGAACTATAGACTATTTACAAAAGACCATAGGCAATGGACGAAAGACCAGCAAAAGGGCATTAGTCGCCGAGGAAGCTAGTGCGCGTAGATCAAAGCTTAGTGGAGAGACCATACATGGGCCAGTTCCAAGGCCAGGTTATCAACAGGGGAAGAGGCAGTGTGGATGGCAGGTTCGATTACATAGAAGTATATAATCAATGATTATGCAGAGGGTCCAGTAGTAACTAATTACCCAAGCAAAAGGACTATGACACTAGCTAACCAACTGAGATAGTCGAATAGATAGATGAATTACCTTCTAATGGAAAGGAAAGAAGTGGAATCAGACTCAGTTTCAGTTCATCACAGGGATTCGAAAGTAGCCGTATTTGATGATGTTGATGTTTCAAAGTAACTTCCGGAATTTAGCATTGAAGATAAGGACAGAAGAAGATAGGTAGCTTTCCGCCCTAACTAAAACATCTAAATCTTAATAGGATGCAGCTCGTCCCGATTTGTCTCCGGTCGTAACTAAGATAGATCGATTAATCTCCGAGAAGTCCCAAAGTGAAAGTCATCTATTGAGGACAGGACTGTGTAGACAGAGGTCTAGGAGCTTGAATAGCTTACTGAATTAGCTCAGTAAGGGCCTATAGCTTCTCTTGAATCTATAGGAAAGATCAGGGCAGATATGCCCCTGAAAGCAGGAAATTCCTAAATCCAGTTATTCTTTAGGGTAGAAGACTGGTTTAGCTCAACAATTGATAGATTGTGTTATATTATCCACTAAAAGCATTCTGTCCTAATGGTTTAATAACCTAAAAAGATGGCAGTTATCACCTGCTGACGAAGTGCTGAGGTTTGTAGAGAATACACTAAAGATCTCCTAACTTCTAAAAGAATAAATTCTCACAGGCCTTTATTTCAAAGTTTCAGATTCGATTCCAAGGCAGCTTTTCTTTAGTCCTCAGGATATGATTCTTTAGTATGTTACCAGGGGATGAGCTCAATAGAAACTTACTCAAAGACTACGGCTACTTTAGCCTCAGTATGTTCCTACTGTTCCTACAGTGAGGATAGGGGAATCCCCGGTGGTAAGGAATCCAAATAGAATTCAATGGAATAGACTTCCTTGCTGCGGAATTTCTTATAACAAGCTGGGCCTGTAGAATGTAGAAAAGAAGACTAGCCTTTCAATTTGAGTATTAGAAATAGAATGCCTTGGTTTATACTTCTAAGGAAGGGCTTTTCTTTTGTAACTACCTAATCCCTCTGGAGGGTCAATGGCCTGACTAAGAAAATGGCTGAAGCTGCAGTTACAGAGGGGAGAATTGCAATTGAATCAAAGGCTTTGCCTCTAGGACCATCTTACCTTCCAACTAAGGCATTTTTCTACTAATTCAATCGATGTTTTCACCTTACATAACTAGAGAGCAGATGTTGGAGTGGGAGGCCGGGCTTTCGCCTTTAAAGGTATAAGCTGTGATGTGATAGGCACGAAGTCAAGCAACCTATGAGTTGGCTAAAATATCTTGCCAGGTATGCTAAGCTACCTATCCCTACAGATAATATGCATCTTGTTATGGATAAAACTACGTTTAAGAAAGAACGATCATGTGATGTCCAGAAAACACATTACAAAGCTCTATAGAGGTACGCAGTTGCTCCACCGAAAGGGAAAGGGGAGGGGGATTGCAAAAACTGAATTATGATAGCTCAAGTTCAGTGATCTTTGGGTATTGGTATTGAGAAAAAGAAGGCTTTTTCTTTCTCTTTTATTTTTGTCCCGAAGTCATTCTCCATTCCAATTTGGAATAGCAAGCGTAAGCACATGAGTTTTCTTGCTCTCGCTATCGTACCTCAGCCTTTCCCAAAGCACTAACTAAGCCTTCATCCTCTCCCTATGCTCTTCCTGCATTGTAGCTTTTCTCAATCCCATCGCTATCGGTAAAGCAACTATGTACCTTTCAGCCGGTACAGTGTCTTTCGCTTCCCTTACTCCATTTTTTACTCCTTTTAGGGAAATAAAGAGCTTTGTAAAGCGATTCATATCGATTACTTAACGACCTCTTCCCTGCTAGTATCCATGTCCCATTAAGGTTAGGTGGGGGAATGGAACCGAAAGAAAGACCGCTAGAGAATATATGTCTACTTTTTCTGGTGGCTTGGTTGGACTGGGTAACCCTGCATTGCTTTCAAAGGAATGCCTTTTACTATTGTTACTTCCCTCTCAACTTGCCATATGACTTGTAAAATTCCCACATCTGATTCGTAAATAGACAGGCTTGACCCGACCCTCAAATGTCTTGTAATAAGATAGTCATAATAGTTTAGTGCTAAGGCCTAAAAAGAAAATGAGCAAAATCTTCCTCCTACAGGCGTGGCTTAGCATTATAAAGTTCTTATAGAATGCGCTGCGAGGGAGAAGATAGAAGCAACTAACATAGTGAATGTACGAGGAGTCAATAAGTGCCTCACTTTACAGTAAAGGAAAACGAATCCGCGAAACGAAAGGTAACTGAAAGCGTATCCACTTTGGGACTTGAAGGATTTTCTATTCTGACATTCTTGAGCACGAGAGGCGTAACGATCTGGGCACTATCTCGGAGAGAGGCTCGGTGAAATAGACATGTCTGTGAAGATGCGGACTACCTCCACCTGGACAAAAAGACCGATTGAAGCTTAACTGTTCCCTGGGATTGGCTTTGGGCTTTTCATGCACAGCTTAGGTGGAGGGCGAAGAAGGCCTCCTTCTAGGGGGGGGGGGCGAGCCATCAGTGAGATACCACTCTGAAAGAGCTAGAATTCTAAACTTGTGCCAGGACCTATGGGCCAAGGGACAGTCTGAGGTAGACGGGGTAGGGGGCCCACACCAATCCATCTCGAACTTGGTGGTTAAACTATACTGCATAAATTGAGAATACATCATGATGAAACTAATGATCTTTCTTTTTTTCCCCTCCCTTTATTTGAACCTTGTCAATGATCGAACTCAAAGATATAAACTGAGTGCCAATTGATGAGTAATTGAGAACAAAGGAGAGAGATATGGAAAGAATGAAGTAATGAAAGAGGAAGTCATTGCTAGTAGTAACGACTTGTCACGATCCATTGGATCATATAGAATCCATGTCCTAGGTGTATCAAAAAACATTCTTTTCGCTAAGTGTATATAATAAAATAGAGTGAAAAGGTCCACCCCAAAACCAAGGGTGTACTAACTAACAGCTGAGTCCTCTCCGAACCGCAGGAGATAGTTTCCAATCATATGGCTCACCAACTTCACTTGCCTCTATGGGAGGCTCACTCCGGGCAGGTTCGGATCACTTATAATACATGGGCTCTACGAAGGAAGGGGTTGGGTAAGGAGCGTTCTGAATATGATTCTTTTCCTGTATTTGTTCGATGAGAAATGCGAGTCTATTTTGTCCACTTTTTTCATCCTCCTCTAGCAAAATGATCAAAAAGGAAGGCGAGCTTGCTTCTTATTCCCGTGTTTGATCTCTTCCATCTCTGCCTGGCTCGTTGTCACCTATGTTGAAGAAAGGTTTGGTACCCTGTAGAGAATAAAGAGGGGACAAGGATCTTCGTCTCAACAGTGCTTTTCGAGGCTCCCCCCTGAATAAGTAAGGCCCCGTTAGCCGGGGCGAAGATGGGGATAAAGAGTAAGGATTGAAGCCCCCTTAGCTCTGCCAGGCACTGGACAGGGGTTAGCTTTGTAAATGTGTAGAGCCAAGTGTAGTGTAGTGTAGTAGTAAGAACTTCTAGGCCCCTTCCCGGCTACTGGATCACTCCAGTGCTTCGGGTACTATGGACCCTCTGCCATCCATTGCAGCAGAGCCGTTTCATGAGCGGGGGGGGGGGGGGGGGGGGCGCAGTTCTTTGAATTAAACGTTGAATGAAATCTATTGTTTTTTAGATATCAAATCTAAATCGGATAGGATAGATGGATGGATCTAACTTTCTATTCATATATATTACTAATCAAAATGGATTTTTATAGTGTTGTAGCTTAGCAAGAATCCCCAAATCCTTTATTTGGCCAGGAAAGACTACACTGCATTGGGCCCAGGAAGCGAAGGGAATGAGCTCAGCTGCTTCTCCTCCACACTTCTTTTTCTCCGTGCCCATTTCGCATGCGCTTCGCGCTTCATTGGTGCTTTGGTCTCCTCTTATTCTTCATTGGATAATTCAGATGGACTGCGCCGTTCTTTCCCAACTAAAATCGAAAGGGCTGTATCACATCGAGATGTCGATTCGTTTTCCGCCCCCAATGCGATGTGGAATTTGTAAACCCCTATTTAGACTTGTGGGCAATTCATCTTTTGGAATCGAGACCCAGCCCGGCCGCGTCGTTCCAACAACCGGCGGGGAGCACCTCAGTATACGATCGCACGCAGTAACTGGGAGTCCTATTACACCTAAGGCCAACTTCAATTCACCAAACCAAGGTTTATCTCGTGTAGTCATTGTGGACTCGTACAAGGATATTGAGTAGACGGTTGATGTATCAGACTCGACCCTATCTTTCGTAGCATGCATTCCCATCCGTGTCGCAACTAATTCGGTACGCTACGTGTTCGGTGCACGGAGAACTGCCGTCGGTCCCCCAAACTTACTTACTCGTGGCAACCTTTCGGCCGCCCAACGACCTATAACGCTAGTCACTACTCCCACTAGGGCTAGGAAGTAAGCCCCACAACCCAAAACGACAAAGAACAAATAGAATTTGCTACAAAAGCCGGCTAACGGGGGTATTCCTACGTAAAAGACCATAGTAATGGAGAAGGTAATAGCCAAAATAGGATTCGTTTTGGCTAGAGCGCCCAAATCAGCTATATATTTGACACGAGTTTGCCGTAATGCTAAAACTATGGCGAATGCATCTATCATCATTGATGCATAAATAAAGATACCAATTAGTAGTGATTGAATTCCTTCTATGGTTCCACATGAGAAACCAGTATGAATATAACCTACATGTCCAATTGAACTATGAGCTAGAAGTCTTTTTACTTTCGTTTGGGCCATGGCGGCCAGTGATCCTAAGATCATAGAAGCAATGCTGCAGAAAAAGATGATTGGTTAAAATGTAGCTCTGTAAGAACCATAAATAGAAACACGTGAAATATTAGCAGAAATAGAGATTTTAGGCGCAATAGAAAGGAATGCTGTAACCGGGGTGGGTGAACCCTCATAGATATCAGGTGCCCACATATATAGAGTCAAAAGATATTTGGAGTCCGAGTGGTAGGGGTTTTTTTCGGGGCTCGAGAGATGGAATAGATAGGGCCCCACAAGTTTTGAATTCGCCACTGGGGAATTCACATGAAGGGAACAGGGAATTCTCAACGAAAAAAGTGCTCTATGAATCGAACGTGAAAGTAGTTTTCCATCAGACGGCTTTTCCTGTAACTCTACACTCAACTTGGATTATATATCCAAAAAGGTCCGCTCTCGGCCATTCCACACGCTGCCTAGCAGAGACGTGGTTATCTGAAAAGGAATGTCTCTTTTGTAGTAGATGCCGAACCTGCTGTGCCCCATTTACTAAGAAGGGGGCAAACACAGCAGCTACATGGACCCCTTCCTTTAAGTTGTTGCAAGCGCTTTCCCGGGCCGAGCCAGAATTTTTTATTATAAAGGGCAGGCAAAGCCTGAAGGAAGCTATCCCAATAGGAAGGGCAGAACGAGGAGAGGGCCCGACAATCATACCACGGCGGTCAAAAGAGCGTGTTCCATTCAGATAATACGCACCGTAGGCCATACTCGGCCTTTTTCTTTTTCGATGAAAAAAAATCTCGATCTTCGAAAGCGTTTTCCTTCCCCCCCCCCACACCTCCCTCCCTTCGTCGAGCCTTTCATTTAATGGTTGGGGAAAGCATTCCCTTATCTGAACTTGGTGGGCATTCTTTCCAGCCTTAGTAATATAGGGGGTGGGTTTGTCTTGAACATAGGCTCAAACAGAATTTGAAGGGTCCTAGCTACGCCATGCGTTCAATACAAAATATGGAAAGCTGGAGGGATGACAAAAAGAGGGCGCTTTTCTGTGCTGCACTGAAACAAAGGACCTAAGAGACAAGCGTCTTCTCTTAGGTTTCTTCCTCTCGCGCCCATCGCCGCCTGGCCCACTTTAGAAGGGATGATTAGCAAAGCGGGAAAAGAAAAAGGGAAGGGGAGCAGCATCTTATTCTCTTCGCGAGAACTTCCGGATCGTAGAAGCATTCGGAACGGGCTCCGCGTTCATTTCGTTGGCAGAAATGATCCATTCCATTCGGGGCTTTGGGGAACACAAAAATGAAGTCTTTTGACTTGAGAATCAATGATAGATAGACAAGAGATAGATAAACGATATATATATGTTTCTCACAAAAATTGTGAGATAAAGAGTAGATGAATCTTATCCCCTATATCGAACACTCATTCCTATCTATTGATAGAAAGATCTTCGTCAAATACCGGACTTTGCCTTTTTTTAGGAATTACTCATATCGAAAGAAGCTTTTCACAAGCACCCCACCCCATAAAACTAGTTGGGGGAGGGGGGGACTGTTCGCCTTTTGAATCAAACAAAGTAAGTAGTAGGGGCTTCATAGCAACATTCATTCTAAAGGAAAGCGAAGAACCAACCTTTAGTCAATAGGAGCCCTACTTCCCTCTTTCCGACCTAATCACTTCAATTCAAGGGAAAACCCATTTCCTAGTCACCGGGCTGAGTGCAGTTTTGGTACTTCAATAGGGCGAGCTATTTGATAGTGACTTCTTTCGTTTGGTATGGCGACGAAAGCCTACTTCAATGACGGAAATAACTGGAAACTCGAGAGGGTCGCCTTTGGAGAAACATTTGCCGGTAACCAAAGCCTCAGTCTCATTATGTCGTGAGGCTGACTGAATCCAATCCATAAACCCAAAAATGAAAGGTTGTTCGTTCCCTTTCATCAAGTAGTCATACAAACCACTTTGCCTTAGACTCTATTGGAACAAAGCAAAGAAGGAGGCAGGAATGGAGAAAGGAAAGGGACAAGGGCGGTCTTGCTTGGCGCGAAGGCTGCTGGTTCGGGGGTAGAGTACAGTACTAAAAATCCTCGGACTTCCAGGCGGCTTTACCTTTGGGCAGTTGTTCACCGTTGGATCTCGCCAATACAACCCCATATAGTTTTCGTTACCGAGATATCTTTCTTTTTATTGTTCCCTGGGATTTTTGGGGGAATCGGCTCCCATGCTGCAAACAGTCAAATCTGAACTGAACCCTGTCGCTCTTCTTTCTTTCCTCGCGAGCAACAAGCACAGCAGTAGTGTGCGTTGCGTGATTCTACTATATTTTTTGCACTTGACTGGGTAGACAGTTGACCGGAAGATAACTTCGATTCGCCCAGCCAGTAGGCGGGCAGCGTGCTTATCTTGTGTGACAACACTACGGAGCGAGTTGCTCTTCTAGGCGGGCAGCTGTGTGACAACACTACAGAGAAAGCGTCGCTTCGTGTAACATGCTATGGTCTCAATGCCATTACAAGGTAGTGATGAGTTTGATGTGCTCTAAGCCCAGCCCGCACGCGATTAGGAAGATTGGCCGCAATCTGAGTTGTACCACCCACCCTACTCTACCACCTATAGGTGGCCGTCCTACAGCCGCCCGAAAAGTAACTGCAATGATCTTGAATAGGGATCCTACATCGATAAATAGAATCCCCATAAAAATACCACTAGATATAGCACCATTTATTTCGTATCCGGTCAAAATCTTCGCTAATTGATTGAAGTGGGTAGCTCAAGTAGACACATAGATCAGGGAACAAATAGGGTGGGTAGGCCTAAGCACCACACTACACGTATAGACGCGAACCCCCCTTATTACCGTACGTGTGACTCTCACCGCATACGGCTCACACAAAGATTCCTAAATCCATCCTGAGCACTTTCTTCCACCTCTCCTCTCCAATCCTTGATCAAAGTTGCGTTCCCCATGCACTATGAAATGGGGGTCTTTCCTTCGCCTATCGAAAGTATCGGCTTGGCTTCGTCCCGAACCAAGGAGGCATATTGGTGGACGCATGCGTGTAGGAAGGCCGACGACTACATAAGCTAAAAGTATACGACTACAAGACAGGTCAGAAGCGACTCGCTTCTATTCTCGTTGGGATTAGATATAGATGGGAAATCTATAGATCGTAGTAGTTCACCAATCTTTCTAACTAACATACAATATAATTTCACTTCACGGCACGACGAAAACAAAAAAGAGCTTCGCTTGATTGGCCTTCCTACGCTGACGAATGCCTCTTTTCTCTTCTCTGAACTCTGCAACAAACAAGTGGGAGAGACAGGATTTGAACCTACACAGAAAAACTTCAACAGATTTACAGTCTGCCGCTTTTGACCACTCGGCCACTCTCCCTTTCTCGGGCCGAGGCCCCCCTCAATGGGTTCTAATTCTAGGAAGGGGGACGGCACCATGAATCAATCAAAAAGCTTATTGATTTAATTGAAGGGAACTAAGACGATTAGCTTAGCTAGCGTTCCGAGAGAATCTAGTCATTTAGTTAGTTCATAACTATTTCTGTAAAGCAAGGGGTAAATCTTTTACGAAAGCGTCCCCCTCATGTAGTCGTTGGCCTTCCCCAGCCCCCCCTCATTGCTTCTGGCGAAGCTGCGAGTTCATGAGCAAGTGAATGAAGGAGACATGTTCCTAAAAGAAAATGACCCTCTTTCTTTTCTTTTCTTCCCCTATACCTTCAAAGCCTTGTATAGGTTGGGCGCTAGCGCTTTACTAATATATTTTAAAGTCAGGCTCTTCAGCTGAGTGAAGCTACAAGCCTACTTAAATATATCTTATGCTTTCCAAACATCATCTACAAAAATATGGCTACAACAAGCAAAGCAAGCTTTCCCCCTTCGTTTGTTGTAGGTCGCGCCTCACCGTAGGCACTGAATGAATGAAATGAGTGGACATCCTCCTTCCCCCTTGCTAATTACCAAGAACTTCGTTGCCACTAGTAAATTAGACCATCCACCCAAAAAAGAACTCAGAACCTAAAGAGAAGAGAGTTCAGGCTATAAGAAGCTGGCAGAGCTTTAGCCATTGGGCCACATCCATCTATCCTAAACAGTAACCCTTTTCTTGTTCGTTCTTCGAATGACGCTAGTAGAGACTAATTCCTTCCGGCTAATGAAGATACTACTCCAGTCTTTCCAGTGGATCCTTCTTATCCCTTGGAATGAACCAAGTTAACCTATATGAGAGTGAGGAATAAAAACCAACAATCAACTTACTGCTTTTGATGTCCCACGATTCTGCTAGTTTAGAAACAAAGGAGAAGGACATGGGTCGCTAGGTCAGAAAAGCAATAACTAAAAAATCTCCCCAAGTCGAATTCAAACCTACGACCGATCGGTTAACAGCCGACCGCTCTACCACTGAGCTACTGAGGAACAACAGACTTAATGTTGGAAGCCGACTCTCATTTTTTGGACCAACCTATGACCGAATAAAAATGAGTTCATCACTTTTTTTCACATATACCGGGAGAAAAGGATACGATAGCAAGCCCTTCCCCGTCCAGAGAGCCTCCAGGACAAGGAGGCGGTGATCAACCATCCACTATCGAGATTCATATTGATCAATAAATCTCCGTGTCCTGCCAGTTCGCTAAGTAGACTCACTCTACCGAGGGTCAACAAAGGCTGGAACTCTTCCTGCCAAAAACAAGGGACCGACTTCTCATCTTACGAGTTAGCAGGTATGAAAGAGTCCCCTCTCTGTCTGTCTCTCCGAGTATCTACTAATAAGTAGCACTTCTGCTATTCAATCATATAATTGATTCCGATCAAGCTGAAAAAAGTAAGCCCTATATATGTTATTAGTAAATCGCTAACGCACTATCTATAGTAAGGGGGCCTTTCTTGCTCGTTAGCGCTATTTTTTTATTATAGCTAGGGCGCCCCTTTTCTTTCTCAAAGTAAACTTTCTCGCTTGTTAGTCAACCTTTGAAGTCCCTACTTTATTTAGATTTATGGGATATCTGAAGAAGCGCAGGTTTTCCACCCTATACCTATACAAGGGGCTGGACTCGATCTCGCTTGGTGGTACCCCTCTCGATGATTGTTGACTCAACATTGATTTCATGCTTGAGTTCGAGGGCTCTCCCTCCATCCATCGAGTCAAGTAATGCTCTATCGAAAATTGATCTACCGACTATCACATGCCATGCTTCTTCTTTCTCAGAATCGGTTCCTAGTGTTAGTCAATCAAGATTCGCAATCAAGAGAGGTAAGAGCATTGACTTTAGGTTAAGACGTATCATCATTCATGCAAATTCCCCCGTCCATCGATTGATCACGCGAGTACCTATCCAGTCAGTACATAGCGAATGAAAAAAGCGTTCATCCTTGATTCTCTTCCTCAAGAAAAATGTTTATCAATTAGTCCCTATTCACTCGGTCAAAGTCTCCACTTTTCACGCCCCTCTACTAAGAGATTCACCATGTTGATAGGAATTGGCAAAGACCTTCTTGTACACGTCCTCGAGGGCAGCAATCATGGCAATCATCACTACTTTCTCCCGAGGGCATGGTATGGCTTTGTTCTTATTCTTGTTTAATAGATGTCGAGTGCCGCTTTTCCCCGTCCGAGAATCTCCATCTGCTCTAAGTGGGTGCAAGCTAGAATCCTTATGTCAGCTTGCTTGTTCAAAAGACTGTCTCTTTACCCCTTGCATCTTCATCTTTTCGAAAGCCCAGACCATTATTCTGGATCTGCATTAGTCCTATTTTCAGGTGCAAAGCCTCTTCAATAAAGACCTCTTTTTTTTCTTTCTCCCCCATTTCTCATTTTGTTGATTGAAACAGAATAAGCGATATCCATTAAGTAAAGAGAGGGTTTTCGGTCAGTTCCCATTTGCCTTCCCCCCTCATATTCCATTAGTGGGTAGGATGGTCAACTTAGAGGGCACCCGCCTCCTCTTCAGACGTGTCCTCGACAACCTGGCGGTTCTTCGGTCTCCGCTTTTGGGGGCGGGAGTGCTTGGTCACTGGGTTTCCTTTTCCTCAACCAATTCGGTTGTGTCAGTCCTGAAATTGGTCTAACATTTTGTTATGACCTGGCTGGATTGAAGGTCATATAGATTTGAGTTCAAGTGGGACAACACCTTCGATCGACCATAGGGCCTATTCTAACCTTACCGAATTCATTCTATTGAAGCGTAACGTAAAAAGCTCCTTCTCATCTTGCATTTCTTTGGTTTGGAAGTTCCAGAATGTTGTCTGCGGATTTCTATAACAAAGGAAAGCCTCCTACCTTAATACTATGCCATTTGATTGAAACAAGTTCTGTGTTGCTCACCACTCCTCGAGGCCAAGGACGGGGTCGAACCTGTCATTCCAGGATTTGCAGTTCGATACATTTCCATTATGTTACATAGCCAAACCCACCACCTCATGTTCCAAAGTCAAACGGTTGTTCCTCCTTCTCCGCTCCTTCTTTTTCTACATATGCGGCGGCGACAGAGAAGAGGGGACAACTTCTTTCTCCTTTGCCTTGCTCAATCTTCCTTTTCTGATTGAAAGTAGCAAGCCACTCTACTATTGCTACAGAGGGATATAGAAGGTTGCTCATCCAGCCCAGCGTATCCATTGTTTATGAGGCAGTGCAATGCAGCTAAAAAAGAGAAGCCCCTTTTTATTAGTAAGGTATTGGTTGGTTGGGGAAAACTCCAAAACTAGGGTTCCAAAAAGTTTACCTTATATTATAGAAAATTTTGAGAATGGGGCACCCCTACTATACCCCTAAACTACAAGCTAGCGCGGAACGGCTGAAAAACCGTTGTTGCTTGCAGGCTCGAAAATCTCTTTTTTGCTTGTCCTCCCTGTCTCAATTCTAATTGATTAGCTTATTCCTTCGCATAAGCTCCGGTCTAACGACCCCCTTGTTGTGTTGCATTTTGTGATCTTCCGCTTCAGTCTGCATGTTTCGGATAGCCGGGACTCGATGTTGTTTTTCGATTTATATGTCAGGGTAAGGTTTGGGCCAGCCCATCTGATTAATTCAGCTATCACTGCTGCAAACCCCAGCAGTTGTTCGACTGCATACTCCCCATCTGCCTATCTCACACTCCCAAAGAAAATTTTTCTTTCTTCTTTCATTTGCCTTTCATGCATGTTTCTTTCTATCCATAGGTCGGCTTCGCGTAGATAGATCTTTGCCGGGGGAGATTGGTTCCCCTTGAGGTATGCCCTTCCTGTGGGTTGTTCCTTTATCTGTCTTTTTCATCCAGTGCCTGCACTGTGTCAGAAAAGCTTTGTCTTCGTTCTCTCTTTGCAAAGCATTTTAAGGGCTAAGACTTTCTCTCGACATCTTTCTTTTATTTAAGTCATTGATCTCATATCTATAAGCAGGGGGGGTTGTGTTCACTATTAAGCCTTAGACTCGTTACCTTGTTCGAGTGAACTCGTTGGTTCTGCGCTCTATTCGGTCGTAACCCGGTTTGAGAACCTTCTCTCATAGATTCCCTTCACCAAGTCATCGCCAGCAATCAGCTCTTATCCCTTGGTGTCAAAGGGCGAGTTCCTTTCTTGTCTTGCCCAAAAACTTTCTTTATTCTCATTGGAGAAAGACTCTCCTGCGGCAAGGTTTTACACATAGGGCCAGCTGCTTTCTTTATCTCGCTTGCCCTTAGTCCGTCTAGCGCCTTTCAGTTGGGTTCCACCCTGTGGTTTTTTTTTAAGCAATCGACTAGGCAGGTGCCTAGGGCTAGTTTTATTAATAATAAAAAATAGGGACCACATAGGAAAGGTACATGTAAGGGGGGCATGGACCTTACCTTACTAATCCTATTGAGGTAAAGAAAAAGCCTCTACTACTAGCAAGCATGTAAAAAATAAGAACTTGAAAGTACTAAATATTCTATGATCGCCATAGAGTTTATAATACACTCTATGACGTTATTACAAGAGATGATGCTTCTAAAATGATAGATTAAAACAATGTAGAAATTAGAATTGTTGCCCTCATTTATCAAACTTCTGAGTTCTTCAATTTGTAATTCCTTAACATCCTCTTTAATTGTCTTCAAATAATCTTCAAAATTCTTCATTTCTTCTCCGATCTATTGGACGTCGTAGATGTTGAGGGGGAAGCCCATTTTTGCTTTGCAGCTCTCATTGGAGAAAGAACATTATTTCGCGGATTCTTGCCATAACTGCTGGAAAACAAATTTTTCTGTAGGCATCCATCGGGTCCGAGATTATATACTGCTGTAGAAACTAAATCGAAGGGGTTGGTTGAAAGGTAAGGATAGCGTGATTGGCCGATTGGTTATAAGGTAAGGATAGCATGATTAACTAGTTTCGGGTCACTTGGATCATGGGCTAGAGCTACTTGGGTTTAGCCCGCCGAACATCATTCGGATGGGCTTGGATCCTTTGCATGATTTCATATGCCTTTGACGAGCTTTGAATATGGACAGATCTGGAGGGCCTTCTTTCATGGACTTGGGCTTGCTTTGATGATGGCAGGCCTTTTCTTCGCATAGGCCTTCCCTATAGTACTGGGGCTAACGCGCTAGGTCGAGTGGTCGCCAAAGCTTTCTTGTTAGTATAAAACTAACGAAACCTCAAACCACCCAATACCAAGACTACTCGGGCATACTTAGCTTTTCCTCCTAAGATAAGAGCTTTCCACCAAGCTTGTCACTTTTATAAACCTCTTCACTAATTAACTAGTAACTTTTAAAAATGAATTTCCACAAGGGTAAAGTGAAATAAAGGGAAGATGATAAAACTACTACCCTAGCCTAGTAAGTATTTGTCTATTTCGCGTGCCCTTCCTATACTGACTTATACTTACTATATACCACTGTTAGTGGACTGACAGCATCAGCTCGAAAGGGTCTTTTCCGGATAAAATGAAAACTTGATTCATGTAACAGGAGAAAGATTTCCCGTTCCTTAGCCGGAAAGAGATGTCGCCATGAAAGAGGGATTAAGTAGAACAAAATTCACTAGAGAGTCGCGGAAACACTTCTTTATTCCATATTTTGGACCTTAGCTCCATGGAACAATATTTTAGCAATAAAATATGGAAAAATTTCAATCTTATATTAAAAGACTATGTATGGATGGTCTGAATTGTCTAAATAAGAATTCTTGAACAGTGAACAACCAGTTCAGATATTCATGACCAAGAAATAATGGATTCTCTTTCGGAAAGGAAGGCTGGAATGCCAACAGGCGTCTATTATTGAATTCACCCGACCCCCTGACTCATTGTACTAGTTACTGCTATAGCTTGTGCTGTATTGGTGTATTGCTAGTGAACTTACAGAGCAAGCTGTAAAGGTAGAAAAAACAGATCAATCAAGAGATAGTGGTTCTAAGCAAGGACGGATGACTGAGTATTGGCCGGGGAGAGTCGTCTCAAATGCTGATACCATTTTATAAATAAGCCAATAAAAAAAAGACAAGTAGAAGCCAGTGAAAGTGAAAGAGGAGTAAGCAGGGTACGACGAAGCCCTAGGCCTAAGAGGCAGTACGTTAACAAGTACAGATCACATGGTTTTGTACTGACCCGCTTTCGAGCTATCGAGTGACGATTGGTCGAGGGACCCTTTTTTCTTTTATAAGGGAAGAAATTGTAGCTGGGTACAAACAGGCCGGGACGAGTAGGCAAGCACGTCGGTTGTACCGGTCAGCTTTGAGTTGTCGAGTGACGATTGCTCCATCTCTTAAGAAAGGACGCGAGGGGCCTGTCTTATAATAAAGGGGGTACTCTCTTCTTTGATGTGCGCTATATTATTGTGTCCTATTCCTTAAGGAGTGATCCGAGATTAAGCCACGTGGCGATACCCGCCAAAAGAAAGGGGGCCTTTCGTACGGATTGGAGTACAAAGATAATTATTCAGCACACTAAAATCTAGTGGATGGGGTTCCGTACTCATGAAAAGCCGGGGTTGAAACATGCCATGAAACTAAGACAACAATTATTTCAAATAATAAGAAAGAGCTAAGGGCCTCCAACGCCTATAAATAGAAGCTTCTTTCAGTCTATATTTGGCAAAGGGAGATGGAGAGGAACTTAGAAGTCGGCAAAAAAAAAAAAGCTTTGAGTGTAGCCATGGATTCTTTTATAAGACTTCAAGAAATTTCGCAAGAAATCTCTCAAGTCGAAGAGGAGAATCTCCAATCGGAGCAAGGCAAGGTCTGTTCTTGGAGCATTTGCCTCCTCTCAACCCTGAGGCCGTAGCAAAGATGATGCAAGAGATCTGGAACCACATTCGCGGTCTGGAAGAGAGGAAGGAGGCCCTCCTCCAAGAACGTAGGGAACTAACTGCGCGGGTCGCCCGCATAGCTTCGGATTCCCAGAGAGAGTAGAATAGAAAAGTCCGTCAACTTTTTTTAGTTTTAGAAGGTTTAAATAAGTGTCTGTAGACACAAAGTAATGTGTTTTAATTTAGGGTGTTCTTTGTCTTTTTTAGTGGAGATCTACTCCGATGCTTACTGGAGATAGACTCCTATCTATGCTAACTATCTTTGTTTGGTTTTATTTATTATGTTTGCATGTATGACAAAAACCCTAGAAAAAAATGTTTACTACTTATGCTAATATAATAATGAAGACTTTTTAGTATAAATGTGCTGAAAATTTTGTTCTTTCCTTTTTTTCTGTCTATAGTGGAGATAGTCGCACGTAATGATAGAAATATTATTAAAGGACTCTACCTTTGCTTCCTTATCCTTGCTAACTAGAAATGAACCTTCACGAGTTAAGTAAAAGCACCTAGCATATCTTACTCTCCCTATTCAAATAGCAGTTCGTCCAGCCGTCTTCTAGCTTCGACCAACCAAGAGGATTCCTTATATAAAGGAAGAAAGTTTCAGGAGTGATCCTGCACACTCCAACCATTCAGGTCTGTGCCCATCGAGAGCTTTTTCCCACGTTGACTTTCTTTGTCATGCTTACCGGCTCGGAATTTTTCTCCAAAAAAAGGGACTGACTCTAAGGATGCATATATTTAAGTAAGCAAACCAACAGGAGGAAAGATTACAGCTGGTCTAGGAGCCGAAAGAGCTCAACTGACTTAGTTGTAGAGGGCGAATGAAAAGGAGGCTCGACACACAGGGAGAACGGTGAGCAGAGAGCGATTATGAATGAAAAGAGTAAGGGAAAAGTCATCTCATGACTGGAACTAGCTCAAGGAAAGGGAAAATTGCTCTTACTTCCCGAAGGGAAGTTGAAAAAGAGGAAGGAAGTGGAGTTATTCTCAGGTCTCATGTGCAAGCTGGAATCCAGTTCCAAACCACCAAGAAAAACCAGAACGAAAATAGGAACCTCCCAACCAAGAAGCCGACTTAAGAGAATGCGGAACGACCTGACCAGTAGCATTGATTTGAGTTTTCCCCAAATCAGACTCAAATCAATGCCAAATACAAGCTTACGGTTAATACGAAAAAAGTAAAAAGACAACGATAGAAATTCGAACTCTAAGATTTTTACATATAAAATGCGAAAGAGTACTTCTCAATCTTCCGAAAATTTGCTGTGGGTTGAATGGGAATAACATATTATTTTTCTGTTCAAGTTATTTGGTAAAAGAAAGCCATCAATAATGACCACATTGGGGCCTCACAATTTTCTTGAGAGATTCGATTTCGGTTGTTTTCAACTTTATCTCCTTCTCAATCGGTATGGCTCTTGGAGGAAAGTTGATCCAGGTTGGTTTCCCAACCCAACGGATCGTAACCTTAGGGCGACAGCCAAACCATGGTTAGTCACCCCCGCCAATGGATCTATTCTTCTCTTCCACGATTGAGTAGGTGGGTACACTGAATACCAACTCCATCTTAATGAAAAAAGGGATAAGCAACAATACCTGTAAACTCAGATAGCCTTGTGGCATAGCATCGAATCTACTCTACCCTATGCTACCATATTTCTTCATTGTGATTCAACAACGGCGGATATTTAGTCAACTGCGGTTACGCTTACACCAAGAACTCCTATTCTGTTACATCAAGAGCTGATTCAATTATAGCACTTACTGTAACAAGAAGAGCGTGAACTCATTCTCAAGCACTTGCAGCGGCTGGCTTTTTTTCTAACGAAATTTAGTAAGGCTAGGTTCAATAGAGACATTCCATTTATTCATAGTAGTTGCCCAACGAGAAAACTCTTTCAATCAAGCAAGTAAGCCAAGCAAGGCAAATCGTCAATCGATTTGTTGATCCAACTACGGGCAAAACACCAGGCCACAGGCTCGGCCGAACCGAGCCGCCCAAGCCGCAAGTGACAAACAAGTAGATTCTCAAACTGAAGAAGCAGTGGCTACCATTGCTGAAGTTCAGCATCAGGAACAGCATCAAGCTGGTGGCCCAACCCAAGAAGCTGCTGTTGAGCCCGTAGAGACTGGAACCAAGCCTGGAAGGGCAAACCAAGGAACTCATACTATGGAGCAGCAACCTGTGATCCATTCGGATAACCGCTTGTTCATTTTACTCGCAAAAATGGTGCCTTTAAAAGCAAACTAAAAGCAGGGAAGGAACTATGGCCGGCATAAGCTCACCAATTATGATGCGTGACTGACGCATCTATTTTTTCAAATTATCTGGGCATTTTCCTTTGGGTTGGGAGGGCTTCCACTAGGGAAGGGCACTTGCTCTCCAATTTCTATTCTTTGTTATCTATATCGAACTTATCTGTTCCAAATGCGAGAGTCATTCTTTCGATTCAGTAGAGCGAGAATCCACTTTTTAGGAGTATACTTGGGCCATTCTTCTAAGAAATAAGAAAAGTAGGGAATAGTTGACTCTTCACACTTACCCCATCTCAGTTTTCATTTAAAATCTCGTCAATAAAATGATCAAAAACCGTTTGCTTCTCCCTTCCTCACCTCTCTTTAAACTGATAAAGATGAAAGAAGGACCGAGTCTTGCAGATCTGCTACTTCAAATTCATCGAACTGGGTGGTGCTTCCTTCTCCTAGTTTTGTGTGTCTTTTTTTGGCGATCTCAGTGTATTTCAGGTTCTGCTTTCATCTTCAGATGAAGGAGATATCATAAGCTCACTTGTCTTGGTTTAGTCTTTCAACCCTAAAAGCGTAGAACAGACTCATTTGATGTAGGGACCGAGGAATGAGCTTCACAACAAATAGTAGAGGAAAATGGTTTGAAAGTAGATGCTAGTGGTTCAAATCATGTATTAAGCGAACCCATTCTTTCTATCTATTATTTTTATCAGTAAAGAGGAGCATCGGGCTTTTTTCCAAGGGGCAGAGGGTATTGAGAAGTAGGTAGAGAAGAAAGGAAAGATCCCTTTAAAAGACTCAAGCAAGCTTCATATCTTTCTCCTCTTTTCAAAGATGGGGCTGATGGGCCTCTGCTGAGATTCATTCCTCGTATCATCTAGAAGTTAATAGGGCTTATGGAACAGCAACTGAATATCGACTTTTTTTAAGCAAGTTAACCCGAGGACCACTTTTTTACTATGTATAAAAAAGACTCCATCATAATAAAGTGTGTTTGGCTGCTAATAACTAAGGAGGTCATCCGCTCACCAATTAGGTTTTATTGAGCATGAATTCTGTGTTCCACTTGGGATGCGAGACTCTCTCTTCGATATTTGTATCTTCCTTCCTATTGTATCTTCATAGTAGATCGCTCAGCCTGATTCTACTTAAAGAGATAAGGGGCATAAGTTCTACAAAATGTGTATGTTAAGTTAAGCATGACGATTGGTTCCTTGCTTCAAACATGACTAGATTGAAGGCATTCTGCCAATAACGTTTGAATAAGACGAAGGCAATAGGCGTCACTGAACTAGGTGCTTTCCGACCAACTGACCAAACGGAAAATGGGAATGAGCAACTCCAACCAGCTTTTTTGAAGATGTCTGCTGTGGATGTTTCCTATGGTTTACGGGCAAGAGAAGAGAACATCACATCAAGTCAATATCAATAGAAAGAGGTGCTTCTAATTATTTCTATCCGAGCCTTGAATGAACTACAATCTCTTCGATCCCTTTCCGGAACCAGCCCTAGACCTCTTCTTTTGAATGTTTTCCGGAGCTACTTTTTAAGTCGCAGGTGCTGCTACAACTAATTGGTTCTTCAGTTGATTGGTGAACAAAGGAATTTAGTAGGGAACAGTAAAGAAATATAAGAACATGACTGTCGACAGCTTTCAAAAGAAAAAAAGAGTGAATAGGGCTTATGGATTATCAACACACCGGCTAAGAAAAAGTACGTAAGGGATACGCCTTCCAATTTTCATGTCTTAAGCACGAGAGATTTGTTCAAATTTTGTGGAATGAGATACTTCACCAAGGAAGTAGCACCTGGACTTTACCTTTAAGGTTCCGATATTAAGGCTTTAGGTCCAGTAGAGGTAAAATCCTTTGATAAGAGCTTCCGATAATATTTTGAGTTCTCGTGCATGTCCTCGTCTCTGATAGAGATCCGACAATATTAGTAGTTTCTGCGAATATTAATGATTCTACAGTGGCATAGCTCCGACATGGGCTTCTTCCCTTCATTATATGGCTAGCCAGATGTTTAGCAATAGGGTACCATTACTTAAGTATCTCGGCACTTGGGCATAGTATAGGTTTTCCACTTAATCCACTATCAATGTATCAATAGTGGTGGTCCTTCTGGCAAGAAGAATATGAATTGGATAGTCATAGACTGGGTTTACCACTAAATCCACTAGTAACGGCATGCTGGCTAGAAACATAGAAATTTGTAAGGTTTGTTTGTATTATATGTTGCTATTACCAGCAGGGTTTTCCGCGAATGTAAGTTGTTTGACTACTTTACGCGAATCCACACTAGCTAACTTTACACATATGGACTCCATGCTGTATTAGAGGAATTTTATTCAGGAACCTCATATAACCATATTTTCCCCATCCCTGATGATGAAATGGATAGTTTAGCTAATTGATGTGCCACCCTCTTGCCATTTAGTATCAGCATTCAATTAAAAACTTCAAAAGAAGAAATTAAAGCTTTAATATCATCCACAATGTGTCCAATGCTAGGCTCGGGTCTTGTTGGAGCACAGCTCCCACATTGCACTGCCTGTCTCCACATCTATACGGTAAAAGAAAGCTTCCAATTCTAGCCTCATTTTATACTAGACAGCCCAAGCTTCGACAACTCTAGCATCAGTGACGTGGAAATGACTCTTTGACATAGCTGAAAATATGGTGCCAATTCAGTCCATTAGTCCGGAACCAAATCCAGATGCCTTAACCTCCTTTCAAAGAGCTCTATCACAATTGACTTTAAAGCAGTCATTCGAGGCAAAAGGGAAACTATAGCTTATCGCTAATCGCTTATACTCGTCCGTCCTGATAGTGAGCTCCTCTCCTTAGAGTCAAGTGGCTTTCAGCTCCCGCAGACGACTTTTTGTCTTACGGCACGGCATGGTAATTGATTGTGTGATGTTTCCTGTCACGCCCCAAATCGAGGGACATGACCGGCGCCTGACCGGGTTGCCCCAGTCAAGCGGACCTGGGTGCCTTTCATTCCCATGCGTTACCCCTGTGATGACTGTTTCTCATTAACAAAATATATTACTAATCATAACTGATTTCACATTAAACAAATAAAACGATACGAGTGATTCATTAACAAGATTTCAATTTTTACAACGCCCGACATAACACAATATATATACATAAGACTGGAGTCCCACAGTTTACATGTCTACAGAGCCTCTAGGATACAAAAAAGGGAAATACAATACTTGCCGGTAACAAGGCTCCGGCTATACCTTACAAAACCAAAATGAAATCTAAACCGAGTGGCATGAACCACACAAGGCCCCGAGGAAGAAAGGGGCTCACCAAAAACGGGCAGTGGAGGATGAAAGATACTACTCCCGATTAGCTGAAGTGCCTGCTACTGATCCACCTACAATCATGACACGAATGTAGCGCCCCCGGCAAAAGGGACGTCAGTACACTTGAATTGTACTGGTATGTATGGACAAACTTTGTCCCAAGTAAACTTAAGCCATTAAATTACATCAACAATTAATTGAGCCAGCCAACCATGTTTCCACATTTTTCTTATTTCAAATAATTCTCAACGCAAAGCACTTTCTACAATCAACCAATTTAACAATAACCAATCAATCACGTAAAGCACAAGTAGTCAAACAAAGGGGCAATCAGTGCCCCACAGGTTGCAAACTCTCCTGCTGTCTCCTTTCACAATTTCACATTATTGATTTATGTATCAATTTTCAATAGCGATTTCGATCGCTTTCCATCCTTATTGCCCCCGACCACCCTTATTACCTCGGCCACCCTTATCACCCCAACCCACACCTTATTTCACCACGTTGCGGCGCGCAACACGACCCCGCCTTACAGTTGAAAACACAACAATTTCAAACAGCAGATAAGGTACTACACACAACTTCAACAAGTTCAAATAAGCAACTTACACATTGGTTCATGTTCTCAATTTCTTCTCAATTCAATATCACAACCATGTTACAACATTTCCACAATTCAAGTGTTTCATCTCTTTCCACAATAAACCAATTCTCAAGTGTTTCGTTTGTTTTCCACAAGGTGCCATATTGTCACGCCCCAAATCGAGGGACATGACCGGCGCCTGACCGGGTTGCCCTAGTCAAGCGGACCTGGGTGCCTTCCATTCCCACGCGTTACCCCTGTGTTGACTGTTACTCATTAACCAAAATATCTTACCAACAATGACTGATTTCACAATGCATAAACATAACCATGTGATTTATTTACTAACAAGTTCATAATTTATATTTACAACGCCCCATACATATACATAGGCCACAATCCCACAGTTTACATATCTACGGAGCCTCTAGGATACAAAAAGGGAAATAAAATACTTGCCGGTAACAAGGCCCCGGCTATACCTTACAAAATCCAAAAGAAAGTCTGAAATAAAAGTGGCATGAGCCACACTGTGCCCCGAGGAAGAAAGGGGCTCACCAAAACGGGCAGTGGAAAGAGAAGGATACTACCGCCGATGAGCTGAAGTGCCTGCTACTGATCCACCTACAATCAAAACACGAATGTAGCGTCCCCGGCAAAAGGGACGTCAGTACACTTGAATTGTATTGGTATGTATGGACAAACTTTGTCCCAAGTAAACTCAAGCCATTAAATTACATCAACAATTTATTAAGCCAGCCAACCATGTTTCCACATTTTCCTCATTTCAAATAATTCTCACACAAAGCACTTTCTACAATCAACCAATTTAACAATAACCAATCAATCACGTAAAGAACAAGTAGTCAAACAAAGGGGCAATCAGTGCCCCACAGGTTGCAAACTCTCCTGCTTGTCTCCTTTCACAATTTCACATTATTGATTTATGTATCAATTTTCAATAGCGATTTCGATCGCTTTCCATCCTTATTGCCCCCGACCACCCTTATTACCTCGGCCACCCTTATCACCCCAACCCACACCTTATTTCACCACGTTGCGGCGCGCAACACGACCCCGCCTTACAGTTGAAAACACAACAATTTCAAACAGCAGATAAGGTACTACACACAATTTCAACAAGTTCAAATAAGCAACTTGCACATTGTTTCATGTTCTCAATTACTTCTCAAGCCAATATCACAACCAAGTTACAATGTTTCCACATTCAAGAATATTCACACATGTATATTCAACAATTTTCCATAATTCAAGTGTTTCATCTCTTTCCACAATAAACCAATTCTCAAGTGTTTCATTTTCTTTTCCACAAGGTGCCATATAGGCCATCATAATCATTATTCACAAATTCTTTACCCAATTCAACTCTCATTTACCTTTCGGTTCATATTTCATACCACAACACTCATAGTTCAACAACAACTTTGAATATCCAACAACAACATCAAATAATCACATACAATTTCTCAAATCAACACATGCCAAACAATTTTACACATAAGGGCGATTTCACAAGAATCAAAATTAGCCATACATACCTGGTGATGAGTTTTCTCCCGTTAACTTTCTACTTTATGCTTACCCAAGATGTCCTATTCTTGCCAACCTTGTTCTTGAAGACTCTTACTTCTACTTACTTCTTTTGTTTTACTAAAAATCAAGATCAATAATCATGCATGAGTATAAAAATTCTATTTTCAAAAGCTATTATATGCAAACTTCTCTTTACCCAATTTAAAACTGAAAATCAAAGAAAATAGTTAGGGTTTTTACCTTGAAAAGATTGGGGAAGTTGAATCCTTGCCCTAGGATCCCTTGGAATTAAGTAGTTGGAACAATCTTTGAAGATGAAAGATTTCTCTCTCTAAAAACCCTCTCTTCTCTCTCTAATTTTGGTGAGGTGATATGATAAAAATGAAGAAGAAAGGTGTTATATTAAAGAAGAGATCGGGTCAAAATGTTACAAAATCTGGGCCGGGGTCGAATATGCGGTCACTATGCGACCGCAGAACCCACATGCGGTCCGCAAAGTGACCGCAAAATGGCCTCAAAGTTTATGCAGGTTCTGTTAAGGAATGCGGTCACTATGCGGACCGCATGTTGATTCTGCGGTCGCAAAAGTGCACCGCAAATTTGACATGCGATCGCATATCGACCGCACTTGTGACACGATTTTGGGCAACTCTCTGGAACGATTTGCGGTCAGAATGCGGTCCGCATGTTGATTCTGCGGTCGCATTCTTGACCGCATATTTGACACTTTTTCGGAAAAATTATTTCTCTACATTTTTGAAACTTAAATCACTACCAAGGGTCCGAACCATTCCTAACACATCATTCGGACCATGACACCACATCTACTAGGTTTTATGCACAAAAATTTTACGGGGCCTTACATCCTCCCCCCTTAAGATCATTCGTCCTCGAATGAGGATTTTGAAATAAATGAGTTTTGAAAGACATGATATGCAAGCTATCAAAATTTTGACTAACTCTAATATTTTAGAAAAATTTCGCCAGAGTTTCCTTTGTATTATGGACATATCCACCTGACAGAGGGCCCCCGAAACACATTACCAAACAACAATACACAAATACAACACTTTTCACAACTTGTATATACTTTCTTGCCTCAACAAATGCACACATTTTATCACATTGTTACTATTGCACATAAACTAGTCACTTCAATGAGTCCTTTCCTTATTCAACCATTTTAACACAACATGTACACACAAACAAACCACTACCAATCTACACTTACTATTAGTCGCTTACTTAACACATAACTCTTTACAAAATGGAGGAGGCTTTTACTAACACTAAGAGGGAAACAACTTGGACAAGATGACAGTTACTAGGAGTAGAAGGGTCACCTAATTTCTTCTAGGCTTGATCGAACAAATGGGGGTACTTTTCTTTCATCTCTTTTTCAGCTTCCCATGTGGCCTCCTCAACTTGTTGACTTCGCCACAATACTTTAACAGAGGCAACTTCCTTATTTCTCAACTTACGGACTTGCCTATTAAGATGGCAACTGGAACTTCTTCATATGACAAATTTTCATTAACCTCTATAGCTTCGACTGGCATGATGGTGGATGGATCTCCAATCACTTTCTTCAACATGGACACATGGAATACCGGATGCATTGCTGACATCTCGGAAGGCAACTCTAGCCTATAAGCAACTTGACCAATCCTTTGAACGATCCGATATGGCCCGACATACCTAGGACTCAATTTCCCTTTCTTCCCGAATCGCATGACTCCCTTCATAGGAGATACCCTCAAGAACACCCAATCATCGACTTGAAACTCCAAATCCCTTCGACGAACGTCCGCATAGGACTTTTGACGACTCTGTGCTGTTTTCATTCTCTCCTGAATAACTTTGACCTTTTCCATAGCTTCGTACACCATATCTGGCCCTAGCAATTCCGCTTCACCTACCTCAAACCACCCGATTGGCGATCTACATCTTCTCCCATACAATGCCTCAAACGGGGCCATTTGAATGCTAGCATGATAGCTGTTATTATAAGCAAATTCTATCAGTGGCAAGTGTTCATCCCAATTACCTTTAAAATCTAAGACACAAGCCCGCAACATATCTTCAAGCGTCTGAATGGTCCGCTCGGCCTGTCCATCGGTCTGTGGATGGAAAGTTGTGCTGAGATTCACCTAGATTCCCAAACCTTGCTGATACTTCTTCCAAAAGTTAGCTGTGAACTGTGCCCCGCGATCTGAGATGATAGAAAGTGGAGTGCCATGAAGCCTTACTATCTCTTTGATGTACAATCTTGCATATTGCTCCGCAGTATCAGTGGACTTGACAGGCAAGAAGTGAGCTGATTTGGTGAGTCGATCTACTACCACCCATATTGAATCGAACTTACGCTGAGTGTGAGGTAACCCCACCACGAAATCCATATTGATCATCTCCCATTTCCACCTTGGTATTTCTATAAGCTGAGTTAATCCACCAGGCCGTTGATGCTCGGCCTTCACTTGTTGACAGTTCGGACATTTAGCTACAAAGCTTTCTATATCCCTTTTCATACCGTTCCACCAATAAATCTCCTTAAGGTCATGATACATTTTTGTGGAACCTAGTTGTACAAAATATCTGGAAATATGTGCCTCTGCCATTACCTTTTCCCGAAGTTCGTTCACGTCCGGAACACATAATCTGCCTTGACACCGCATTACACCATCTTTGCTGCTGTGTACAAATGTTGAGGTCTTGTCATTCAGAACTGCTTCCTTTACCCGAACTAATGCTGGATCCATGAACTGTTTTTCTTTGATTTCCGCGACCAATGATGATTCTACTCCATTATACACCAAAATATCCCGCTCGTCTGACGCCGAGCTACGAACCCCCAAACTGGCTAATTGGTAAACCTCTCGAGCCAGGTGTCTCTGATCCACACCCAAATGAGCCAAACTACTCATGGATTTTCGACTAAGAGCGTCGGCTACCACATTTGCCTTCCCTGGATGGTACAATATGTCCATATCATAGTCCTTGAGTAATTCTAACCACCGCCGCTGTCTTAGATTTAGCTCCTTCTGCTTGAACAAATACTGGAGGCTCTTGGGGTCTGAAAACACTTCTACATGAACTTCATAAAGATAGTGCCGCCATATTTTCAAAGCAAACACAACAGCTGCAAGCTCCAAATCATGCGTCGGATAATTCTTCTCGTGATTCTTGAGTTGCCTGGACGCGTAAGATATGACTTTCCCGTGCTGCATCAATACACATCCCAAACCAACCCTGGAGGCATAACTATCACCTTAACACTTTACATCATTAACGGAACATCTTTATTATATCCCTCTTACATAAGACCTTCCACGAATTTAGTTCTACTATAATTTCCTTGATATAGTTACGACCCCATCTGAACCATTTCTACTAACTCTTACGATTCTTAACAAAAGGCATTACTGAGTGAGTTTTCTCATATGACCTCCTATCTCAAATGAATAGCACTGGCTAACTTGCACATATACCCCGAATAACACTAACTTGCACGGCATTGTATCGAATGTAAAGTAGCATTGTGCTCTAACTTTTCTTAACCAACCTCTTCTCCCCATATGTGCATTATAGACTTTAAGAAACTGCACTACTTCCCCTGTGAAATTTCCTACCATCCCTCATTACGGTTAAACACCTCTCAAAACGTATATCAACAACCTTTATATGCATATGACTTACGAAGGGTCACTATCTCGAGAAGGGTATTCTCTGAAACTTTAAATCCTCCTCAATACTTCAACAACAACTTTTGGTTTCACTCTTAAGTGTAAGGCTTAGTCCACTTGATTCTATCTCGGATGAGTAACTCGCCTTATTCCCCATGTTATAGTTACCAATAAAGTTCCCTGATATTGCCGCTTAAGAGTTATCATGCCAAACACGTCTAGTCTGTCACGAGTTTTCATCCTCTTTCAATCCATTCCGAACCTTTCATTCCCATCTTTTTTTGCGGATAGTGCATAATTAATAGCTTTAATGTTCCACACATTTGTCCGCCTCCTGTGAACTTGAAAAATCATTATGTCTTGTTTAATCATTTTACAGTACCACAACCTCACCAACGATAACCTCGCTTCCCATTGTGTGTAGACATGAACTATCTCTAGACCCCTTTAGTCGATATTCAGTGTCACCCATGTCGGTTGCATTGCGGTTAATCCCTCATAACCTTTATTAACACTTGTGCCCTAAGTGAGTCCACCATTCTGATGCAAAAATTGTTTTAAATAACCATGACCATCTCAATTTAAAGGTTTTCTCCCCATTTCTTCTCACCTCATTCTTCCTAGTTAGTGAATAGCCACGCACTCTTCCATATATTACGTGGTCTCTTACCTTAGGCATTCCATCCGGCTCACCTCTTAACTCTTATTGGGACATATGTAGCAAGGAGTGTTCGTCTGAACATCACTTAACACTTATCTATTTGTAAGGCTCTTTAGAGGCTCTCTATCAAGCCCCAATTACCATCTTGGGTTGTTGTGGCAACACATTCATTTCTCTCACTCGTTCTGGCTTTCTTAGTATCCCGAAACTTTGTTTAAATCACAAATCTTTGATTAGCCCATTCTAGGAACTCACAATCGTTCACATTTGACATATGGCACCTCCTTGGGTCCCATTTCTCCTGACCTTATGACAAGTAAAAGTCTCTTTACAAACATACTATTATTTTCTAGAATCGTTGACCCTATCGGTCACATTGCCATGCGTGAAGAATTTACATTCCTTAATCTCTTTTCTAGACCACACATGTCTTTACCAAAATATTCAAATATCATAGCTACATGGTCTCGCTCTTGTTTCATTGTATTTAAGTAGCCTCACGATGGTCCTCCCTCTCCCACATGGGGAAAATATCCTGGATCTTGACACAAGTCTTGAGTGTAGAAACCTTAGGAACATATGCCTCATATATCTATACCTCTTATATATATACTCGACCATTAGGAAAATTTAAGTCACCATAGTATTGATCTCATAAGTTCCCTTCTCCTATTCAGCCACGTAGGTATGGGATTCCAAGTCCCCACGCATATCCTTTATGAGTGTAACGCAACTTCGTACATTTCTGGGTCCTTATAACGTTCGTAAGACAAGGGTCTTCTCACCTAGGGTCCAATTGAGTCTCATTTCATAACTTTTTACCTCATATGAGAGACTTACATTCTCCCCATTAATCTCTTAGTCATTCTCTCATATATCACGTGCTATACAGTTTCCCCAAATAAAGTATACTTGTAGTACTATGTACTTATACTATATATATTCATACAGTTTATTCAACAAGATACATGTGCAATCTCCATAACACCCATGTCTTTTCCCATTGGTCATGACATATGACAACACTACATAAAATAGACGAAAGAGAATTTAAACTTACCTTGAATCTCAACGCACGGGTTACAAAACAATCTTATAATCAAGCTTTATCGCACGATTTGGAGTGATGAAGAAGGGTAATATTCCTAAATGTCCGTGTAGCCCCCTACTTATATGATGTGGTCGACAACACACCTATAAGAAGGGCACTACTAGACACGGCTCCGAGACATCCTAGGACACCTTAAAAACCATATGCTCTGATACCAAGTTTGTCACGCCCCAAATCGAGGGACATGACCGGCGCCTGACCGGGTTGCCCCAGTCAAGCGGACCTGGGTGCCTTTCATTCCCACGCGTTACCCCTGTGTTGACTGTTACTCATTAACCAAAATATCTTACCAACAATGACTGATTTCACAATGCATAAACATAACCATGTGATTTATTTACTAACAAGTTCATAATTTATATTTACAACGCCCCATACATATACATAGGCCACAATCCCACAGTTTACATATCTACGGAGCCTCTAGGATACAAAAAGGGAAATAAAATACTTGCCGGTAACAAGGCCCCGGCTATACCTTACAAAATCCAAAAGAAAGTCTGAAATAAAAGTGGCATGAGCCACACTGTGCCCCGAGGAAGAAAGGGGCTCACCAAAACGGGCAGTGGAAGGAGAAGGATACTACTGCCGATGAGCTGAAGTGCCTGCTACTGATCCACCTACAATCATGACACGAATGTAGCGCCCCCGGCAAAAGGGACGTCAGTACACTTGAATTGTACCGGTATGTATGGACAAACTTTGTCCCAAGTAAACTCAAGCCATTAAATTACATCAACAATTTATTAAGCCAGCCAACCATGTTTCCACATTTTCCTCATTTCAAATAATTCTCACACAAAGCACTTTCTACAATCAACCAATTTAACAATAACCAATCAATCACGTAAAGAACAAGTAGTCAAACAAATGGGCAATCAGTGCCCCACAGGTTGCAAACTCTCCTGTTGTCTCCTTTCACAATTTCACATTATTGATTTATGTATCAATTTTCAATAGCGATTTCGATCGCTTTCCATCCTTATTGCCCCTGACCACCCTTATTACCTCGGCCACCCTTATCACCCCAACCCACACCTTATTTCACCACGTTGCGGCGCGCAACACGACCCCGCCTTACGGTTGAAAACACAACAATTTCAAACAGCAGATAAGGTACTACACACAATTTCAACAAGTTCAAATAAGCAACTTGCACATTGTTTCATGTTCTCAATTACTTCTCAAGCCAATATCACAACCAAGTTACAATGTTTCCACATTCAAGAATATTCACACATGTATATTCAACAATTTTCCATAATTCAAGTGTTTCATCTCTTTCCACAATAAACCAATTCTCAAGTGTTTCATTTTCTTTTCCACAAGGTGCCATATAGGCCATCATAATCATTATTCACAAATTCTTTACCCAATTCAACTCTCATTTACCTTTCGGTTCATATTTCATACCACAACACTCATAGTTCAACAACAACTTTGAATATCCAACAACAACATCAAATAATCACATACAATTTCTCAAATCAACACATGCCAAACAATTTTACACATAAGGGCGATTTCACAAGAATCAAAATTAGCCATACATACCTGGTGATGAGTTTTCTCCCGTTAACTTTCTACTTTATGCTTACCCAAGATGTCCTATTCTTGCCAACCTTGTTCTTGAAGACTCTTACTTCTACTTACTTCTTTTGTTTTACTAAAAATCAAGATCAATAATCATGCATGAGTATAAAAATTCTATTTTCAAAAGCTATTATATGCAAACTTCTCTTTACCCAATTTAAAACTGAAAATCAAAGAAAATAGTTAGGGTTTTTACCTTGAAAAGATTGGGGAAGTTGAATCCTTGCCCTAGGATCCCTTGGAATTAAGTAGTTGGAACAATCTTTGAAGATGAAAGATTTCTCTCTCTAAAAACCCTCTCTTCTCTCTCTAATTTTGGTGAGGTGATATGATAAAAATGAAGAAGAAAGGTGTTATATTAAAGAAGAGATCGGGTCAAAATGTTACAAAATCTGGGCCGGGGTCGAATATGCGGTCACTATGCGACCGCAGAACCCACATGCGGTCCGCAAAGTGACCGCAAAATGGCCTCAAAGTTTATGCAGGTTCTGTTAAGGAATGCGGTCACTACGCGGACCGCATGTTGATTCTGCGGTCGCAAAAGTGCACCGTAAATTTGACATGCGATCGCATATCGACCGCACTTGTGACACGATTTTGGGCAACTCTCTGGAACGATTTGCGGTCAGAATGCGGTCCGCATGTTGATTCTGCGGTCGCATTCTTGACCGCATATTTGACACTTTTTCGGAAAAATTATTTCTCTACATTTTTGAAACTTAAATCACTACCAAGGGTCCGAACCGCGGCGAGCAAGCTCGCCGCGAAGAATTCTACGCATTCCTAACACATCATTCGGACCATGACACCACATCTACTAGGTTTTATGCACAAAAATTTTACGGGGCCTTACACATATAGGCCATCATAGTCATTATTCACAATTCTTTTGCCAATTTAAACTCTCATTTTACATCACTCATAGCTCAACAACGAACTTTGAATATCCAACAACAACATCAAGAATTTCACACAATTTGTCAATTTAACACGAAACAAACAAACTTCACACATATAGGCGATTTCACAAGAATCAAAATTAGCCATACATACCTGGTGATGATATTTCCTCCTACTTTATGCTTACCCAAGATATCCTACTCTTGCCAACCTTGTTCTTGAAGACTCTTACTTCTACTCACGTCTTTTTACTAAAAATCAAGTTCAATAATCATGCATGAGTGTAAAAATTCTATTTTCGAAAGCTATTATATGCAAACCTCTCTTTACCCAATTTAAAACTGAAAATCAGAGAAAATAGTTAGGGTTTTTACCTTGAAAATATTGGGGAAGTTGAATCCTTGCCCTAGGATCCCTTGGAATTAAGTGGTTGGAACAATCTTTGAAGATGAAGAACTTCTCTCTCTAAAAACCCTCTCTTCTCTCTCTAATTTTAGTAAGATGATATGATAAAATGAAGAAGAAGTGTGTTATAATAAAGAAGAGCTCGGGTCAAAATGTTACAAAAATCTGGGCCGAGGTCAATTATGCGGTGCACTATGCGACCGCAGAATCAACATGCGGTCCGCATAGTGACCGCAGAATTGCCCCAAATTTTACACAGGTTCTGTTTAGAAATGCGGTCACTATGCGGACCGTATGTTGATTCTTCGGTCGCAAAGTGCACCGCAGATTTGACATGCGATCGCATATCGACCGCACTTTTGACACAATTTTGGGCAACTCACTGGAACATTTTGCGGCAAGAATGTGGTTCGCATGTCAGGTTTGCGGTCGCATTCTTGACCGCATATTTGACATTTTTCGGAAAAATTAATTCTCTACATTTTTGAAACTTAAATCACTACCAAGGGTCCGAACCGCGGCGAGCTTGCGAGCCGCGAAGAATTCTACGCATTCCTAACACATTATTCGGACCATGACACCACAGCTACTAGGTTTTATGCACAAAATTTTTTTACGGGGCCTTACATTTCCTTTCTCAATGGCACAGCAAAAGCACCATATTTCGGGTTTGGATTTCATAGGAAATGGGGTACTATAGAAAGGTTTTCCAAGTGAACATCCGATGCTACGTCAAAAGCATGAATTTTAGCTGTTGAATGAAACTACTAAATACTAAATGTAGGAATTCCAACTGGAAAATTCACGAACCAAGGTTCCGCGTATCACGTTTTTTCAAGAAGATTGGGACTCTCAGGGAATAAAGTCAATCGTAGTAGTATATACCCTATCCATATATGGCATGTTCTGGGCCAGAGGCCCCGCTTATGTTGAGGTAGCATTTAAAAACTGAGTTGAACTGGAATCATCTGTTTAGGCACCTGCTTCAAATGGTGCTTTCAGAAAGCCCTTCGCTAAGGGCGAAGGTTTTTCTATGCTACATGCCCTAGGTATGACTGCCTACCTTTTGTTTTGACTTTTCTTTAGTCAGGAATGGCTTTTTCTTTAGCGGAAATGGTCGGAACCAAGCAACTAGTTCCCCGGGACTTGAAAAAGAGGTTTCAACTATCAATCGTTGCCCTTATGTTGAGGAGATTTGGAAGCACTTGCTGAATACCCTCCTAGCCAGGGGATCCCCCTTGCCCTTGCAAGATGAGGCCAAGTATGTGATGCACCATTATCCGGGGCATGGTCTTATTATTTCTATTACGAAACTGCTTTTTTTTGGAAAACCATATATAATACTTTGAGGGAGTGAAATGCCCGGATTTTCAAGCAATCTTATAAAGCCACAAGGGAGCTTTTTTACCATATTTATGCATAAAGAAAAGGTAGGATTTCAGCTTCCAAGTTGAAGTACTCTAATTCGACCCGTGCCGTGACCAGTACATATATGCCAGAAAGGGCTCCTTCCCCTTCTTGCTGCCTTAGAAGCATGAAAAAATGGAGTTTTCCTGTAACCATTCTGAAACCAAGAAAGCCTTTATTTCTACCTATAGAATGATTCTTCCACGACTCTCGCTTGGGTTCTAACTTCAAACTTCATAGGAGTTCTGACCCACTTGACTTTTTGGTCTGGCCAATTTGAGTGATAAACGCGGCTTCCAAAGAGGTGGGTAAATAAAATAGGACCGAAAGGGAGGTCTCATTTTTGCATTTGATCCTAGAAGAAGGGAAAGCAAGTATGCCCGCTTACCCTCACTGACAAAGGTAAAAAAGGATGAGGAGCAAAGACACATAGATTGGTGTTTTGCATGAGGAGATTGTTCTGACTCTTTTCGAATCATCATCAGAGGAGAGAGAAAAGCACCGTTTCCACTCGTTGAGAACTATTACCTATAGTCCGCCTTTCATTCGATCATACAAGAAGAGAATCACATTTTGGTACCAAAAACTAAGGTTCGAAATCCCAGTTGAGGCAAAGGTATTGAAGAGTAGATAGAACCGGAAGATTCCAACCTTCAAGATGGAGCCAGGTTAGGTCACTTCGATCGCTTAAGCCCTTACTGCGGTAGAGTAGGACGCTTTAGTTGGCAAGGTTATATGGTCTATAATTCTGCCACCTGTGAAAGAAAGGTTGCCAAAGATGTTATGAATGGCATTTCCACAGATTGAGGAGAAAGAGGCAGCCGTAGTCCCACTAATCTAATGTAATAAAGGCTATTGGAACATGCTTATACTCGATCAGGAGGGAATAAGCCTCTCTCATTGCTTCTTTCATTCCATATCCACTCCTCTTCATCAAGTTCTACAAGACTTGATGACATGTGCCTAAGGAAAGCGATTGAGCAAAGAAGATTCACAATGCAATTGAGCTAAAGTGGGAAAAAAAGATCCCACATTCACAAACTATGCTTGATAACAAGGGACTTTTACTATGGATACATGACCCTTTAGACTTGATATTAATGAACAAACGTTGTACAACCTTGTTCAGTTACTTTCAAGAATCTCTTATCTTCTATTAGCATTAGCTGGCAGAAGCACTACAGACTAAGAATGGAATAATATTGCATTGAGATGCTGGCTCTTGACCATATGGAGTAGTTAAATAGAAATATATTCCTCGCCCTAGAAATAGCCCTCTCTAAAAGAAGTAGTTCGTTGCCTAGGGAGGGGTTCATTTGGTAGATTAGTCCTATGGATGGGTCGCCATGTGGTCTCCTTTTGGGATTGCTCGGTTATCAGTCGAAGAGACTGTCCCTTTCTTAAGTGATTATGCACTTTTCGGTTTACATAAGTATTCACTTTTGGGAAGTTGGGGGAAGAGTGCATTTCCATCGCGAAAGATTCAATCCAGCCACAGGTTCTCCTACGGCTACCTTGTTATAACTTCACCCCAGTTGAAGACCCCTTCCTTCGTAGATCTCCGGATTTCACCCCGACCCATGAATTTTTTGAATATTGGGAGACTCGCACCCGCATGCTGCAAGATCGAGTTTGACTTGCTCAATGAACTCAATCTTCTTTCTGTCTTTCTCTACCGGGCCCCATTCGGGGTTTTTGTCTAGTTCATAATAACTGGCGGGTTTCATTAATGAAAAGAAAAGCGGAGGCCCGCCATCTGCTAGCATTGTGGTTTTCCGTAAATTCTTTATCAATGGCCCACCTTTCTTTGAACCTTGTCAATGATCGAACTTAAAGATAAGAACTGAGTGCCATTTGATGAGTAACTGAGAACAAATGAGAGGGATATGGAAAGAATGAAGTAATGAAAGAAGAAGTCATATCTAAAATATATGTTGTACGAGAAAATCGGTGACTGTGAGATACTCCTCCCAAATTTCTAGAAAATGTAGAAACTGGGGTGAGTCTTTATCAATCAGCGCCAGAAAAAACTCCTCATAGTGGAAGGAGTCAATCTCCAGGATTAATGTCTCTACAAATTTCTTGATGTCCTCCACTTGTGGGGAGTAGTCCAGTGACCGCAACATGTGTGTCGCGCACCGGACCAGCCGGTTTTACTTGCGAACAAACTGGTCTATCTCCCTTTGTTCCTCCATTGATAGACTCTCAACCCCAGGAACTAATGGTCCATATGGTTCCTTTGGCAGTTCCTCGGGGGAAGGTTCAAATCGGGAATTCTGGGCTCCGGCAGGGGTGTCACAGAATTCCCCAATCCTAGAGTCAAATCCATGGGTTCCCTCCTAACAAAAGTCACTATGGTATCTCCTACTATAGGTATGGCGCTAGCTAAGCTTTTAATTACTGTAGCTCCCCAAAAGCTCATCTGACCCCAAGGTAGTACATATACTATAAAAATTGTCACAATCATTAAGATGAACCCTACAGCAAATAATATGGGTGTTTTGTATTGTATCGAACCCCCCCCCCCCACATGGTAGCGATCCAACTAAAGATTTTGATTGCAGTGGGGACAACTATGATCATGGTAGCTGCGGTGAAGTAGGCACGGGTATCAACGTCTAAGCCCACAGTAAACATATGATGAGACCAAACAAGAAATCCAAGAACACCTACACTGATCATGGCATAAACCATGCCTAGATACCCGAAAACCGATTTTCCTGAAAAAGTAGAAACGATATGACTTATGATACCGGATCCAGGCAGAATGGGAATATACACCTCTGGATGACCGATGAACCAAAAGAGATGCTGGTATAATATGGGGTCTCCCTCTCCAACGGGATCAGAAAAGGTTGGATTAAAGTTTCGATCGGTTAATAACATGGTAGTTGCCTCTGCCAATATCGGAAGTGATATGAAAAGTGGGAATGCTGTCACTAGAACGGACCACACAAATAGAGGTGATCTATGCATAGTCATTCCAGGTCCACGCATGTTGATGATAGTTGTTATAAAATTAATAAAACCTAAAATGGATGAAACACCAGATAGATGAACACTAGAAATTGCTAAATCAATTGCTCCTCCAGAATGGCTGGTAATACCACTTAAGGGCGGATAGACCGTCCACCCAGTGCCGCTACTCACTTCTACTAAGGCCGAGCTTAATATGACCAAGAGACTTGGAGGCAACAACCAGAATGAAATATTATTTAATCGTGGAAATGCCATATCAGGAGAACCTATCAGAATCAGAACAGACCAATTACCAGATCCACCTATCATCGCCGGCATAACCATAAAAAAGATCATTAAAAAAGCATTAGCCGTTATTAAAACATTTTATAGTTGATGTTTCCCACCAAGAATTTGATCGCCGGGTCGTGCTAATTCCACACGAATCAGTATTGAGAAGCATGTGCCCATCACTCCAGTAATGGCACCGAAGATGAAATAAAGAGTCCCTATATCCTTGTGGTTAGTAGAGAACAACCATCAGACCGGATTTGCCGTAAAATTGAGATTATTTCGTTTCCTTCCTTATCAGAGAGGGGCCCGTGGGTCTTATTTATTGAAAAAGGGGGAGTGAGGGGGGGGGGGAAGGAAGAATGGAAAGCCCTCACTTTATTGATGGGACATTTTGATCCCCTTTTCCTTTCATCCTCGCCCGGTTCTTGTTTAGGAAAGGGTCAACGCAAGGATCTTATTTCGAAGCAATCTCTGGAGTTTTCCCTTATCCGAACGGGTCTTCCAAGAAAATAGGATTTCATATTGATCTTCAACTATACGCTATTGGGATGGGATGGCTCCTACTAGCTCTCCCCCCTAAGAACCGCACGTGCGAGTTCCCCCGCATACGGCTCAAGTGGCGAAGGCCCTTTCCTTCGCTCTTGGTAAGCGCTTCGTTGTAGCCAAGCTTACTGCTAGCCTATCGGCTAGAGGCAAGCTTCGAGCACAACTGCTCGTCGCTTCTGGCCGCCTTATTCCGTCACCCAAGATCCAAGTTAGCACCGGCAAAGATCACTTGATTCCTCGCGGCCGGGCCGGCTTGGAACCGAGCTACCTCTTGCCTATCTCACCTCCTTCCTTCAGCTGGGTGAGCCTTTGCTTTATGGATCGTCTTCTGCCCAATGTGGTACCGCCCGTTTTTTGGTTCCCATTGGGTTTACCTTATTCACAGGTCGACCCCATGGTAGCAAGAAAAGGCGATCTTGTGCTATACTCCGGTGATCTCTTTCCTACCGAGACACGCAAACTCCCATCGTGTCCCAAGTCACATTCCGTCAATCGAAAGGGGAAGCCTACTCATCTATCATCTCCTCTCATAAATCGGTGCAGTTTTACGAAGCGTCTAAGCACAGTTCACTCGCGTTGATCAACCAAGAGTGTTGCCGCCACTCCTTAATAAGGTTATCTGATGTATCACTTCCTGCATTCTGTCCCACGCTTCATACCTCCTCTTTCTTCTTAAGGTAAGATAAAGGGCAAGGCATGGTGGGGTAGGAGCATCCAGTTGGCAATCTTTTTTGCTTGACCAGGAAGTCTTATGTCCTCCGAGTCACACGGCGTTTTAACCGAAAGAACTTCTTGCGCAATTCATGCCTTTCTGTATTTATGACCAGAAATTCTTTCTTTATTTTCATATAAAATTGTTCTCTACACTTTTTATCAATGTGAGGTGATCGTAACATAATATATAAGACTCGTGATTCAGGCAATCCAATATTCCGTGCTTAAGGCAGAAGCCCCCAAAAATGGTTTTCAAAAAATGGGTGATCAAAAGATCGAATTACTATGCCTATCTTGGTGGTCATTACTTTTGGTGGTCTTTCTTTTTGGTCCTCTTCTTGTTCTATTGATCAGAAGCATCCAGCAGCACCACGCCGGTTTAGAATTCGATTCTAAGGGCTAAGGCCCCCCCTTTTCTTTTCCTCCTGGCCGTGTGTGGGCCACACTTCAGAAAGGCCAAAAAGGGGGTCTCCTATTTCTCGTCCCATAGAGAATCTCCGCATTGCGGATCGCCCGAACCAGCCTAAGATAGGGCTGGCTCTGACGAGTGCCATCTCTTTCGATCTGGCTCAAATACCTATTTAAGGTATTCTCAGAAAGCGCAGCCTCCCTAGTAGGGTGGTTAAAGATGAGGCCGCGGATTTCTGACCTCCAAGCCAGAACCATATGGGGGGGGGGAACCCATCCCGCACCAATGCTGCTTCTATCTTTTTTTCCAGCAGCATTTGTTTCTCCAAAATACCCAAAAAGGGCGGGAGGTGCCTGGCCTCGTTCCTACCAATGAAATAGAACGACAATCGCTGTTGAAGCGCTATCCTCATTTGGATATCAGGAAGGAGAGGTTGCACTAATTCCAGAATGAGGACCTCGCGTGGAATGGGCGCAACCTCGGTCTCGGGAAGGCACGGTTCTTGTTCTCTTGGAGGAGAGAGATCAAGATCTCCAGACGAGGAAGAGAGCGGCACCCAACCCCAAAAGTTTCCTTTGGAAAAGCTCTTTCTCCCTCCTAATTATGGTAATCGTGGTTGATTCGAGGATCTTATGCGGCGGAGCGAACTCTTCTATCGTCTTGCACTTTGTCTGGCGGACCCCCCGGTCCATCGTACTGGAGCAATTCGAGAAGAACGATTAGGCTCATATTCTATCCTTCATACAATGCTTATAGACGAAGTGCTTCATTTCAGATCAATTCTTCGCTGCAATTGCTTCGAGCCACCGCCTCGGTGAAAAACCGTAATATGCCCTGAGGAATTCCTACCAGCAGACTTCCCTGTACTCAAAGTGAATTGTCTAAGTGCTCTCCTTTGTCTCATTGTTTATCTCGTAATCTTTCGATTCCGCCCCTAAAGCTAGCTCCTACTCCTCCTGCTTCTCCTTTAGGATAGGATCCTCCTTGGTCCTTTTTACATAACACTCTCGGCCGCCCAAGAGGACTGGCTATCTTTCTCTTTATGCGCAATATCTTGAAAGGCAAAGAAAAACATCTACCTTGGCAACGTCATTGACTGATAGTTTATCTTCCAAACTGGTTAAATACCTATAATAAAAAAAGGCCAAAGCCCGCTAAAGCACTGGAAAAATGTTGACCACGATTTCGAACGCTTTTTAAAAACCATTTGCTTGCAACGCCTTGAGTGGACAGATAATTACGGCCACTAGATCCTTCATACTCTTACTAAAGTACACCTAAGACTCATCCAATCTTGAAAGTTCTGTGGACAACTGGCATACCTTGAATCTAGCCTACAATCCTTTCGCACTTCTCTTATCAAATTTCTAGTTAGAGAGAGAGCTAACCGCTGCCAAATTGCATCAGTTTTTCTTATATACGATAGCACCCCCTGCCCTCCTTGTTCAGGTAGTTCAAGAGTGAAAGGGCGTAGTGAAAGAAGGGAAAGATATCTTTCAAAGATATTCTACCCATAAAGGCAGTTCTCTTATATGGCAATACTAGATTGGCGAGACAAGAGAGAAAGCTTAAAAAGTAGTTGGTAACGTCCAATTCTACCGCTAAAAAGCAATAGACACGGTCGTACGCAATATATTTACCCAACTATGAGTCGGGTCGAATTCCATAGAGAACAATCTGTAAGCGATTAGGAATGCAAGAAATTATCACTAGTCGCGCTAAGCCAAACACTTAAGATTTTGGGTTTTGGAAAATGTTTATATCTAAATGTGGAAATGTACACTAACCTAGAAAACAAATAAAATGATCAATGGCTACAAATATGAATGCATCGGGAATTACACTCAAGTAACGATCCAATGTATTTCACGATTTTACAAATATGAGCGAGTTTATGTTAATTAGTCACGGATAATAATTCTTAATTAGCTTCATCCGAAGACTAACAAGACTTCCTAATTGAATTATCCCTAATCACAATTAGAAGATTAAGCATACCCAATAGGCTACAAGTAATTCAATCTTATCCCTAGGTCGAATCTATAAAATGAGGGTTAACTCCTCAAGTTCTTGTTAATAAATCTTTCCCAACTCCGAATTATCTTTCCCAAAATTAATTCAAAGTAAATGGGCGAGTCCTAGAGTTAGCTATTCTCTTTGGAAACAATAAAGAACAAGAATAATTAAAGTAACAATAACTCACTTCATAAATATATAAAAATCACTCAATACATAAGCACTACAAGGTATTTAATCCACACTTTAAACATGAATATTCCCATAAACAAGATTCAAGTGCTAGAAATAAATACTACACACTTAGATATACAATACAAAGCAAGGAAATGAAGAAATAAACATAAATGGGTAAGAAATCCTTAACCACAAGCTTTAATCATCAAGACCCAAGTGTGTGTACAAAACCCTAGCCTCCAAACTTGTTCTCTCTAAGCCAAAAATATGTCCAAGATACCAAAGATGATAAAAGATGCCTAAAATGTCTGTTTGGACGAGTATATAAATGATTTTGGGTAAAAAATATGTGAAATGCCGAAACTGCCCAGAACTGGCCCAAATACAAAGCATCGCGATCGCGTGTTTTGGCGCGCGATCGCGTAGAGTAGTGGTCTAATCCTCCGCGATCACGTGAACCCCTCTTGCGATCGCGTGACCTCACGTATGTATCTTCTGCGATCGCCTGAACAACTCCAGCGATAGCGTAGCTTCCCGTATGTGCTCATCGCGATCGCGTGATCCTCTCCTGCAATTGCGTAGCTTTAGGTGTTTTTCTTCTGCGATCGCGTGATAACTTCTACGATCGCGTAGTGTTGCTGCCTAGTCTTCTGTAATCGTGTGATGGTGTCCGCGATCGCGTAGAGTTCTCGCCCAGCAGTCATTTTTCCTTTAAATTCTTGTCAAAAATACCTAAATTCCATTATAAACAATCTCACAATAACCACTATAGCATCATGTACCTGAAAATCTCACAATAACCACTATAAACAATCTCATTGTATACATAAGAAGACACAAAAGCTAAGGAAAATAGGCTAAAATGAGTGGCAAAATCACCACTCATCAACACCCCCAACTTAAAGCTTTTTCTTGTCCTCAAGCAAATCAAAACCAAAACTTCAATGAGGATTCACCATTTAAAATACAAGTGGCATTGCTATTATGTACATATCACATTCCCTCATTTAAACACCATACTTATGGATTTGGTTGGTACTAACAATTAGGCTTAAGTATGTATATCTTTTTCAAATAACTCCCTCCTAAAGAAAAATAACTTCAACAATGTGCAAGGGTGTTCCAAAACAATCAAGTGACAAGAATAAGCCTCAATGAGTGACTCAAAAGCACTAGTTCTCTATAATTGCTCAATTTACTCAATTTCACCGGTCTTTTCTAATTCATGTGCCCTCACAAGAAAGTAAGTCCCAACAAAGAACAATATATTTACGACACAACACAAGGGACAAACTTTTCGAAAACACTCGCTCTCACAAAGAAACTTCAAGTGTTACAACACCTCATACCATAAGCTTGCCCTTATTTAATTTTAATTCATCGCTTATTCAAGAATGCTTAGTTGGAGGTCCCATAAGGATTTTTTAAGCTTGTAATATAGGTTTAGGGAAGGTTGGATAAGCATTTGGGTACATGTAACTTCATCCTCCTTGAACACTACTCACAAGTTTCATTCATTTGCACTTTGATTCTCTTTAACTCACATAGCCTCATTGGCATCTAGTTCCCAATATAGAACCACCTTACATACCTCTCCCAATTTTTTTTAAGGCTCCACAATGTATATATTTACACACACATATATATATATATAGGATAACTTTTCCTTTCATTTTTCTTTTGGAGCTTGAATACTTTAATAAACACCTTAAGGCATGTGGTCTTAGACTCAATGGATAACCTTGCCAATCTCCACTTTGACACCACCCCCAACTTAGGCTTTTAGTCTCATTCTCAATGTCCAAGGAGGGACGGGCTTAAAAGAGGGAATTATTTTGCAAAAAAGGGAAAGGTTTGTAATGAGTTGGCCAAAGAAAGGTTTAAAGGCTCAAAAAGGGGTCCTAGTGATATTATTTATACAACGGTAGGCTTGAAAAGCTAAAGAGGTGTTTAAAATTAAAATAAACAATGCCTAAGATCATTCCTCCAACCAAATATACTATGATTAGCATTGAAAAACCAACCGAGCAAGTTCTAGATGATGGAAGTAAACACAAGATTTATTTCAACAATTGCTAACACACACGGCACATGAATTAATGAAGACGGATCAATTCTATCAAACTAGTGAGCCAAGAGTCACTAAAAGAGCCAAAAACTTATCACAAGCATTGTTTTACACCATGCAACTTACTTGTTTTTAATACTTTAATACAAATTTTTGGAGGGGTATTCTTATTTCATAATTTACATACAAGAGGCTAATTTTATTAGTACCAAATAATCCAAAAGCCTCATCCTAACAAAACAAGACTATTTCCCTTAAGAAGGTTGTCACACTATCTCTCATCGGGAAAAGTCACCCGGTTCACTAAAGTGTTCCTTGGGAAAGAACCGTAGCATGAAGAAAACCCAAGGAAATTTAATTTAAGAAAAGGAAAATAACAACTACTACAAAGGTAACAAAAATTAAAGAAGCTACTAAAAAAATAATCAACAAGAAAGATAGTACCTAACAATGATTTACTACTAACAAAATATATATCTACACAAGTTCAAGGCTACACAACTAATTCATGCTTCAATGTTTAAGAAAATATTTCAATGCCCAAGGACCACCCCCAACTTAGAATATTGCAATGTCCACAATGCAATTATGCAATTCAAGCAAAAATAAAGGAGGTGCTCCCTGAATGGTGTCACTCTCCACTGGAGGAACTGGGAGGCTCAAGCTCAAAGTCATCATCCTCTGTCTCATCAGGTCCACATAATTTGTGCAACGTGCTCATGATCTTGTTAAGGAACTTGCTTTTCTTCCTCTCATTCTCTCTATGCTTTCGTTGCCTTCTTTTAATTTTTCGCAGCCTTGCTTTGATGCTCTATCGCTCCTCCCCGAGGTCAGACAATGTGGGGAGCCTTTCTGAGCCAGCTGGGCCTGCGGAGGTGCTCTCTCCGGATGGTCCAGACGAAAGACTAGCTACAAGCTATCGTACCTGAGTGTCCATACCATAAACCTGTCGAGAGATGTACCTGAGAGTAAGAGTTCCCTCCTCAAGTGGAATGATGGATGTGGAAGTACTGGAGGCATCTTCATTAATCTCTATTTTTGTGAACCGACCAAAATTGGAAGATGCTCCATCAATTCATCTCTTCTTTGGTGTCTCTCCTGCTCTTGACCTTAGTAGGGGATGGATAAGCTTCTCTGGTTGCTTTTCATTTTCTGTAGGTTTGGGTTGTACCAAAGCCTCATAGCATAGGTGGGTGATCAATTATGGAAAGAATAAGCTCTTGGTCCACTCTACCACCACCTCAGCTATCTCATCAACAATGAATTTCCCTACATTTACCAGCATCCCCTCCAGAATTGTACAAATCACCCTTGCCTTCTCAGGTGTTACCTCTATTTCATTCATTGAAGGCATGACGCGAGCACAGATTATGGAGATCCAAGTCTTGGCCTCCATAGTGAATTCAGAAGACTCGATCCTGGTGTGATTCTTGATCCATTTATGCACCTGCCCACCAAGCAAGTGAGTGACGAACCATTGGCTACCCAACTCTTTGGCTCTCTCTTGGTACACCTAATTATCCACATTGGCAAGATTGTAATGGGCGTTGATCCGCTCTGGACTAAAATGGACTTCGCACCATCGCACGGTGGCCACCAACTCAGCATTTGCATAGAATTCTTAGACAACCTCATAGTTGGCTGGCCTGGGCTCTTCGGCCAAGCAAATCCAGCCACTATCAAGCAACCTGCCATAGAATTCAGGCCATCGATCCTCCAGGTCGACCAATTGTATGACTCTTTCCCTTATCATGCTTTTGGAAAGTTGTTTGTCATAGCGTTCATAGCATCTGCTTGAGGAAAATGTGGCAGCATCATAATACTCCTCAGCTGCCACTTGTTCGGCATATTGTTGCACATTTTCATTAATCACCGAATCCATTTTTAGCTCAATATAACTACACACAAAGTTTTCATGTCAAAAAAACATATAGTGACTTTCACCATTGCATTTAGAGGTAATTAGGCGAAAGAAACAAGTTAGAAAGCTTTCGTGGCAGAATATGCAAAGCTACTGGTTTGTGCACTAGGCATTTTTGAATCGCGACCGCAGACATAGTCACGCGATCATGGAGAGGAAAGCCTGTTCAACTCACGCGATCGCAGACAATGTCACGTGATCGCGGAGAGTAAAGTGATGGGAATCTTACGCGATTGCAAAGGCATTCACGCGATCGCGATGAGCATGTTTTTGAAAATCCAGAATTAGACCTACGTGATCACGGAATTGGTCATCGCGATCGCGATATTCTTCTTCCTCTCCCAGAACTAGTGTCTTTGGGGCATTTTTTTTGAATAACATGTGTGCTAGATCATTAACATTCAGTTTACACCACCAACATATGCGTTTTTTCCCCAAATTTTTTCAAACAAAAACTCCCTTTCTCTCAACCAATCACTCACAGCAAGCAAGCATGACAAGAGATTCAACAATGGCTTTTCACACCACAACCAATTTTAAACATTAACTTTTGAAAAATAGGGCAGCCCACACCCTAAATTACCATTAAAATACAGTTAACCCAAGCCGTAGGGATGGGAGAGTAACATACCTGAGAGATCAATGCAAGATTTATGTGGTTGAAGCCAAACCAATTTGATTCTTAGTGAGCTTTTCGGAGGAAAACTGAGAGCAGGGGGTTTGTTCTTTTGTTTTAATGATTTTTGTCAGAATTTTGCAATTCCAGTGCATTTCAAGTCTGAGACTGCCGCAATGCAACGCGATCGCGTGGATTTTACTGCGATCGCAGTTCACAAAATAACCCAGGCATGCGATCGAGTCCCTATTTCTATGATCGTGTAGGGTTGGCCAAGACCTTACCTCACGCGATCGCATGAGGTTGATTGTGATCGCGATTCATTGCTTTTTCTGGCAGATTTCTTCAGCTACTAGTTTCTGTCTGCCCGGATACCCTGACTTGCTCAAACATGGCAGATTTATCAAAAATAATATCCTAAGCAATTCTAAAAAAAGAAAATTTGAAAAATGATGAAAATTTTTGAAAAATCAATGGGTTGCCTCCCACCAAGCCCGACATTTAACGTCGTGGTGGGACGCTAACAACATTACCACTTTTCTCGTTATTAGATTGATATGAATTGGGCCCCTAGCTTGGAATCAAGCTTGTGACCACGAGCGATGGGGGGTGGTAAGTTTATGCTCGAGCCAATGCCTAAAGTCTTCATTTTGCACTTCTTGGCTCTCAAGTGAGGAATGTCGTTTTGATTTCTTGCCTCCTCAAACTGTAAAATGAATGGCCAGAGTTGTTCCTCATCGCACTCCTTCATTGATTCATGTGGTTCAACTTCTGTGTCACCACACAATTCCAATGTTGAAAAATGCTTGGAATGTGACTTTAATCCTTCACTTTGCAATTCTTCTAAGTTGACATACTCTTTTTCCACCGGTTTAGAGTCAACATCAACCACATTAGCATTTACAACGGTTGATTCAAATTCCATATTTTTGCCGGCATCAACAACACTTATTGAGTTGGTTTGCGGATGTTCATCCATTTGTAAGTGCAATCCTTGGCGTGCAAAATCATTTTGGAGACTAGTCTCCAAGAGATGTTCCAAGGCACTTTGCTCCTTGTTTCCTTCTTCAAGTAGACACCCAAACATGAGCTTGAACTCTCCACTTTGGCCATGCTCCACTTCTTCCAATTCCATAGCCCTATAATTCTTACCCAAACAAGTATAATCATCATAGTGGCAGCTTGGGGAAGGGAATAACTAATAAGCAAAATCCTCCCAATGACCATTTTTGAAACCACACTTATCACAAATATTCCATTCATGGGTTTGGAATTGTGCGCGCATTCCACCCCCAGGAGAATTTAAACAATTTTGCCACGAGTGTGGTCCTCCACAATAAGGACAAGGATCATCAAAATATGAACAACCACCATCTGACCAATTTTCATTATATGATGCCATTTTTCAAAATTAAGAAAATAATCAAGAAACAAACAATAACAATAGACCCAAGGTAAGAAAAATAATTACACAGGTATTCACAAGTTTGGACCAAAGCACTTTCGCTTACTTCTCAAACAATCTAAATTACGCCAAATTGTTCCCCGGCAACGGCGCCATTTTTGGTAACGTCCAATTCTACCGCTAAAAAGCAATAGACACGGCCGTACGCAATATATTTACCCAACTATAAGTCGGGGTCGAATCCCACAGAGAACAATGTGTAGGCGATTAGGAATGCAAGAAAATTATCACTAGTCGCGCTAAGCCAAACACTTAAGATTTTGGGTTTTGGAAAATGTTTATATCTAAATGCAGAAATGTTGTTACAACACATATCCACACACGTTAGTTCATGCCATAAGTTAGATAACACAAATCCAAGAAGGAATTATCCTTGAGATGATAAGAAGTAAATCCGATTAATCTTAAGTGATACAAGGGTGCATAAGGGTGATTAACAAGTATTAGAAGTTAAACGAATCAAGGATGCTCTGTAACTCGTACTTTTGGGTAAACCTATAGATGCTTAGTATACTTAGGAGGTCATGATTTAAGGTATTTGAATCGTATAATATCCGTATCATAATTCTTGAAGTCAAACGAGTTATGAAACAAAAGTCGACAAAAGTTGTTGCAACTTAGGTTCATAGTTTTACCTAAACTTTAGGTCAAATGTTATTAAGTCTTTCTCCCAATATACTTAGAATTATGGGGTGATCTACCCACCAAATTGAAGATCTATGAGTCTAGGTTTCAACGCATTAAACGGTTTATCAATACGACATTGGAATATAGAGATATAGACGTTTTCGTGAGACTGCACAAGCTGCTAGGTGCAAGTAGGTGAGTCAGCTACTTGGTTAAATGTCGGCCCAAAAGAGGGAATTTCGGGTCAGAAAAGGAGCTCATTAAAAGTCTTATGTTCTGCAATATAGCCCTCTTTATATTTCACAAATAACCAGACCTAAAACCCTGCAAAATTCCTCCCAAAAAGTATCCACAAACCCTAATTGATTTTCCCTCTCTTTCAAGTTCAAATTGGGGGTAAACACTAGAGTTTGAAGAACCAAGTTAAAGGCTGAGTTATCCAACAACAAAGGTGAGTTTACTGCTATATTTCATACATTTATTCTGCTGTAAATTCATGGTAATTCGTTATATACATGTAAGAACTCACGGGACGGTGATCGGAAGCCGTGAGTTCAAGTTATTCACTTGTAGCGGACTGTTTTGTGGACTGTTTTGTGTTGCTGTTGGGCTGCGTTTTTATTACTGTTTTGTTGAGTTTTGGAGGAGGCAGGCTGTGGAGAAACACCATATATATGTTGGGTTGTGGTCTGCTAGTTCTTCGTAATATTTTTGGATCATTTGGTACGGCTATAGTGGCCGTCATATGTATGATGTGATTAGGTTGTGTGTGGACTGTTTTGGGAGGCTCAATATGTTTATTATTGATGTTGTTTAGGCTGTTTGGTAATTGTTTTGAATGGTGTGAAGTCATATATATAGGGGAGGTGCTGTCCGTTTCATCACAAAATAGGTTGTGATTGGTACATAAAAGTTGCGACGCTTAAACGTTAACGATAGTGTCATTTCTCCTATTGTAGACTAAGGAGTCGTGACGTTTGCATAGCTTGAGGTTGTGGCAGTATATACAAGGTATGTGTGGCTGTCCCTTTCCTTCTTTTGCATGACTCCGATTAACATAATGTAATGAACGAGCTTCCAAAGATACTCTATTCTTAGAAGCTAAGCAGATACTTACATTGTTTCCCCTCTTATGGAACGATTGATGTTGATGTTGCTTCTCTTATTCTTATGTTATCAATCTTGTTGGTACTTCCTGATTCCTATAAGGTTCATAGTGAAGAGTTAGTCCTAATAAGGTGTACATAGGATACCGACCTTACGTCACTCCGAAAGGTCTACAAGGTGTTTCCATGAGTCGAGCATGCATTATATATATGTATCTATTTTACTCTACCGAGCCGCGCTATAGTCCGCCGGGTACGACACCTATTGTGCAACCACCGATCAGTTGGGTTTTACCGAGCTCCACGTGGCCGGGTACGATTCTACCGAGCCTTATAATGGCCGGGTATGTTTTTACCGAGCCTATTACGGCCGGGTACGATATGATGATGATGATGCCCACAGAGGCGTATGTTTTAAAGATTATGTGTTTATACATATGTATCATGCATTTCATGTCAGTAGCCCTCAGAGGTACTCGGATGTTACGGGTTGTATATTCTCTATCCCTCGCTTATATTGCTGTTCATATTTATGGTTCTCTCGCCTTACATACTCAGTACTTTATTCGTACTGACGTCCTTTTATTTGTGGACGCTGCATGTCGTGCTGCAGGTCCTGATAGACAGGCAGGTACAGCTCCCCCATCACAGTAGGTTGTTCAGTTCAGCGGTGATTGGCGAGATCCCTTCTCCGGACTTGCCTTGGTTTTGGTATGCATTTTTGTTATAGACATTATGGGTATGTCGGGGCCCCGTTCCGGCTATGTTGCAGCACTTATGTTCCTTTAGAGGCTCATAGACAAGTGTCGACTCATGTATAGTTTGGTATGCCTTGTCGGCTGGTTTTTGTTGTATAGTTTCTCATTTTAGCGTGGTAGCTTGTACCATATGTATATAGTTTCTTGATTGTCTTGTCATCCCATGTTATGTAGGTTCATGCAATCATATTTTATTGTTGGTTGTTCATGATCCATATCTACTATTTATATTGGTATCGTCAGCCTAAAAGATAATAAAGAAGGTTAGATAAAATGTACGTTGGTGCTCGGCAAGTATGGTCGGGTGCTAGTCATGGTCCTCCAGTTTGGGTCGTGACAAAGTTGGTATCAGAGCAAGTCTGTCCTAGGGATTGTCTATGAGCCATGTCTAGTAGAGTCTTGATTATGGATGTGTAGCGCGCCACATTTATAATCAGGAGGCTACATGACATCTAGGGTTGTTACCTACTTCCTGAATCTAGATCGTGCATAGAGTTGAGTCGTAAGTGTTCGTCTCTAATATTCACCTTGTTTTCTTTCAGCAATGCCTTCGACTAGGAAACAAACAATTAGTAGACGGCTTGATACAGCTGCAGGAGAGGGTACCAGTCAGGTGCCCCAAGCCAGAGTAGGCCAAAGTGAGGCTCAGAGTGAGATGTCGTCTCATACCTCATCTACTCCATCTCCTCCAGAGGATATTAGGTGGCACCCAGCACCTCCAGCTCCTCCGTCCGGCACTACAGACCAGGATATGCGGAGTGCTTTGCAGTTATTGACTAGCTTGGTAGCTGCTCAGGCTCAGAGGCAGAATACAGGTGCTGCTGATAAACCAGTTAGTACAAGAGTTCGTGATTTTATTAATTTAGACCCTCCAGTGTTTATCGGATCAGACCCCAAGGAGGATCCGCAGACTTTTATTGACCAGGTTCATCGTACACTACAGGTTATGCATGTTAGTGATACAGAGGCAGTAGAGTTGGCTTCTTATCGGCTACGGGATTTAGCGGTTCTTTGGTATGATACTTGGGAGAGATCCAGGGGTCCGAACGCTCTTCCAGCTGTGTGGAAGTATTTTTTTGAGGCCTTTCTTCGTCACTATTTGCCAGTTGAGATACGACGAGCTAGAGCTGATAAGTTCTTGAACCTTAGACAAGGTAATTTAACTGTGCGAGAGTATAGCATGCGGTTTGATTCTTTAGCAAGGTATGCTCCCCATATGGTGGCCGAGATGAGTGATAGGGTGCATTTGTTCGTGAACGGGTTGGGACCCCATCTGATAAATGAGTGTATGACAACCTCCTTGGTAGAAGGCATGGATATTTCCCGTATTCAAGCTTATGCTCAGACCCTAGAGGATCGTAAGCGCCAGCAGAGGGCAGATAGGGAGCAGGATAGGGGCCAGCATAAGAGGGCGAGATTTGTAAGGTATTCTGATGACTTCAGAGGCAGCGCCAGGCCCCAGTCTTCAAGGAGTTCGGCGCCATCTGTAGCTAGTGCTCCTCCACAGTTTCAGAGGCCTCGATATGATCGATCCTATTCTAGTCCAGGTCAGAGTTTGCAGGCATCTGGATCGCAACATCACAGGGATACTAGTCGGACGAAACCCCCAACACCACGTTGTGATCAGAGCGGCAAGGCCCACTTTGGACTGTGCCGTCGAGGTTCTGATGCGTGTTATTCTTGCGGACAGCCTGGCCATATGATGAGGGATTGTCCTAACAGGGGAGGTGATGGTATGGCTCAACCAACTAGATCTGTGTCTGGTTCTTCCTCATCAGTTCGACCTCCAGCACGGGGTTTTCAGCAGTCGACAGGTCGTGGTAGAGGTAGAGGTGCAGGACCGAGTTCGAGTGGTGCTCAAAATCAAACATATGCTCTAGTAGGTCGACAGGATCTCGAGTCATCTCCAGATGTTGTTACAGGTATATTATCTATGTTTTCTTATGATGTATATGCGTTGATTGATCCGGGATCTACATTATCATATGTTACACCCTTTGTGGCTAATAAGTTTGGCATTGAACCTGAATTGATAAGTAAACCCTTTGCGGTATCTACTCCAATAGGAGATTCTGTGATTGCTAGAAGGGTATATAGATGTTGCACTGTGATGATTTGTAGTCGTCAAACCTCGGCAGATTTATTTGAATTAGAAATGGTTGATTTTGATGTGATATTGGGAATGGACTGGTTGGCCTCATGCTATGCAAATGTTGATTGTCGTATGAAGATGGTTAAGTTTCAATTTCCTGGTGAACCCGTCATTGAATGGAAGGGGAACATTGCTACATCGAAAGGTAGGTTTATTTCCTATCTTAAGGCAAGGAAAATGATCTCAAAAGGTTACATTTATCATCTTGTTCGCGTTAGGGATGCAGAGGCGAAGTTGCCTACTCTACAATCTATCCCCGTGGTCAATGAATTTCCAGATGTTTTCCCAAATGAACTCCCAGGTCTTCCTCCAGAAAGGGAGATTGAGTTTAGCATTGATGTCTTGCCTGACACTCAACCGATCTCTATCCCTCTATATAGAATGGCCCCGGCAGAGCTGCGAGAGTTGAAGGCACAGTTAAAGGACTTGCTGGATAAGGGCTTCATTAGACCTAGCACTTCACCTTGGGGTGCACCAGTCCTATTCGTGCGGAAGAAAGATGGGTCATTACGGATGTGTATCGACTATCGGCAGTTGAATAAGTTTACTATAAAGAACAAGTATCCACTTCCAAGAATTGACGACCTGTTTGACCAACTCCAAGGTGCCAAGTATTTCTCCAAGATTGACTTATGTTCAGGATATCATCAAGTGAGGGGTAAGGAGAAGGATATTCCAAAGACGGCCTTTAGGACAAGATATGGGCACTTTGAGTTCTTGGTGATGTCGTTCGGGCTAACAAATGCCCCAGAAACTTTTATGGATCTCATGAATACTGTATTCAGACCCTATCTTGATGTGTTCGTGATTGTATTCATTGATGACATTCTGGTGTATTCTCGTTCGGAGGAGGAACATGCGAGCCACTTGCGGATAGTATTACGGATGCTTCAGGATCGTAAGTTATATGCTAAGCTCGCCAAATATGAATTCTGGCTGAACTCAGTAGCATTCCTTGGCCATGTGATATCTGACGAGGGTATTAGTGTCGACACTCGGAAGATTGATGCAGTAAAGAATTGGCCGAGACCTACAACACCATCAGAAGTTCGTAGCTTCCTGGGGCTAGCATGATATTATAGACGATTTGTAGAAGGGTTTTCCTCTATATCAGCACCACTGACTAAGTTAACACAGAAAGCTACCAAGTTCCAGCGGTCTAACACTTGTGAACGTAGTTTTCAGGAGCTGAAGGATCGATTGACATCCGCACCGGTGCTCACTCTCCCTGAAGGAACAGAAGGATATGTGGTATATTGTGATGCCTCGGGTATAGGTTTGGGGTGCGTGTTGATGCAGCATGGGAAGGTGATTTCATATGCATCAAGACAATTGAAGAAGCATGAAAAGAATTATCCAACCAATGATTTGGAATTGGCTGCAGTAATATATGCTTTGAAGATATGGCGGCACTACTTATACGGCGTCCATTTGACATCTACACAGATCACAAGAGTCTACAATACATCTTCAAGCAGAAAGAGTTGAATTTAAGGCAGCGTAGGTGGCTTGAATTACTGAAGGACTACGACGTCGAGATATTGTATCATCCCGGTAAAGCCAATGTTGTGGCGGATGCTCTCAGCCGTAAGTCAATGGGAAGCTTAGTACATATTGATGCAGGTAGATGGGGGTTGACTAAAGAGCTTCATCAGCTAGCCAATATGAGAATCAGATTGTTAGACTCTGATGACGGAAGTGTTACTGTACATAATACATCAAAATCATCTTTGGTAGCCGAGGTAAAAGCACGGCAATATGAAGATCCTATCTTACTACGATTGAGAGAGAACATTCAGCAGTGTAAAATTACGGCTTTTGAGATCGGAGGAGATGGGGCACCGAGATACCAGGGCCGATTATGTGTGCCGAATGTAGAAGGGTTGCGAGAAAAGATTATGAATGAAATTCATCAATCCCGATATTCCATCCATCCCGGCTCAACAAAGATGTATCATGATGTCAAGGAGCAGTATTGGTGGGATAACATGAAAAAGTCTATTGCAGAATTTGTAGCCCAGTGTCCCAATTGTCAACAAGTAAAGATAGAACATCAGAAACCCGGTGGATTGCTTCAGAATATAGAAATTTCAACCTGGAAATGGGAGGTGATTAATATGGACTGCCTTATTAGATTACCTCGATCTTATCATAAGTTTGACTCTATCTGGGTGATAGTTGATCGACTTACAAAATGTGCTCATTTTCTGCCAGTTAAGACAACTTACTCGGCTAAAGATTATGCGAAGTTGTATATCAAGGAGATTGTTAGGCTTCATGGTGTGCCGGTATCTATTATATCGGATCGAGGAGCTCAATTTACGGCTAACTTTTGGAGGTCTTTTCAGAAAGGTTTAGGCACACAGGTGAATCTCAGCACTGCATTTCATCCGCAGACTGACGGACAGGCTGAACGTACCATTCAGACATTGGAAGATATGCTACGATCATGTGTTCTAGATTTTAAGGGAAATTGGGATGACCATCTTCCACTCATAGAATTTGCCTACAATAATAGCTACCATTCCAGTATTAAAATGGCCCCATATGAGGCACTATATGGGAGGAGATGTAGATCACCGGTTGGATGGTTCGAAGTCGGTGAAACAGAATTATATGGGCCAGATTTGATTCACCAAGCCATTGAGAAGGTGAAAGTAATACAGGAACGATTGAGGACGACACAAAGCAGGCAAAAGTCTTATTCCGATGTCCGACGTCGTGATATAGAATTTGAGGTTGGTGATTGGGTTTTCTTGAGGGTTTCACCAATGAAGGGTGTTATGCGTTTTGGGAAGAAAGGTAAGCTGGAGTCCAAGGTATATCGGTCCGTATAAAATTCTTCAACGAATTGGACAAGTTGCTTATGAGTTAGAATTGCCATCCGAATTAGAATTTGTCCACCCGGTATTCCATGTATCTATGTTGAGGAAATGTATTGGAGACCCTTCTCGAGTTTTCCCTATCAAAGATGTTCAAGTTATAGAGGATCTATCATATGAAGAAGTGCTAGTGGCCATATTAGATCGACAAGTCCGCAAGCCCGAGAACAAAAGATGTAGCTTCCGTCAAAGTATTGTGGAGGAACAAGAATATGAAAGAAATGACATGGGAAGCGGAAGAAGAGATGAAGTCTAAATACCCTTACCTATTCCAGAATGATGATAACAAGGATGTTGGTGGAACGCAAGATACATTATAAAGGTGAAATGGCTTTATGAGGTAAGCAATAACTTGAGAACTCTCTTCCTTAATACAAAGTGGTGATATGTAAATAATGTCCATGTCCATAGTGCTTTGTGTTGCCTTGTGTTGTCATACTTTGAGCTTCACTGCTTGCAAATTTTGCTAGTGACCATTTTATAGGGGAAAATTGACCAAAAATTTGCGCTAGAATCCACGACGATTTGGACTCCCCATAAACCCTTACATTCGAGGACGAATGTTCCTAAGGGGGGGGAGGGTGTTACAACATATATCCACACACGTTAGTTCATGCCATAAGTTAGATAACACAAATCCAAGAAGGAATTATCCTTGAGATGATAAGAAGTTAATCCGATTAATCTTAAGTGATACAAGGGTGCATAAGGGTGATTAACAAGTATTAGAAGTTATCGAATCAAGGATGCTGTAACTCGTACTTTTGGGTAAACCTATAGATGCTTAGTATACTTAGGAGGTCATGATTTAAGGTATTTGAATCATATAATATCCGTATCATAATTCTTGAAGTCAAACGAGTTATGAAACAAAAGTCGACAAAAGTTGTTGCAACTTAGGTTCATAGTTTTACCTAAACTTTAGGTCAAATGTTATTAAGTCTTTCTCCCAATATACTTGGAATTACAGGGTGATCTAACCACCAAATTGAAGATCTATGAGTCTAGTTTTCAACATATTAAACGGTTTATCAATACGACATTGGAATAGAGAGATATAGACGTTTTCGTGAGACTGCACAAGCTGCTAGGTGCAAGTAGGTGAGTCAGCTACTTGGTTAAATGTCGGCCCAAAAGAGGGAATTTCGGGTCAGAAAAGGAGCCCATTAAAAGGCTTATGTTCTGCAATATATCCCTCTTTATATTTCACAAATAACCAGACCTAAAACCCTGCAAAATTCCTCCCAAAAATTATCCACAAACCCTAATTGATTTTCCCTCTCTTTCAAGTTCAAATTGGGGGTAAACACTAGAGTTTGAAGAACCGAGTTAAAGGCTGAGTTATCCAACAACAAAGGTGAGTTTACTGCTATATTTCATACATTTATTCTGCTGTAAATTCATGGTAATTCGTTATATACATGTAAGAACTCACGGGACGGTGATCGGAAGCCGTGAGTTCAAGTTATTCACTTGTAGCGGACTGTTTTGTGGACTGTGTTGTGTTGCTGTTGGGCTGCGTTTTTATTACTGTTTTGTGGAGTTTTGGAGGAGGCAGGGTGTGGAGAAACACCATATATAGGTTGGGTTGTGGTCTGCTAGTTCTTCGTAATATTTTTGGATCATTTGGTGCGGCTATAGTGGCCGTCATATGTATGATGTGATTAGGTTGTGTGTGGACTGTTTTGGGAGGCTCAATGTGTTTATTATTGATGTTGTTTAGGCTGTTTGGTAATTGTTTTGAATGGTGTGAAGTCATATATATAGGGGAGGTGCTGTCCGTTTCATCACAAAATAGGTTGTGATTGGTACATAAAAGTTGCGACGCTTAAACGTTAACGATAGTGTGATTTCTCCTATTGTAGACTAAGGAGTCGTGACGTTTGCATAGCTTGAGGTTGTGGCAGTATATACAAGGTATGTGTGGCTGTCCCTTTCCTTCTTTTGCACGACTCCGATTAACATAATGTAATGAACGAGCTTCCAAAGATACTCTATTCTTAGAAGCTAAGCAGTATACTTACATTGTTTCCCCTCTTATGGAACGATTGATGTTGATGTTGCTTCTCTTATTCTTATGTTATCAATCTTGTTGGTACTTCCTGATTCCTATAAGTTTCATAGTGAAGAGTTAGTCCTAATAAGGTGTACATAGGATACCGACCTTACGTCACTCCGAAAGGTCTACAAGGTGTTTCCATGAGTCGAGCATGCATTATATATATGTATCTATTTTACTCTACCGAGCCGCGCTATAGTCGGCCGGGTACGGCACCTATTGTGCAACCACAGATCAGTTGGGTTTTACCGAGCTCCACGTGGCCGGGTACGATTCTACCGAGGCTTATAATGGCCGGGTATGTTTTTACCGAGCCTATTACGGCCGGGTATGATATGATGATGATGATGCCCATAGAGGCGTATGTTTTAAAGATTATGTATTTATACATATGTATCATGCATTTCATGTCAGTAGCCCTCACAGGTACTCAGATGTTACAGGTTGTATATTCTCTATCCTTGCTTACATTGCTGTTCATATTTATGGTTCTCTGCCTTACATACTCAGTACTTTATTCGTACTGACGTCCTTTTATTTGTGGACGCTGCATGTCGTGCTGCAGGTCCTGATAGACAGGCAGGTGTAGCTCCCCCATCACAGTAGGTTGTCCCGTTCAGCGGTGATTGGCGAGATCCCTTCTCCGGACTTGCCTTGGTCTTGGTATGCATTTTTGTTATAGACATTATGGGTATGTCGGGGCCCTGTTCCGGCTATGTTGCAGCACTTATGTTCCTTTAGAGGCTCATAGACAAGTGTCGACTCATGTATAGTTTGGTATGCCTTGTCGGCTGGTTTTTGTTGTATAGTTTCTCATTTTAGCGTGGTATCTTGTACCATATGTATATAGTTTCTTGATTGTCTTATCATCCCATATTATGTAGGTTCATGCAATCATATTTTATTGTTGGTTGTTCTTGATCCATATCTACCATTTATATTGGTATCGTTAGCCTAAAAGATAATAAAGAAGGTTAGATAAAATGTACGTTGGTGCTCGGCAAGTATGGTCGGGTGCTAGTCATGGTCCTCCAGTTTGGGTCGTGACAAATGTAAACTAACCTAGAAAGCAAATAAAATGATCAATGGCTACAAGTATGAACGCATCGGGAATTACACTCAATTAACGATCCAATGTATTTCACGATTTTTCAAATATGAGCGAGTTTATGTTAATTAGCCACGGATAATAATTCTTAATTAGCTTCTTTCGAAGACTAACAAGACTTCCTAATTTAATTATCCCTAATCACAATTAGAAGATTAAGCACACCCGATAGGCTACAAGTAGTTCAATCCTATCCCTAGGTCGAATGTATAAAATGAGGGTTAACTCCTTAAGTTCTTGTTAATTAATCTTTCCCAACTCCGAATTATCTTTCCCAAAATTAATTCAAAGTAAATAGGCGAGTCCTAGAGTTAGCTATTCTCTTTGGAAACATTGAAGAACAAGAATAATTAAAGTAACAATAACTCACTTCATAAATATATAAAAATCATTCAATACATAAGCACAACAAGGTATTTAATCCACACTTTAAACATGAATATTCCCATAAACAAGATTCAAGTGTTGGAAATAAATACTACATAGTTAGATATACAATCCAAAGCAAGGAAATGAAGAAATAAACATAAATGGGTAAGAAATCCTTAACCACAAGCTTTAATCTTCAAGACCCAAGTGTGTGTGCAAAACCCTAGCCTCCAAACTTGTTCTCTCTAAGCCAAAAATATGTCCAAGATACCCAAGATGATAAAAGATGCCTAAAATGTCTGTTTGGACTAGTATAAAATGATTTGGGGTAAAAAATATATGAAATGCCGAAATTGCCCAGAACTGGCGCAGATACAACGAATCGCGATCGCGTGTTTTGGCATGCGATCGCGTAGAGTAGTGGTCTAATCCTCCGCAATCACGTGAACCCCTCCTACGATTGCGTGACCTCACGTATGTATCTTATGCGATCGCCTGAACAACTCCTGCGATCGCGTAGCTTCCCGTATGTGCTCATCGCGATCGGATGATCCTCTCCTGCGATCGTGTAGCTTTAGGTATTTTTCTTCTGCGATCGCATGATAACTTCTGCGATCGCGTAGTGTTGTTGCCTAATCTTCAGTGATCGTGTGGTGGTGTCTGCGATCACATAGAGTTTTCGCCCAGTAGTCATTTTTCCTTTAAATTCCAGTAAAAAACACAGGTGTCTATGGGTCTTGCCTTACAGATAGTGACTATACCACTTACATATCGAACATATCTTACTCTCAATAGAGTCATTTCGATATGACCTAGGAACTTACAGAATACCGAACTTGGACAATCGGTAGAAGAATGATTGGCTAGATCATTTGCTTCACTGTGGAAGAACCCCTTTCTATGCTACGTTCCCAATAAAAAGCCATCATCCTTCTTTCGCCTGTTAGCCACACCAGACCAAGGAAAGGCAAACTAATCAACCAAGACTCAGTCACGACCTTTGTAACCTCGCGTCCACTTTCTTTCCTAAAGCTCGCAGCCATTATCTTCGCTTTTCACATATGGTGACATTACTTGTATGGGGGGAAGTGCTAGATCTTTACGGATCACAAGAGCTTGAGGTACTTGATGAAACAGAAGGAGTTGAACCTTCGCCAGGATGGCACAATTCTATTCCGGGGATGAGTATGTGTTCCACAGGACAGTGACATGTGCCATGATATCTTGGAGGAGGCGCATAGCTCACCTTTATTTCTGCACCCAGGGAGCACGAAGATGTATAGGACGATCCGCCCACACTATTGGTGGAAAGTTATGAAGAGGGATGTCGCTGAGTATGTGGCTAAATGCTTAGTGTGCCAGCTGATCAAGGCTGAGCACCAGAGACAAGCAGCACCCTTACAGCTAGTTCAGATACCACAATGGAAGTGGGACAAGATAGCCATGGACTTTGTCTCTGGATTGCCAAAGACTGCGAGGCAACATGATGCCATTTGGGTGATTATTGATCGGCTGATCAAGTCAGCTCACTTCCTGCCGATCAATATGACTTACTCTACAGGCAAGCTAGCCTAGATATATATTGATTAGATAGTGCGCCTACATGGGATACCATCATCTATAGTATCACACAGAGATCCACGGTTCACTTCAGCCTTTTGGCAGAGCCTACAGAAGGATTTGGGTAGCAGAGTGAGTCTTAGCATAGCCTTCCATCCTCAGATCGATGGCCACTCTAAGAGGACCATCCAGACATTGGAGGCTATGTGGAGTTAATCCCTTGATTTTCGAGGTTGTTGGGACAGACATCTACCCTTGGTTATGTTCGCCTATAACAAGAGTTCTCAGGCGAGTATAGGCATACCACCTTTTGAGGCACTCTATGGACGCAAGTGCAGGACTCCCCTATGCTGGGATGAAGTAGGGGAGAGACAGATTCTAGGGCCAGAGATTGTGCAGGAGACCTCTTCCTTCGGTCCGGTTACTACATGGTTCTATCGTTTACCTTGCGCCTATCTATTCATTTAAGATTATATCTTATACCATTGCAATCACACTTATTGGATATGTTCCTTTTCTCTTCTACTATCGAGAGTCTTACGGGTGAGGAGGTGAGCTCTAAGCGTATACACATAGATAGATCTGGGTAAGCTACCATCAGTGGTATGGGTAACAACTACTATCAGTACGCCAAGCTAAGGTTGTTCGTAGAGGTAGGTCGTAGAGATCTATGAAGGGCTATCTTTAGCATAAATAGCATGGTTAATTATAAAATAGTATGATGGCCGTAAGAAGATCATAAATAAGGTAAATAGTCTGGAGTGGATGTCGAGATCAGGGTGTCGGCATCACACATATAGCATGTGTGCCGTGAGTGAGAGGGTGGTCGTAGATCAGCCCTCAGCTCTTCTTCCGAAATTATCAAACAAGATGACTTATCGGCTTGAGGCTTCTCTTCTTTTCAAGCTGAGTAGAAATTTCATAAGAGAAGAAAATTTCACAGAAGGTTAGGAAATAGTATGCCCGGTTCACGAGGTTCTACCACTGCAGGGCCCAGTTGCCATTCTCCCATTACTCAAGTCGTCCAAGGGACAGGACCCCCGCACTGTAAAAAGTTTCCTTTTTATACAACTCATGATATCTTTCTTCTGTGCATATCTCGATTTTAATAACTTTTGGGTTTATACCAAATCGACCGTAAAGAGAGTTCATTAGTATCTTGTAGATATAGACCATAGCTGCATCATCCTTTATCTTTGCTTCTTGTCATCTAGTGAAGATGTATGATACAAAGCCTTCGAAATGACTCTTCTTTTCTCATACAAGTAGCCCCTTAGCGGGAAAATTCTATAACCCATGTTTCGGGCATAAAAACATTCTTCGCTAAAATAGACGCCTACGAATTTACCTATTGGGAAAGTTAAAGCATTATGTCTCTCCTTATAGGGTAAGAAGGCTTTCTCTATTGTAGAAAGGACACACTACAAAAGCCTCAATAAAGCCAAAGAAGTTATCCAATTCCGCCTTTTCTAAATTATTATGCTTAGACGTCCCGGCCTGGGAGCCCCGTTTGCCTGGCATCAGAAAACGTTTCACTATAAATGGATATAAGGAGTTCACATCGAAATATTCTAAATTTTAACCATAGGGCTTATAGACATCGGCATGTCCCCCATAATAACCACGTTGAATGAAGAGTTCTTAGTTTCAAGTTGGTATATGGATGGGCCAACTCTTTCGGTCGTAATAGTGCATACGAAAGATTGATAGAGCTAGCGATGACAATGGTATTCTATCAACAATGTCTATTTTGTACAGATTCCAATAAATCTCTTGTGCCTTCAGCAGAACGCCACCTAAGAGACGAATATCTTGTTTCAGATAAGCTAACAATTGTTGACCTATCTCCGGAAGATACTCAAGTCGTAATTTCTCATAGGGAATGGTGCCTTTAGAACATAATTTCGAGCATAAATCCTGGGCCATGTTATTTAGCGCAGCGAGAAGGAGAAGGTAGAAATCCCTTATATGGAACAATAATTTCTTTTTTTCATTTCCATAATAGACTTTTAACTCGTACATTTTATGCTTCCTCATCACCGTTTGGAAGTAGTACTTGCCGATCTGAGAAGTAAAAGCTCTCGTTACTATAATGCCATCGTATCATGAAAAGTTATGGAAATAGACCGTTCGAATTTATTTTTCATCTGATACCACATCCGCTAAACGCTCTATAAAGTCGAGCATCATACGTTCACTTCGTTTTTTGAAATCTGATATTGAGAAATCGTTATCTTCACTGAAATATGTTTCAATATAATATTCAGACTTGGAAGCAAGATCTTCACCAGGCTTAACCACTAGGAATCCCACTGCGCAAGTAACATGAACATCGTCGTGGAGAGCAGCCTCTATATCGGCAATAATGAATGGGCTGCTTTTTATTTTCTTAATCGCTTTCAGTGCGGGTATATGATCGAGACGACGACTCTTCTTACCCATAGCTACCACTTCTACAGGTTCATCACTCATTGTCCCGACATACGTTAATTCATCACAAAGTTGCTTAAAAATTTCCTCTAGGCTAAAAGGGTAGACTTCACGGTGTTCAACCCTTTTCAAGAGATAGATTCGAACCCCTTCTCAGTCTAGCTGCCCCTCTTCGTATTTTATTTCTCAACCTTTTCGCAGACTTCTTTCAAAATTTCATTATATACATGAAGCGGGGGTACTTCTGCATTATCGACCGTTACTAAAATTGCATTTCCTGCTGTAAAGTCGGCTCATTTAATATTTGTATGTATCATACCATAATGGATAGTGAATTTAATAGAATGAAATCCGCTATTGTATGCATATTTCATTAATAGTATCATTACCGCTAATGAGATAACTTCAATTTCGACACATTTAAGGTAAGGTTTTTTAAAGCGGAATTCTGCTATTCTTATTGACTCAAGGGGGCTATGATATTTTTCCTCAGCGATCAACTTGTAGAGAAATCCATACTGGAACTATTGATGATTCTACGTTAGCTCTAAAGTAAGGAGACCACTTAAAAATCCTCATCGGATAAGAAAATATATACCAGATAGAGCGCAACCAAGTCCATTTTTGAATGAGAAGGCTAAATCATCACCTTATTTGAGGAAGTAGCCATGGAAGATTGGGTCTGTATGGCTTCCTGAGGTCGAAATATCTTCCTTCAGCCTTGAAAGTATGCTGCTGTTTTAGCGCGAATGAAACCATTTCTCAAAATAAAAAGGAATCCTCCTCTTGAAGTTGGTAACCTAGCCCAAAACCATGCTCATAGGAAAAGAGTCTGGGGAAATTAAAAGAGACCTTGATGTCTTCGCCCTAAGCGCATGCGAGGAAACTCATTCCTCTCATGATTTCCATGACATGAATCTTACTCTAGGGATCGAAATAAAAGGTAAAACACTCCTTACTCGTAATTAAACCCACTAATCATCATATATATTTTTACCATGTTCGATTTGCTGAATTGGGATATTCGAATCCTGTCCTTCTGACATATCTGCATCCCCATGTATAGTAAGAGTCTTTCCAACGAGGAACTTCACTATCGTATAGCTGACTCGACTCGAATGCCCTCTTAGCAATAGCATCCCTAACCGCAGTTATTGAGTCTGCTGTGGGAATAAGCGCCGCAAAATAGGCAGCTATTGACTTCCTCTTGACAGCTTGCTTATGTTAGAGCTATTGTTTCACTGTCCTTCTCTACTTTCTCAGCCAATACCGAAGAGGGTAACTAAACCTCTTGACTAAGGGCTTGTTTTGTTTACAAAGTGAAAAAAGGAAACTTGTCAACCAGACTTAGAGGAATGTCCAGGGGCAAACCGGTCATTAAGATAGAGTCGATGTCGGCCGTAATTCTTGCTTAGCGGGATCAGGTCACCAATCGGTGACATAGTTTAGGGATGAATATCCGTAACTCCCATTCCAGTACTTAAACTGACAAAATGGAATAAACAATCAAGACCTAGCTCAAAGCTAACCCCTCCACACTCAGGGTCAGGAACGGGAAAAGGAGAATGAGTAGGACAGGCTCGAGGTCAATTCTTTCTTTTAGGAGAGATCCCACCCCCTTCTTTAGCGCTTGTTCATTCTATAAAACTTCCTTCTCATTCTCGGTGAAGGAATCGGAGCTGCTTTAGAATCAACATCTTACTCTTTAATGGCAAGCTCAGCAACGAGAAGTTTTTCTCTGCTGGAAAGTAGTCCTTCACGGATATGAGAGCTTACCCTGCTGATACGCTCAAATTACACTTTTACAATTAGTGTGAGGCGGTCGGTGTCAAATATAATAACCCAACTAGGTTGGGGTCGAATCCCACAGGAAATAGGCGTGAATTGACAACAGCAGTTATGGATCTGATTGAGGAGCGCTGGGAAGAATGGATCGGGGACATGCCCTTGAAGATCACTTACCCAGCTCTGGAAGGACATGAGTGGAGAATTGTTACCGGATTTGATAAAAAAAACACAGGGCGAAGTTACCTTATTGGTCAGTCTTGACCGCGTTAGTGTTTAAGGAAGAAAACTTTTTTGTAGGTTCTTTTTTATTTAAATAGTGCCAAATTCAAAAATAAAAGGAAAAAGATGCTTGTACGCACATTAGATTTGCTAACTCAATTGATCCTACTGTGTCTAGATTAGGGTTCTCGCTTGTTAGCTTTGTATTGGCTCCCATCTTACTTAACAGGGCCCTTAGTTGAATACCGATCAAAATTGTTTGAACTTTTTAAACTTTTCCAATATAGAATTATTAGTTATGTTAAATTCCCCGAAAAGCCGAAACCTCTTATTCCCGTCCTTAGAAAAACTACGACTAGTCATGAATTACATAAGAGAAGAGACATTGTAAGTAACAATAGCGCAAAAGCATGCGACTGAGATCTGCAAAGGCAACCGGATGCCTGGGGCTTAGGACAAGGAGCGTCCAGAGTCTCTTAAGAAAGGACAAAGACTAATTAATATCATGTTTACACCGATCGGATTTAAAAAAGTCATTCGCCCCTTATCTTCTCGCCTATCTTCTTTATCTTCTAACCTGATCGCCTGGTTTCTTTCAAGCCCTACTTGAATTGCTTTCTTCAAAAAATCATTCTTTATTAACAGTCCTTTAAGAAGCTAAGCTCCTTCAGATAGTAAGATTCGCTTAACTTCATACCTCTAAGCGCTCGTGACTATCCAACGATAGTCACTTCGCTTTCCTTTTTGACTGTAAAAGGAAACCAGAAAGATTGAGCATAAAAAAAATATAGAGAACGAGCTATTACGTGCAAACAATGGAAATTCAATAATAAGAGTCTGATCTCGTCGCTTAAGAATATGCGATTCCTCCGGATTGAAGTTGTTGGGGGGAAGAGAAGATGAGGAAGCTAATTTAATTGAGGAAGCCACTTTCTTTAATCTATACTAGCTGGTCTACAAACGCATGACGCATGACGCTTCTCCTTTTTTTAGTCCACTCTCCCTTAGAAAACGGAGCTGCTTGAATGAAGATTTCTAAATTACGTAGGTGAATGTAGAGATCATCGGTGTCCTACTCGAGACGAAATACTTGTCATCCCCAAACCAAAAGGGATGAGGGAAAAAGGCTCGAGAAAGCGTCCTTAGAAGAGGGAATATCTAAAAAACTGTTAGCGGGGAGCCCATCCCTATCGTTCTTACAGAAGACATAAGGGGGAATAAACGACGGACGAAATCTGGGAAAACATATTTTTTCTGTCTTCTCTCCACAGAGGAAGGAAAGCACTGCCAAGCCAACAAGAAACCAGAAACTGCATGAGGTAAGACTAAGGGCCTTGTGCGCCCTACAAGAGATTACCAGGGGTCTCGGTACTAGGGGGCGCGGGAACAAGAAAATCTGGTAAATAAAAGAAAGACAATAAGAGTCCTCTCAATAGCCGAGGGCCACTTCCCTATATGCGTTTACGGAAGGGGAAAAACATGATTCTCATAGATTAGAGAATACACATGTGTAACAAGAAAATGAAACTATCTTCTTATTGATACTATAAATTTATCCTTTCCCCTATAGATCCACCTTTCTTCAAAATTAGCAACTAAAAGAAAGGTAAATCGAATCGAAATAGGATAAAGAACGCAAGAAGGATCAGAGAGAAAGAGGATTCTAAAAGAGAAAAGCCTAGAAGATGAGATTGTCAGACTCAGAGGTAGTAGTAAGATCTCTGTCTCCAGAGAAGGCATGAGGGTTTTCTAAAAGTCTCCTCTCATTACTTATGGATAAAGCTCTTAAGCTTAAGCTTTTACGAACTGAAAGATCTTCCCGTTCTAAATAAGAATGAGAGTCTTTCAACTAGATGTGCTCCTTTGGCTGGGTTTGAGAGAGAGAGCGTGAGCTAGTTGGTGTAATAACTAGTCCAACTTCCTTGTATCTGAAAGCGATGACAGGATGTTAGGTCCCGTAAGGATACTTTTTGGATAATTTACTTCCACGAATAGACTGTTAGGCTAAGAAGAATAGGTTGGGATTGATCCCTCCTTTGAAAGAGTGGTTTTGTTCTATCAATACAGCTTATCGAGTTATCAAGCTGAACTGCCTTCTGTAAGGAGCTTGAATCGTTCATTTACTCTAAGTATTATTACCGACGCGATGGATTGCTATTTGAAAACACTTTCAATACAAAAAGATCTCGTTCCGGCTATAATCTAGTTAGATAGTCTTAGTTCAGTTTGAGAAGTCAAGGAGGCACGATGAGCTAAGAAAGAGTCTTTACATTTGACTATCTGAAATCAAGTGGGAGATTGAATTGAAAAGGCCCCTTACTATAGATAGGGTGTTAACACTGTTTTTTGAAATAAGGATGTTTAGGTTTGACTAATAAGATAGAAAGGGGCAAGCCCAGACCCACTCTGCTGAGTTCGGCTTTCGGGGCTACCTACTTTAGGGCTTATGTAATATATAAAGAAGAACCCTCTTAGGCATTTTTGTTTAACGGCTGCTCGCCTTTTGAATAGAAGGAAGTGGGAGAGTAGAGGTTATTTCGGTAAACTGATGCATGAGCTGAGGCTCACATGTCTCGCCGTCCTCTCGAAAAAGTAAGGGTTCATAGGGAGTCAGATGCAAGCAAAGTAAAAGGCGGGTAAAACTCACATAAGCAGAGGGGGAGACACATTCATGAAAAGCGAGAAGCCCTGCCGTGGTGGACTGACCAACTATGAATAGATCTTACTTATGCTTATATATAATAACATATATTAGTCCGTATCGTGGGTCTATTTGTTACAAATGTCGAACATCCACTTTCCAAAACATTAACATAGGTCCTCAGGCAGACATCGACAAGGGGACGAAAAAAGTCTATTTACCTTTACAATATTTCAGAAATGTATCATGGCTCTATCTATTCATTAAAAAAAACAGTTATGCATCTCGAGTGAACAAATAGGCGTGGGGAAGAGTGAGAGGGGGGCTACGAGCCTTCTCCCGTTGTTGTTCTCGGACCACCCATCTCTTCCTTCCCTTTCGCTCGGCTAGGTGAGATCTGATTTCTAGAACGAAGTGAAGTGATAGGAAGAGAAAACTGCTGGCGGGAAATCCCTATTCATGAAAGCCCCTCGTAAAGGGGAAAACGAAAGTATGCTCCTGCGCACCAGCAGAAGAAAGGAGCTTTGGAAGCTTACATTATTATTATATTAAAAGGGGAAAGGGTGGAAACCCTGTTTGACTAATAAGAGGAAAGGGGCAAGCCATAACCTACTCCTAACAAGTTGCTGGATCGAAGTAGTACATTATACATCTGCCCGCCAGCAGGGGAGGGGGTTCGATTCCCGTTATACACGATATGGCAAAAACGACTGATTCAACAAGATATGCCTTGCCTACATTAATATTTAAAACTTGTCATCTACTTTCAGGAAATGTTTGGAATAGAGAACTTACAATAATACAACGCCGTATTCTCCGAAGATTGAGGGACAAGAATATATCTATTAAGAGAAATATTTATTCTTGAGAAAATCTTAACAGTTACTTCCAATCACAAACTAAACGAAAGTTGTCCATGTTTTATGGAGATTTACCTATCACAGAGATGCACACAGGAAGAGAACGAACTTCATATATCCTTTTTCAACTCAATCCAGAAACAAGGTCGGACGTTATCCCGGTTAGTCTCCATTTTTGTGAAACTATTCCTCAGGCAAGGCAGTCGATAAGTCATCGAAGGGTTTGTGTGAATAATGGAATGGTTAACATTACTCATTTTATACTCTCCCATGGTAATATAATATCTTTTCAAGAAAATGATGCGAGAACCCGCAGTGAAGATATAAAGAGATCCTTCTATATCGAAATCTCAGTTGAAAAAATAATAGGAAAATTCCTGGATCACCCATGGAGAAGAACCAAAACAGAATGGTTCCGCCTACTCAAAACTAAGAGGGGATGCTGCCTACTACTAAAATACCAGTTTTTACAACAGTTGCATTCTTCTATGCAAGACGAAGACTTAGAAAGAATAAAGAAGTTTGGATCCGAAAAAGTGTACTTAGGCTGTTCTTTTGGTGAGCACAACTGAATGAAGAGGAATTTGTATCATTTCAAATCCCTATTCTTATCGAAGAGAAGGAACAAGAAAAATTGAAATATTCATACTCGAACAAGAAGTCCTATAGTTTACAACTCTTCTTTATATAGTAATTCGACCTCTTGCTCCGCATCCCTCCATCTGTTTAATAAAATGGTCAAAATAAAAAGGATCGAACTACCTACTCACTATTGGGAGGTGAATCATAGAACACCAAAAGTTGTGGTATCTTATGGACCCAACATAGGTCATATACCTCACGACATAAGATTGAAAGATCCAAACCTTCTTCTTCGGAGAAGAAAGGGACGTGGCCGAAACATATAAAGATCGGCGTAGTCTTTTATAGGGACATATATATCCGGATAGAGGATAATCAAGGCCGATTCATAGATAGATCTCTCTCCATATAGATAGGTATCTGCGTGGATAGAGATAAAGATAGGGATCAATCTAGATCTTGATTCCCTATTTCCATATTTTTTCTTGATTCTGATTGATTGCATTTTTTTACGACAAGTTTTAAATCTTAATGCAGGCAAGGAAACATCATTTTTCAATTATTACTTGTTTGGTCAGAGCGTAGACGAGCGATCATAGCCAAGGAAAGTGGGAAGCACGTGAGAGAACAGTCGACTAGAAGTAGAAGACTACTGGCCTGAGAGAAGGCAGCCTATCTCGGGAAAGATGGCCCAATTTATCTTCTTTCTTTTTGATTTCAGTTTTTTTTCCAGGGGTCCAGAAGGCTAAAAGGTAGGGGAGAAGGAAGCCGAACCTCTAATCGATAAGGACATATGATTAATTCTCGGCGTTGAGTGAGATTTGAGATTCCGTAAGTAACTCAGTGAGTGCTTTCTAAGAAGGGATTGGAAGAAGAAAAAGAAATAGGAACAACCGTGCTGGTCGTAAAAGATCGACTTTCATGCTAGTTCTTGCTCCAGCATGAAATTTCCATTTCAAGGAAGGACGACGTACTATGATACTTTCTGTTTTGTCGAGCCCTAGTTTGGTCTCTTGTTTGATGGTTGTACGTGCTAAAAATCTTGTACATTTCATTTTGTTTCTCATCCCAGTCTTTTGCAACACTTCAGGTTTACTTCTTTTGTTAGGTCTTGACTTCATCGTTATGATCTTCCCAGTAGATTGTATAGGAGCTATACCCGTTTCATTCCTATTCGTTGTTATGATGTTCCATATTCAAATAGCGGAGATTCATGAAGAACTATTGTACTATTTACCAGTTAGTGGTATTATTGAACTGATCTTTTCATGGGAGATGTTCTTTATTTTAGATAGTGAAAGCATTCCATTACTACCAACCCAAATAAATACGACCTCTCTGAGATATGCAGTTTATGCCGGAAAGGTACGAAGTTGGACTAACTTGGAAACATTGGGCAATTTACTTTATACATACTATTTCGTCTGGTTTTTGGTTTCTAGTCTTATTTTATTAGTAGCCATGATTGGGGCTATAGTACTAACTATGCATAGGACTACTAAGGTGAAAAGACAGGATGTATTTCGACGAAATGCTCTGGATTCTAGGAGGACTGTAACGAAGAGGACGACAGACCCACTCACGACAATAAGGAGAAGCAGATGTTCGAATCCACATCGTGAGACCAGGACAGTGTGGAGAACCATCGATAAATGCTATTAACATTGATGATACGACTTAGAGTAATTCCTATCTTACTGCCGGATTGATTCCTTTTCTTTTGATGTGGACAAATGGGCATCCCTAGAATCAGCTGCTCTCGTTCCTGTTGGATGAAGACAAAGCGAAAAAATGCATATATTAGCAAGGCAAGGTGATTGTTCGTTGACAACATTGGGGCGTAGCGGATTGGCTATTGCGATCTCTTTAGCTTTAGTATGACTATTACTATAGGCGCTGGAGTCAGCTTGTCTGAGTATGTAAACTATGTGGTAGATATGATAACAAATAAGCCTTCTACATCAGCCAATTCTTCTTCCATGAGGGACTTCAATGAGGCAAGATTTTTTGATTTCCCGTTCATCGTATCGATCGACCCATACCCCGTACCTGTCGCTGATGAAAGTCAGGATGAAACATGCATTCATTCAAAACCAACTCACTCTAAGTATAAAAGTTCTTTGCGAAAGTTTAAAAATGGATTGAGTGAGCTCTCGCCTAAGAGAAGAGTTTAATAAAGCAGAGAGGGATTTTTCGACAACAAAAAAGCTTTTCTCCCCAACCGAGGCGATAGACCACCTTATGGGCGATGTGATTACTAGCCAAAAGGCAAAAAGACGGGTTTGAATGCGACTCTACCAATACCAATCTCCTCTGGAACAAGGAAAAGCAACTCTGCCTGGTATCGGTAATGATTAACATATTCTTTTTTTTAGAGAGGGGAACCCTTTCTAAAGAACAGAGAGTGGCCGACCAAAAAAGCAAGGCAATGGATAGAGAAACGTACCCGGCCCAGTAAAGAAAGGTCTGCCATTAACCGGTTTTACCATAGTAAGCTAGCTTTGGTTGCTAAGCAAGCCAGGTTCTCTTTCACTCCTGGAATGAACCTTTTGGTGACTCACTCTCAACACAAAGAAAGAAGAGATGAAAGGATCTTCAAGTAGCCCTGATTAAGGTTTGAAAAGATTCATGGGGGTACTACAGCTTGCGTGGAAGGCTATGGTAGTTTTTAGAAAGTGCGAAGATAGAAGACGTCGTAGGGAACCAATTTCTATCGCTTTCCCCCTCTATTGGTCATTCATTTTTTTGATGACTCGCAGTCAAAAGAGTTGGTTAGCAGTTCAAACCTCAGAGGGAGTTGAAGAGAGGCCTTTCAGTTCGTTCAAAGGCACTAGGGACGAGCCATTACAGACGGTCTGATGCTTCTGGTGTTCACTCATATCGAATTGTCCAAAAGCTCATCAACCTGTCAGAGGGATAATGAAGGTGATGCCACAATTGAGGGAACCGCCCTCTTACTCTTTTTTAGATAAGAATGCGAAAGACCCTGACCCTGCCAACCAAGCCCACTAAGATAGATTAAGTAGACTAAAAAAAGTGCACAAGAAAGACTAAGGAAACAAAACCTTTTCTCGATAACGCTGGGCCAAGTAGCGACTGTTCACCCAGATTCGATCATCACGTCAACTTGCTTTATTCAACAAAGTGATCAAACTTCATAGAAACCAGGGACCGGCCTCATGAACGCATTCGCTAAAGGCACTACTGGCCGACTTTCTCAATCTTCAATCTAACTTCAGAAATTAAATAAGCCCACTTAACGAGATTAGATCTAATTCTCTTTCTAACATTTTTGGATTGACAGGAAGCTTTCTTGCTGTGTGATTCTTCCCCCCACTCTGCCAGCAGCCTATGTGTCGATCTATACCCAGTTGATCTACCGCTGTTTTACTTTGCACATTCTGGATAGGCGCGCATCCTCATAGAGCGAGGGGTAGAAAATGTAGAAAGACTAGAGCGCGAGCTATCTGATCTACCGACAAGTGCTTGATTTCATATCCGCGAAGGCAGACTTGGACTCATTGAAGAAAGCACTAGAGGTGAAGACCAATGAGCGATTGCGACAACTACGAACACTTTAACTAGGTTTTTTACTAATACTAACTAATAGGGGTTCAGAAGCTTTTCCACACAAAGAGGGGAGGAAGTGCTTGCTGCCAACTTGCCATACGAGCTGACATCTGAGCTTAGCAACGCATTTACTATTTGGAGATGGATGGCGCCAGGCAGGGTAAAAAGAAGGATTTTTTCCATTAGCCGAGGAAAGAAGTACCAAAGCAATATCGCTATCGTTGGAAAAAAGAAAAACGTAGGTAGGAAGATCTATTTGAGCGAAGGGATGGCTAAAAGGCCAAATCCCACTAAAAACAAAAAGAAGAGATAAAGGAGAGGGAGCTAGACGAGCACTTGCAAGAGAGCGACCAGCAGATCTAAAACTGCTATAGTAAAGTAGAACAAAGTACCTCCCAAAATGTTCTACCTTTTCTTATGCGTTCGGGAATAAATAGAAAGTTTCTAAATGTATAGAAGACTCTCGATTCATTGGTTCTAATGTTCACGAGGTTGTATATAATCCAATGTTTAGTGATATGACTTTCCTACTGACTGAATTGCTTGAATTAGTTGAACGTGTGGAGTCTTCTTCTTTTGATTTAAGACGAATTCATTTTTCTACTGAAAGTGCTTTTGATAGGGAATAGGGAAAAGCTTTGCCTTATTCAAGAGTACCAGGAAGGAGAAGAATAAGCATTACCTCTGTTGAAGGAAAAAGCCTCTCCCTTTGCTTATTCATTATTCCTAGTCTTCGGGTCTCATCTGAACGGTTTGCTGCCTATTTAGTTAGATTTTTTGTTTTGATTCCAGATCAGAACTAAAGATCCTGGCCCCCTCCCTTGAATGCTCCTGGTGCTACGACTATCACCGGTAAGTTGCGTCGGATCAACATCGGGATTAAAATAAACTGCAAAAGCAACTAAGTCAACGCCTATTTGCTGTGGATCTACTGGCCCGGATGCTTGAATCTATTCCATCGCAAACTACCGAATATACTACTACAGGATCTTCCGCTGCTTTTGTTGTTATTGCTCTCACCTGCCACTACGCCACCTCAGCAGCTGGGACTTCCTAACCTTTTCTATCTATCTTTAGAAGTAGGGCGAGTGAGTCTGTTCCTTTCCCGTGAAGGTTTTGGGATATGTGACCAGTTGCTTCCTCCAGATCTAACGTCTCTATCAACCAAATTCTCTTTTCTTCATCGGATCGATACTAACTTACCTACTCCTACTCCTACCGGATCCAAGAGGGCCGATGCCCGATTCCCCGACCTAGTACTCATTCCTTCCCAACTTGATAGGGATTGCTACCTCGAGAGAGGGATCAACAATTGACCTCCTACAATAGGTAGATGGGGTGGGCTACGATGGATACAGTGAAATCAATCCTTGTTCCGCACTCCCTCTCAGCGGCATGAAATATATATAAATCATGAATTCGTTAGAGCGGGCCGACAGGCCGGGTGTATGGGGACCGTCGAAGATGTGCCTCAACACGCCGCCGCCACTACTTTGACTCTTTTTATGCAATTATGAACTCCATGGAACTTTATCAATTCCAACGCAACTAATCTTTTTGGAGCTGACGTAACAAACTACGCGAGGCACCCAATGAAGCCAACATAAATCCAATCCGAATAATTAAAATAAAAGGAAGTTTTATTATTATGGTATACCAGCCACCTATTCTTGAACATCCAGTTCTAATCGAAGCATATAGATCCGTATATAGATTTGTATTTATAGCCACTTCAGTTGTGCTAGTCCTTTCTCGAAAGTATCTTTTTTCTGGGAACATGGTCAACCAGAAATTATTATGTTTGTGATTCTTCATCCACCGATGGAAAAAATGCTCTAGTTTTCCATTCTCATATGATGCCGGAAAGTGGATTAGCAACAGGTCGGCACGAAGTGTTTCATCATGCTCAAACACAAGCCGATCGCTTGTTAGGGACGGTTTATAGATCATCAAATTCCCACAAATGGAATGAAAAGTGGGTCCATAACAATGATCAAGACCTCGCAAACAACAACGCTCCTTCCCCATATGGAGTTCGGAACCCAAAGGAAATCATTGAGTGAACCGTATCTTTTTTATGTTAGTTGACCTAAGTCACACCCTTACTGCTGGGGTGGGGCTTGGCCTCCAAACTGTACGTTGGACGATTCATTGCCTCATACAGCTCGAGTCGAAGACCGGGGGAAGTTTAGAAGAGATGGGGAAACCTCGCAGTTGCCGGTCGGGGCGGGGATAAGATTGCTTCTTCACAAGCCTATCCACCTAAAAAAAACCGACCATATAGAGCTAGCGCTTCGCGTTCTTTATATTCCATCCCATTCCATTTCGGGATAGGCGGATAATACTAAAATAATAAGTGAAGTTGTCATCGTCTGACCAATCGGCTCAGACACCAGACCGCCCGTGCCCGCCCATTTTGTCTCACCCTAAATGGAATTGCTCTATTAGTTACGTTGCGCCCCGACCCGAGTCCCCACTTATGCTTTTCTCCGCCCGCAACGAAATAAGTTGGCAAAGCCAACACAAGATTAAGCTCGTCCCCTTCATTCTATGCTTACCCTGACCAGGGCTGGTTTCTTGGGTAGTCCGTTCCCACCGCGCTCACGGCCCGGCTGGCCTACCAGCGATAGTGGGAATTCTCTCGTTCCCTGGTCAAAGACTTGGTTGGATGCAGGATCTACTCCAGGAGGAGCGGTACGGACGTAGATGATATCATCACGACCCCACTTTTCGTATCGCTAGGGATGCTTAACACCACTTCGCCAACTAGCATTGTCTGCGCTTTCGTGTCTCTCAGTGTGGTCAGCACTGGGTGTTTCCGAGCAGCGAGGCTTACACCCACTCGCATTAGTTCATCCAATGTTCCTTACCCTTATGCACGAATTATTGAATAAGCCATCTTCCTATCAATGTTAAGGAGTCAACTGAGCATCTCAGCGAAGGGATTGAATACATTATGTAAACTGAAGACATGTAAACTGTGGGACTCCAGTATTATGTATACATTATGTTATGTCGGGCGTAGTAAAAATTGCAAACTTGTTAATGAATCACTCGTATGGTTCTATTTGTTTAACGTGAAATCATTCATGGTTAGTAATATATTTGGTTAATGAGAAATAGTCAACACAGGGGTAACGCGTGGGAATGAAAGGCACCCAGGTCCGCTAGACTGGGGCAACCCGGTCAGGCGCCGGTCATGTCACTCGATTTGGGGCGTGACAGTCGTTGCTCATTCCCATTAGGCCGAAGTGCTTGGCCTTTCCTTCTCCGCGCCCGCTCAGGCTTCGCTGACATATCACATGGTAAAAATAAGAAAGTACAAAAGAATAGTAAACAGAGCACACCGCAGAAAGATTCTAAATATGAGAAGTCGCCCTTAGATTCAAGAAGAAGGAAATGAAGAACGGGAACAAAATGGAATAAAGCGTTTCTAGCTCTAGTTTCGGATGAGCTTCTCCCAATTATGTCTAGTAATAGAATAGGGCGGCTTGCTCTAATCAAGACTCCACTTTTTGCTCCGTCCGTGGAGCATATGAATTTCCTGGAATGTAGATAGACCAAAAGAGGCAATGAAGGGATAGGAATAGGAATTATAGTACCATATGAAAAAAAGGGCACCTATGGGAACATCTCTAGTGGCAAACCATTTCAATAGTACGGGTGTTGCCGTTCCACGAGCCACGACTATGGAAGTAATGAAAAACAAAAAGTTATGTAGTTGGACCATCTGTTCTATCCGTTCGAGTTTTGCTTCTCTAGAGAAGATGAGAGGCTAAAAATGAAAGTGTTCGCAACACATAACAAAAGGGTACTAATTAAGACGACCATTAATGACTAGTTAAAACACTAGGAGTGGTCTGATCCCCTATTTGATCACACCGCTCTAAGAAAGATAAAAAGCAAATTCTCATAGTTCGGAGCCCATCTCCAACAACTTCTTCTTAAGTGAGGTGAGGTACTTCTTTTTGTTTGAATAGGGGGTCGCCCTTTTATTTGTTGAAGTAGCCACGACTTTGGTCGTAGTCAATTTAAACCAATAAACCCAGTCCACTTGCAGTCATGTTGATCGAAATGACTAAGTTTAATTACTTGACAAGTCACTAGCCCTCGTATTATAAGATTCTCTCACCCTGTGGTCGACATTCCGTTCCTCTTAGTCATAGGTGCTCGTTCTACTTTGATTTGAATGGGCTGGGGCTCCCGAGGTACATATGGCCAGCCCTTCGGATGTCTCGGTAATACAAACAAGGAAAAGATTATGGTTTTTAACATAGCCTTGAACAAAAAGCCAATCCTTACCAAAGGAGGAAATAGAATAATCTACCTTATTTTTTCCTTCTCATTGATTCCCCGACAATCAAGCTGCACTTCTTTCTAACAAGTGGCCGAGAGTAAGCAAGCAACCCTGGCCTCTTGGAAGGAGGTTCGATTTCCCCGTCCCTTCCGGTTCGGCGGCAGTACGACACCTGAACTCGAAGCTACGATCAGATCCGATTGGATCTAGTCCTATCCGACCCAACCCCGAAACTTAGAATGGTTGGCCTGTTTGGACGGTAGAATGGGGAGGGGGATTCGTGTCCATTCTCTATACGGGCACGAGCACGAACATAAAAAAAATGGAAAACCGAATACATGTACATGATGTAACGACATATTCAAAAATATGTGATCCGATTTGATATGCTGCCCGCAGAAAGGAAAGAGTTTACCGACCGCATAACAATTCATTCTTGTGTGTAGCGCGTGGTCCCATGTCTCCCGAACTATCATAGTACGACCGCTCATCTAATATGAAATCAATGAGTACATTTCACCTCCCCTTCCCCATACCATAGTCGGAAGGGATAGTGTATCCACAGAAGAGAGTGTATGGGCCGTTGCCCAACATTTAGTTTAGACGCGGCTCGAATGCCTTTATGCTATAGGCTTTGTTAAGCATGCTTCTTAGATAGAAAACAAACGCTTTTTCCATGTCAACAGTCGCGACTATAAAGGGCAGGGCGGTAAGCTCTCTATCACCAATAGGGGCAATTCATAGTAAAGAACTACTACATTATATGGATTCCAACTGAACTTCAACTTCTACTTGGCTGATTAATTCAGGGGTAGTGCTGGAACATAATGTTGGACGATCTCCATTTCCATATGGTAATTGAACTCAAACAGGAACAAACCAGGTGCAATTCAGTCCTTATTCCTAGCTATGATTACCAAAAAAGCAAAACCTCACTAGACCGAGGCCCATTGCTATGGGGACTACACTATATAAGAGAATCACTAGATCCTTGTTCTTGTAAGTCTTCTTTACTATTTTCTATACTTGTTTAAATTCCGCACTTGATCCTACAATTGGTATCAGAGCCATGTTAGATTACTACAGCATGAGTAGCTAAATACTCTTTGTCTAGGACACTAGACAAATTATGATTATTCGTTCATACTAGATAAATATTAATTTTATGAATATACTATCTCTTTAAACAAAATACAGTTTAAAGCCTGAGGTGTAGAATGTTTGTTGAATTTGATGTTGTCGAGTAATTTACGACTTTAGGCTTTGGTCATCCAGAAGGGAATCTCCATAAGGCCAAGAGAGTGGCAGGATAGATTCAAGGTGGTCCGGTCCCTGAGATAATTCAACAAATTCTAGTAATATCCAAGATTGGCATTAAATATTATTTTGTTTTAAGACTCACTATATACATAATTCTGATATTTATCTTTTATTAAAACTTAATCATAGTATTTCTAGTTTCCTAAGACAATCTCTTTCTCATGAATTCTAGAAACCAAAATACTGTTAATAGTGTAAATGTTTCTATTTCAAAAATAGAAAACGATTTAGAAAACTGGGATATTCCAAAAGAATCTTTTGAAAAGATCTACCAACTTGGAAACTTTTCTATATTTAAAAAGTTTAATATTAAAACTTGTGAATCCACTATTGCTATAAATAATAGCCTTGAAACTATTAAGTTATTAATATCTGCCGACATAGATCGCTATAAAAAAGAATTTCAATTTTTACATATCGGACTTGTACAAGTTGTTGTTAAACCTCTCTTTAGAAAAGGTTTAAATATTCCTATCTGTCTAATTCTTCGTGATGATAGACTGTTAAACTTTGATGACTCACTTTTAGGAGTCTTAGAAAGTAACCTCGCTAATGGCCCGGTTTACTTTAACTGTTATCCCAACTTCTCGGTAGATATCCATGACCCCAACATCATGGATACTTTGACACTTAATGTCAAAACCAAGAACATGAACAGTAAGATAGACACAAGAGAAATAGCTATAATATACCGTGTATATTATAAGCTTATGAAAACCACTATAGCCCCTAAGGCTATAATGGCTAGTGCCAAAGGTTTTACTATGCTCATGGAAGCCAACCAAGAGCATGGAACTACTTTTGTTCCTAGACTCTTAAGATGGAGTGACATCTTATCGGATGAAGAATGGAAGTTTGATTCCATAACAAATCCAACTCCACCTCAACCCGAAAGATCTCAAATCGACAGGGTTATTCAATTCCCAGATGGATCTATTAACCTTAAGTTTTTAAGATCCAACTCTATCAATCAAGGTTCTTCAAGCAGACGACTATCGTCAGCTAGACCCTCTTCCTCTCACAACAGAGAAGAAAATGAACACAGTATTAATATTGAACCAGGGAAATTTCATGGTGTTGACTTTTCGAACACTATTCCCAAGGTTTATTATGAGGACTCTGGAAGTCCTACCCCTAGCGATATGAAACCTGATAAACCTAGGAATTCCATAGGTGTTTTAACCTCTGAAAAAGACTTTGTTCCAAACGAAGATCTTCTAAATATTTGGTGGGATCTCCCTGAACATAAAACCAAAGTAGATTGGTATAAAGCCACTTGTCCTAGGCATAAGAGGATTGCCTTTAGGAATAAATTGTTTATAGACATGAAAAGGTTTAGAATAGAAATAGAATTCTTTAGATGGTTCGAATGTTCTGGACAAATAGATGATACTCAATCATCCCTTCAAACCTTAGTCAATAGATGGTACACTAGAGACCAAACAATTGACAGTATTACTCCTCCATTAGAAGGACTTAAAATTCCTTATAGGAAAGAAGTTATCATTGCTTCACCCTTTAAGAAAAATATAGAGAAAACCAATTCTCCGATTAGCACTGAGGATATCAACAAAATCCTAGAACAGAATAATTATACCAACCAAATTCTTCATGTTGTTTCTAAACAAATAGAACAAATCCCTCTTAAAGACAGTTCGATAATAAGTCGACCTAGTACTTCAAAAACCTTTGTTAAGATTGACACAAATCCAGTTTTTAAAATCCCTGAATTTTCCAAAGAAAAATTCCCTGAATTTTCTAAAGATCTTAGCAACAGTGATGCTATGTTAGAAAAAATTAGTGACCAGTTATCTAAGCTGAATATCACCAAAGGCAATAAGCTTAGTACCCTACAAGATAGGCAACCTAATATGAGGAATTTTTACCCTAGACCTTCCTTTCCTGATACTCAGTTTGAGGAAGATAACCTCCATCCAAGCTCATATACCGAAGTAAACGGTATTACTGAATGGAATATAGATGGCATGGCAGAAGGCCAAATCTATAACAAATTACAGGAAATAGGAATTTCTGTAACTGCCCATAAAATGACAGGCGCTTCAGATAAGCATGCTGCAAATAGAATTATTGCAGGATTTACTGGTATTTTAAAAAATTGGTGGGACAATTATCTCACCGAAATGGACAAAGGCACTATTCTTAATGCCACTGTCCTTAAACAAGTTGTTAAAACAGAAAAACAACTCCAGCACAACCACTGAGGTTACTGCTAAAGATGCATTCGCCACTTTGGCTTATAACATAGCCAAACACTTTGTAGGTGAACCCCGTCTATTTCAAGACAGAAGTCTTGAAATCCTCAACAATTTGTACTCCAAAAAATTGACAGATTTTAGGTGGTACAAAGATATGTTCCTTAATAAAGTCATGATTAGGCAAGATTGCAATAATGACTATTGGAAGGAACGCTTTATTAGTGGTTTACCCTTTCATTTTGCTGAGAAGGTCAGAACTAAGATCAAAGATAGATATGAATAGAAAATCCCTTACCATCTCCTCTCTTATGGAGACCTTATTAGCGTAACTACAATTACTGCTATGGAACTCTGTACTGATCTTAAGCTCAAGGATCAGCTTAAGAAAGAAAGAAGTCTCACTTCTAACGAACTAGGAAGTTTCTGTCAAGACTTCGGTTTTCATGCTATAAAACCTCCCTTAGCTAGAAAAGATAGCAAGAATCACAGAGAAGGTGGTAAAAGGATTTTTAGAAGTAAAGATTTTAGAAAAACCAATAAACTTAGGGATAAACCAAAAAGAAGTTTAGGAGAAAAACTTCTGATAATTCAGACACATGCTGGACATGCGGCAGAAAGGGACATAGGTCAAACCAATGCCCTAGAAATAAGAAGAAGAAAAACAAAGTCAACCTTCTAGAGGTTGATGACGAAACCAAACAAAAATTCTTCTCCATCCTGGAAGAAGAAGAAACTGAGTCTGAATCATACTCTTCTGATAATGAATCAGAGAACAGCGATGACGTGTTCATCAATGTTGCACAAGACTCAGATGACAATGAAACTTGTGACTGTACAGGTACGTACTTGTCTTTGCGAAGCAAAATCCATTAGAGTTCTCTCAGAACAAACTGCAGAAACTCTATTTGCCACCATTGAGCACATCAATGATGATGATGTTAAAAGGAATTACCTATTAGAGCTTCAAAAGCTTGTCTCCAGACAAAAGTCTGAAAGACCTCAAGTAGAACCTTTTAGCATGAAGCAAATTATGAGTCGTTTTGACTCAAGGAAGGAAGAACCTTCCATTAATGAGCTTCGAAGAGAAATCAAGCTTCTCAAAGAAGAAGTTAGAGAAATTAAATCAAGACTTCATAAAGTCGAGATTGATGCTCTTACAGAGCAAGTCCTAAAATCAGCCCATAATCAAGATATCGGATCAGCTTATGATTCAGATATGTCTCCTTCCCCTATAGGTAAAAATGTGGATACTGCATCCACAAGTAGAGTTGCTGGCATTAATTTAATCACTAAAGTCAGGCCTCAAAGCTCTCATATTTTGATAAAGCTTGTTATCAACGATAACTTTGTCCTGAACAAAATAGCTTTATTAGACAGTGGTGCAGATAGAAACTGCATTATTGAAGGATTAATCCATACTAAATATCTTAGAAAGGGATCTACAAAACTTTACAGCGCCACTGGTGAGCGTATATTAATAGATTATAAATTATTTGATGCTCATATTTGCAACAATGGTATTTGCTTAAAAAATGATTTTGTAATTACCAAAAACATAAATGAGGAAATTATTTTGGGAATACCTTTTATTACCCAAATAAAACCTTTTATCACTGGTTTTGAAGATATCAAAACAACTAATTTAGGAAAAGAAATTTCCTTCCCATTTATTAAAACTCTTTCAAAAGAAGAAAGCAAATTTTTGCATGAAAAACGACTTTCAAAATAAATCTTATTTCTCAACAAATACAATTTTTGAAGGATGATATCCAAATCAAACAAATTGAGCAAATTTTAAAAACCCCGGGGATAGTAACTAAGATTGCTAAACTCCAGGAAACTTTTGAAAAAGAAATTTGCTCAGATTTTCCAAATGCTTTTTGGGCCAGAAAAGCCCATACTATTGATCTTCCTTATATAGACGGTTTTGACGAAAAAATCATTTCTACCAAAGCCAGGCCCATCCAAATGAACCAGGCTTTAATGGAATTCTGTAAAAAGGAAATTGATACTCTCTTGTCTAATAAATTAATTAGGCCCTCCAAATCCCCTTGGAGCTGTTCAGCCTTTTATGTTAATAATGCTGCTGAACAAAAGAGAGGAGCCCCAAGGCTCGTTATCAATTATAAACCTTTAAACAAGTCTTTAAAATGGATTAGGTATCCTATTCCTAACAAACGTGATCTTTTAAAGAGAACGTTTAAAGCCAACGTTTACAGTAAGTTTGATATGAAATCAGGCTTCTGGCAAATTCAGATTTCCGAAAAGGACAAATACAAAACCGCTTTCAATGTACCATTCGGACAAGTATGAATGGAACGTTATGCCTTTTGGGCTAAAAAATGCCCCTTCCGAATTTCAAAATATTATGAATAGTATTTTCAATCATATTAGCCATTTTTCAATAGTATATATTGATGAGGTTTTAATATTTTCTGAAAATATAGATTCTCATTTCAAACATTTAAATGTTTTCTTTAAAACAGTCAAGCACAATGGATTAGTAGTTAGTGCTAAGAAAATCAAACTTTTTCAAACCCAAATACGTTTTTGGGCCATGATCTATACCAAGGGACTTATAAGCCCATTTGTACAGCCATTGAGTTCTCAGACAAATTCCCTAATGTCATTACTGACAAAACCCAATTACAGAGATTCTTAGGAAGTCTTAATTATGTTGCGGATTTTATTCCAAAAATCCGACAAATCTGTAAGCCTTTATACGATAGGCTTAAAACGATCCCTGTTCCATGGGGAGTTGATCAAACTAATGCGGTCGTAGAAGTCAAGAGACTGGTTAAGAATTTACCATGTCTAGGCATATCTAACCCAGACTTCTTCCTGATAGTTGAAACAGATGCCTCTGAACTTGGTTATGGAGGTATACTAAAACAAAGAAGAGATTCTAATTATCCTGAACAATTAGTTAGATTTACCTCTGGAGTTTGGAACTCCGCTCAAGCTAATTATAGCACTGTTAAGAAGGAAGTCCTTACTATTGTCCTTTGTATTACAAAGTTCCAAGACGACCTTATTAACAAAGAATTTCTGATAAGAGTATATTGTAAATCTGCTAAAGATATCCTGCAAAAGGATGTTAAAAATCTTGTCTCTAAGCAAATATTTGCTAGATGGCAAGCTTTATTATCCAGTTTTGATTTCACTATTGAATATCTTAAGGGAGAAGATAATTCTCTCCCAGATTTTCTAACACGAGAATTCTTGCAGGAAAAGCAATGAGAGGAGCACGCCAAGGAGAAAGGCCCTCAGGAAGCAGGCCCACAACAAGTGGTCCAAAAATTAATCCTCCTCCGGGCCCATTCGCAATAAGGCCTGAATTAAGCCTCTTGCCAATAAGGCTAGAATTAGGACATAATAGATATTCTGCCCTAGCCCAACTACCACCAGTTGGCCCAATCTCTTTCCAATCACTACCTTCGAGTAGTTCCTCAAAAAAGCCCTTTCAAAAGGAACCCGAACCCAGTTCGGCTTCTCCCTCGGGAAAACTTAGATTTTCCCACAAACCAACTAGTGACTCTTACGCCATGAAAACTCCTGAGAGTTTTGCTGAAGCAGTATCTCCAGCTGCTACTCCCCTTCCAAGGCCTGTTAAAGAAAAATTTGATTTCATTTCTTTACAGACTTCTCCCATCTTTGCTCTTGACAAAGACTATGAAAACTTTGAGATAAAACATCTCTTGAAACCCCTCTTCAACAATAGAAATTATGTTGACACCGATAATCACTTAAAAACTAGAAAGTTTTTTGAATTCATTCTAATAGATACTGGTTCTATAGAAATAGAACACGAGTTAAGTGATAAATCAGATCTAGAGAGCATCGCCTACTCTAAGTTCACTATTAAGAAAATCCTTTCTCCCTTCGATTGGAAGGTAGATCACTTGTTAACTCCTATAAGTCTTTCTAGAAAATACAATCCTCAAACCTACAATTAGTTTGACTACCGTAATGCCTGGTTTAACTTCCTATTCTTGCGACCAATCACTCATACTTGGTTTGTAAAGTATAGCTCAGAAGTCTCAACTTCTGTTATCCCGAGATGGTTCTACGATTGGTGGAGCTGTTTCGGAGGAAACCAAGGCATTCTTCCAAATCCCTTCTTAGAGAAGTTTCCTCAGTTCCAACATGAGGAAGGAATCTCCACCTTGCCTGACAACATTAAGTTGTGTAAATACTTTATTAAGAAAAGAATTTCTTATATTATTAATTGGACTTTTGTTATAGCAGAATTTGACATGATCAAATATCTGTCAAGAGAAGTCAAGATCAAAGGCTGGACACCAGCAAAGAAAGAGTCAACAAATCAATCAATCATTCCTTCCAAGAAAGGATCAACCTCATCTTCTCAACCATCTCCTTTAAAAGATGAGTTAAAGAAAAAATTACAGAATGCTCTGTCTGAGCTCGATGATAACCCAGACGAAAAAGCTATCATGAAACTTCTAGAAGAAGCCTCATCACAAAGTGATGACAACGATGACATGTTAAACCCTCGAGCTCTAGCTAGTTCTTATTTAAATCCATTTAATTAATAATCACTAATTGAGGTTATAAAAACCGGAATAATTAGTCTCTCGGATAGAGGTCAAAGACCGGAATTATCTAGAGAGTAATAGAAGAGTCCCAAAGGGACGGAATTTCTATTTGATTATTAAATCAATGGACCCCAGCCACCGAAAATGTTTTGGACTATTCGGAGACAACATCTCTTTTAGTCAAAAAGAGAATAGGAAGATAAGCTTTACTTTATCATTACCCGACAAGGGAAAAACTGATAAAGCTTATCTCCCTGCCCATTATCTACAGCAAGTGGAAAATGGGCCATACTTATCATCGGGCAACCAATCAAATGTAGATTGCCTTTATTCCTTTTAGTCTATTTAAAGACTTGCAAATTATCTAGAGAAGCATTAGAAAAATTATCTTAGATAAATTTTCAGTGCAAATCTCTCTGTATTCTCTTGTAAACAATGAAGGTTTTTGCCACTATGAAATAAAAGATCCTTGTTCTTGTAAGTCTTCTTTACTGTTTTCTATACCACTATAGCATCATGTACCTGAAAATCTCACAATAACCACTATAAACAATCTCATTGTATACAAAAGACGACACAAAAGCGAAGGAAAATAGGCTAAAATGAGTGGCAAAATCACCACTCATCAACATACCCAACTTAAAGCTTTTTCTTGTCTTCAAGCAAATCAACACCAAAACTTCAATGAGGATTCACCATTTAAAATACAAGTGGCATTGCTATTATGTACATATCACATTCCCTCATTTAAACACCATACTTACGGATTTGGTTGGTACTAACAATTAGGCTCAAGTATGTATATCTTTTTCAAATAACTCCCTCCTAAAGACAAATAACTTCAACAATGTGCAAGGGTGTTCCAAAACAATCAAGCGACAAAAATAAGCCTCAATGAGTGACTCAAAAGCACTAGTTCACTATAATTGCTCAATTTACTCAATTTCACCGGTCTTTTCTAATTCGCGTGCCATTTTTGATAACGTCCATTTCCACCGCTAAAAAGCAATAGACACGGTCGTATGCAATATATTTACCCAACTATGAGTCGGGGTCGAATCCCACAGAGAACAATATGTAGGCGATTAGGAATGCAAGAAAATTATCGCTAGTCGCGCTAAGCCAAACACTTAAGATTTTAGGTTTTGGAAAATGTTTATATCTAAATGCGGAAATGTAAACTAACCTAGAAAGCGAATAAAATGATCAATGGCTACAAGTATGAATGCATCGGGAATTACACTCAAGTAACGATCCAATGTATTTCATGATTTTACAAATATGAGTGAGTTTATGTTAATTAGCCACGGATAATAATTCTGATAATAATTCTTAATTTGCTTCTTCCGAAGACTAACAAGACTTCCTAATTGAATTATCCCTAATCTCAATTAGAAGATTAAGCGCACCCGATTGGCTATAAGTAGTCAATCCTATCCCTAGGTTGAATCTATAAAGTGAAGGTTAACGCCTCAAGTTCTTGTTAATTAATCTTTCCCAACTTCGAATTATCTTTTCCAAAATTAATTCAAAGTAAATGGGCGAGTCCTAGAGTTAGCTAATCTCTTTGGAAACATTGAAGATCAAGAATAATTAAAGTAACAATAACTCAATTCATAAATATATAAAAATCATTCAATACATAAGCACAATAAGGTATTTAATCCACACTTTAAATATGAATATTCTCATAAACAAGATTCGAGTGTTGGAAATAAATACTACACACTTAGATATACAATACAAAGCAAGGAAATGAAGAAATAAATATAAATGGGTAAGAAATCCTTAACCACAAGCTTTAATATTCAAGACCCAAGTATGTGTGCAAAACCCTAGCCTTCTCTCTAAGCCAAATAGTAAAAAATATGTTCAAGGGTGTAGAAATCGATGAGAGATTCCGAGATATCCCCTACAATGTTTGTTTGGACGAGTAAATCATTGATTTGGGGTCAAAATGTGTGAAATGTCCATTCTGCCCAGGTCTGATGCTCAACTTTCGCACCTGCGGAAAATACCTCGCAGGTGCGGCTCCGCTTAAGCGGAAATTACTTCGCAAAAGCGACAATTGGGCCTCCTGTTCAAGCCATCGTAGGAGCGGATATCTTGTCGCTGAAGCGACATAGCTGAAGCGTATAAATTTCCGCAAAAGCGGATCTTCCGCAGGCGCGATCAAGCATTCGCAGAAGCGTGACCGCTTCTGCGTCTTCGTCTCCGCAGGAGCGGAAATGGCTGGCTCTTCGACGATTCGCAAAAGCGATGAAGATCTCGCAGAAGCGAGATCGCTTCTGCGATCAAAATCCGCAGAAGCGAAATGCCTGACAGTTTTGCAATGTTTCTTCTCTTCTTAGCCCAATTCCTTGTCACTTCAGCCCAAATCACCTACTAGCATCATTTACCTGAAAATCTAGCAATAACCAACAAAAGCAACCTCATTTCATATTAAAGAGGCATAAAAAGCTAAGCAAAAGAGGCTATAATGAGTGGCTAAATTGCCACTCATCAACACCCCCAACTTAAGCTTTTGCTTGTCCTCAAGCAAATCAAAACCACAACTTTAATGAGGCTTCACCATTTACAAAACAATTTTCATTGCGTTTATGAACATATCACCACATCCCCAACTTATCTCATTCAAACACCATACTTATGGATTTGGTTGATACTAACAATTAGGCTCAAGTATGTATATCTTTTCTCGAATAACTCCCTCCTAAGGAAAATCAACTTCAACAATGTGCAAGGGAGTTCCAAGACAATCAAGTGACAAAAATAAGCATCAATAAGTGACTCAAAGACACTAGTTTACTATGATTACTCACTTTACTCAATTTCACCGGTCTTTGCTAATTCATGCGCCCTCACAAGAAAGAAAGTCCCAACAAAGAACATTATATTTACAACAAACACAAGGGACAAAGTTTTCGAAAACACTTGTAATGTAGGTTTAGGGAAGGTTGGGTAAGCATTTGGGTACAAGTGACTTCATCCTCCTTGAACACTACTCACAAGTTTCATTCTTTTGTATATTGACTCTCTTTAACTTACATAGCCTCATTGGCATCTAGTTCCCAATATAGAACCACTTTACATACCTCTCCCAAATTTTATTCAAGGCTCCATAATGTACATATTTACACGTATATGTAAAGACTAACTCTTTTTTTTTTTTTTTTTTTTTACTTATGGAGCTTGAATATTTTAATACAAATACTTTGAGGCATGTGGATACTCAATGCACAACCTTACCAATCTCCATTTTGACACCACCCCCAACTTAGGCTTTTAGCCTCATTCTCAGTGTTCAAAGAGGGACGGGTTCAAGAGAGGGAATTATTATACAAAAAGGGAAAGGTTTGTAATGAGTTGGCCAAAGAAAGGTTTAAAGGCTCAAAATGGGTACTAGTGACATTATTTATGCAACGGGAGGCTTGAAAGGCTAAAGAGATTTTAAAATTAAAACAAAGAATGCCTAAGATCATTCCTCCAACCAAATGTACTATCATTAGCATTGAAAAACTAACCGGGCAAGTTCTAGATGATGGAAGTAAACACAAGATTTATTTCAACACTCGCTAACACACATGGCACATGAATTAATGAAGACGGATCAATTCTATAAAACTAGTGAGCTAGAAGTCACTAAAAGAGCCAAAAATTTATCACCAAAATTGTTTTACACCAAGCAACTTACTTGTTTTTAACACTTTAATACAAATTTTTGTAGGGGTATTCTTAATTCATAATTTACATACAAGAGGCTAATTTTATTAGTATCAAATAATCCAAAAGCCTCATCCTAACAAAATAAGACTAATTCCCTTAAGAAGGTTGTCACACTATCTCTCATCGTGAAAAGTCACCCGGTTCACTAAGTTGTTCCTTGGGAAAGAACCGTAGCATGAAGAAAACCCAAGGAGTAATAAAAGGAAAGAAACTACTCTACATAATACTAAAAAAAAATAATATAGGCTAATAACAAGAAGTATAAATAAGAAAAGCACAATACTAACACAAATATAACTAATCAAACCAAGCCCAGCTAGGGCACACAGTGTATAGAACATCATAGTCAAAAACTACACAGCATAGTCACAAGCTACACAAGCCACCCCCAACTAGAATATTGCAGTGTCCTCACTGCACAATATCAAATGTAAAGCATAAAAAGTTTGAGGGTCTCCCTGAGGTCTGCGTCAGACTAGCAGATTGTGGGAGGAAGGTGGATCACTGCTGAGCTGAGCTCGTGGCTCCATCATCATCGGTGTCCTCATCATCATCATCATCATCAGACTGTGTCATGAAATAGTACTCTTCGATGTCATCCTTGGTCGCTACAGGGATCTTCTTATCTGGGTTTCCCCATTTGAAGATTGCCTTGATGCCCCTCCACATCTTGATCATCAGCTTGCCTTTCTTCTTGTTCTTTTTCTTCTCTTCCTCAAAGTCAGACTGAAGGGTGGCATGGGCCTTAGCCATAGTACTGTAGGCTCCCTCCAGTTTAGTCACTGACGCTGCCATCTTCTTCATGTTATCATTTTGGAGTGTCTGGGCATCCAAGTAACTCTGCATGTCGTCCCTGGAGAAGTAAGAGGGCCCAGGCTGTGAGGGGGATGGCCCACTAGGAAGCTGTGATACTAACTCCTTTATGGTCTGAAGCTCGGAGTTAAGAATCATAAATGGCCCCTGAGCAGCTGTCTGTGAAGAAGACTCTGAACCGATGGCTGTGAAAGTTATTTTCCTCTTCTTGCTTTTAACCGCACTCCCCTCTCCCGTCACTCTCAATGGATGAAAAGGTTTGTCCGCTGGTAGCCACCTATCGGTGCTACGGACATAGACCTCTGCCCTGGTGCATAGCAGTGTGATGAGAGAAGGGAATAGCAGCCCTGCATCCTTGTTGCTTGAGTACTCTCTCAAGTACTGCCTCATCTCCTGTAGAATGTAGTATCCTACATTCACCGGTGTGCCATCTAGAATGCATGCTATGATCAATGCCCGGGTGTAGGAAACATCAGTCATGTTGCCACAAGGAGAAACTCTGTTGTTGAGGATGTATAGCCACATTTTAGCCTCGGCTGTGAAGTCGGTGGATTTGAACACTTTTCTTCTGGTTCCCCATTTTTCTCTGAGCTGTGGTGGAAAGAGCTTGGAGACAAGCCATGCTCCATTTTCACAAGTATCCTTTTCTCGCACTTGGTCCACCGGAAAGTTGGGAATTCCAAGAGTATCATTGATTTGTTCAATTCCAAACCTCACTAACTTTCCTCGGATGACTATCTGTGGGCTATCAAAATTTACCCGCCTGAGATTAGCATAGAATTCACGGACCCACTCCTCATTGGCTTTGCAAGGAGTGGGGATAAAGCAGGACCATCCCGATGATTCAAGTCGTGCATAGAAATCCGGAAGCTTTTCTACCAACTTCTCTTCATGAATTCCTTTTTCAAGGATAATCTTCTTGTCGACGAGGTCATCCAAATATCGCCGCTCACACTCAGCGGACATGAAGCGAGTATCATCATATGGTTCATTGATTTCTTCTTCGATTCCTCTCCGTTGTCCGCTTGCGGTTGCGTCCATTTTCAAATAAATCACCTACAAAAATTCAACACAACGTCAATTGGGCAATTGAACCAGATTAAGAACTTCAAAACACTGCAATTTAGCCAAAAGTTTGGATTGAACGGGCCCGGGAAGGAGCAGTTGCAAAGCTACTGGAATTTGCAAAAAATTCCAGTTTCCGCTTCTGCGAACAAAGAGCCGCCGAAGCGGATCCATTTCTGCGAAAATTTCTTCGCTTCTGCGATGGTTTACGCTTCTACGAACAAAGAGCCGCAGAAGCGGCTATGTCTCTGCGAAGAGGAACTCGCTTCTGCGAGGAGTATCGCTTCTGCGTGGTTTCCTCCGCAGAAGCGGATTTGCTTCTGCGAAAACATTTTCGCTTCTACGGTCTTCGACATATTCTTCATTCCCAGCACTTTCATCAAAATTTTTACTTATTTTTCAATGTCTAAACAAATTTTTGGCTTGTATTCGTGCAGTAAAAGGATTTATGATTCAATTAAGTCCCATTTGCGATGTAAAGCCACAATACTTCATTGAAACAATGTGACAAACATCTTGCGGGCAGTTTAATTTGACCTCTCATTGAACAATGGTTGTGGTACTAGACTTCCCAAAATTTGTTCACAATTAACAGCACACATTATCTACACTCAACCAATTCCTCACTTCCTAAAACAATCTAGAATTTAAAAACCAAAAGAAGGAAAAGAAAAATCAAGACATATTACCTACAAACATTGTTGGATATAAAAATCACATGGAATGGGAAGAGATTACCTGATATTTGCAGAAGAGAAGGAGACTACACGAGATGCTTTTGACAAATTTCTAAGAAAATTCGGAATTTTGGGGATTTTAGGGCAGGGGAGAGGGTTTTTTTGTTAAGAGAAGAGGGATAGCCAAAAGATTTAATTCCCTCTGTTTTGGAATTAAAAGCTAGGCGATTTCCGCTTCTGCGAAAATCTTTACGCCCCTGCGCACACGCTTAAATGGTACTGGAACCGCTTCTGCGCTGAAAGCCGCTTCTGCCTTTTTATAATTCGCTTCTGCGATGGTAATTTCGCTTCTGCGGTACCGTAGGTGCGTGAATTTTATCGCAGAGGCGGTTCTAGCAGAATTGTGTTGCCAGTTTTCTTCGGCTACCGGTTTGGCCTCTTGGGGTCATCCCGACCTGCTCAAATCAACTCCAAAAATTCTCAAAGTTGGCAGATTAGTTCAACATGATATTCTAAGCTATTTAAAAAAAAAAAATTTTTTAAAAATGACGAAAATTTTGTAAAACGATGGGTTGCCTCCCACCAAGCGCCGCATTTAATGTCGTGGCACGACACAAACAACATTACCACTTTTCTCGCCACTTGGATGATATGAATTGGGCCCCTAGCTTGGAATCAAGCTTATGACCACGAGCAATGGGGGTGGTAATTGGATGTTCGAGCCAATGCTTAAAATTTTCATTTTGCACTTCTTGGCTTTCAAATGAGGAATGTCGTTTTGATTTCTTGCCTCCTCAAACTGTAAAATGTATGGCCAAAGTTGTTCCTCCTCGCATTCCTTCCTTGATTCACGTGGTTCAACTCCCGTGTCACCACACAATTCCAAGGTTGAAAAATGTTTGGAATGTGACTTTAAGCCCACACTTTGCAATTCTTCTATGTTGACATTCTCTTTTCCCCCGGATTAGAGTCAACAACAACCACATTAGCATTTACACCGGTTGACTCCAATTCCATGTTTTTGCTGGCATCAACAATACTCATTGAGTTGGTTGGCGGATGTTCAATTATTGACTCCTCAAAGTAAAGCTCACTCTCTTCCTCGGAATTGGACTCTTCTTGGCTTTCATCCACACACGAAATTTGTTGGGCATAGTTAGCCTCGACTAAAATTTGCATTTGATCCTCCAAAGTGCGGATGTGTTCACCATTGTAATTTATGCATTGTTTCAAGTCCTCGAGTGCAAAGTTGCGCTTCTCCTCATTTTCAAGAATGACCTCCAACATGAGCAATTTTTTCTCATTTTGGGCATTAGAGAATTCTTCTTGGTTTTTATCAATAGCCAAGGAAGGATTTTCATTTTCAACATCCAAGAAGGATTCTTGGTTTTCACTTACTTCCGAGGCTTTGATCATTTCATCCATTTGTGAGTGTAACCTTTCCGAGTGCTAAACCATTTTGGAGACTAGTCTCCAAAAGATGTTCCAAGGCATTTTCTTCCTTGTTTCCTTCTTCAAGTAAACACTCCAACATGAGCTTGAATTCTCCATTTTGACCATGCTCAAATTCTTTCACCTCCATAACCCTATAATTCTCATCAAAACAAATAGAACCATCATAGTAGGGGCTTGGGGAAGGGAATAAAAAGTAAGCACAATCATCCCAATGACCATTTTGGAAACCACACTTATCACAAATACTCCACTCATGGGGTTGGAATTGTGCGCACAATCCACCCCCGGGAGAATTTAAACAATTTTGCCATGAGTGTGGTCCTCCACAATAAGGACAAGGATCATCAACATATGAACAACTACTATCCGACCAATTTTCGTTATATGATGCCATTTTTCAAAATTAAGAAAATAAACAAGAAACAAACACTAAAAATAGACCCAAGGTAAGAAAAATAATTACACAAATATTCACAAGTTTGGACCAAAGCACTTTCGCTTACTTCTCAAACAACCTAAATTACGCCAAATTGTTCCCCAGCAACGGCGCCATTTTTGATAACGTCCATTTCCACCGCTAAAAAGCAATAGACACGGTCGTATGCAATATATTTACCCAACTATGAGTCGGGGTCGAATCCCACAGAGAACAATATGTAGGCGATTAGGAATGCAAGAAAATAATCGCTAGTCGCGCTAAGCCAAACACTTAAGATTTTAGGTTTTGGAAAATGTTTATATCGAAATGCGGAAATGTAAACTAACCTAGAAAGCAAATAAAATGATCAATGGCTACAAGTATGAATGCATCGGGAATTACACTCAAGTAACGATCCAATGTATTTCATGATTTTACAAATATGAGTGAGTTTATGTTAATTAGCCACGGATAATAATTCTGATAATAATTCTTAATTAGCTTCTTCCGAAGACTAACAAGACTTCCTAATTGAATTATCCCTAATCTCAATTAGAAGATTAAGCGCACCCGATAGGCTACAAGTAGTCAATCCTATCCCTAGGTTGAATCTATAAAGTGAAGGTTAACGCCTCAAGTTCTTGTTAATTAATCTTTCCCAACTTCGAATTATCTTTTCCAAAATTAATTCAAAGTAAATGGGCGAGTCCTAGAGTTAGCTAATCTCTTTGGAAACATTGAAGAACAAGAATAATTAAAGTAACAATAACTCAATTCATAAATATATAAAAATCATTCAATACATAAGCACAACAAGGTATTTAATCCACACTTTAAATATGAATATTCTCATAAACAAGATTCAAGTGTTGGAAATAAATACTACACACTTAGATATACAATACAAAGCAAGGAAATGAAGAAATAAATATAAATGGGTAAGAAATCCTTAACCACAAGCTTTAATCTTCAAGACCCAAGTATGTGTGCAAAACCCTAGCCTTCTCTCTAAGACAAAGAGTAAAAAATATGTTCAAGGGTGTAGAAATTGATGAGAGATTCCGAGATATCCCCTACAATGTCTGTTTGGACGAGTAAATCATTGATTTGGGGTCAAAACGTGTGAAATGTCCATTCTGCCCAGGTCTGATGCTCAACTTTCGCACCTGCGGAAAATACCTCGCAGGTGCGGCTCCGCTTAAGTGGAAATTACTTCGCAAAAGCGACAATTGGGCCTCCTGTTCAAGCCATCGCAGGAGCGGATATCTTGTCGCTGAAGCGACATAGCTGAAGCGTATAAATTTCCGCAAAAGCGGATCTTCCGCAGGCGCGATCAAGCATTCGCAGAAGCGTGACCGCTTCTGCGTCTTCATCTCCACAGGAGCGGAACTGGCTGGCTCTTCGACGATTCGCAAAAGCGATGAAGATCTCGCAGAGGAGAGATCGCTTCTGCGATCAAAATCCGCAGAAGCGAAATGCCTAACAGTTTTGCAATGTTTCTTCTCTTCTTAGCCCAATTCCTTGTCACTTCAGCCCAAATCACCTACTAGCATCATTTACCTGAAAATCTAGCAATAACCAACAAAAGCAACCTCATTTCATATTAAAGAGGCATAAAAAGCTAAGCAAAAGAGGCTACAATGAGTGATAAAATTGCCACTCATCAACACCCCCAACTTAAGCTTTTGCTTATCCTCAAGCAAATCAAAGCCACAACTTTAATGAGGCTTCACCATTTACAAAACAATTTTCATTGCGATTATTAACATATCACCACATCCCCAACTTATCTCATTCAAACACCATACTTATGGATTTGGTTGATACTAACAATTAGGCTCAAATATGTATATCTTTTCTCGAATAACTCCCTCCTAAGGAAAATCAACTTCAACAATGTGCAAGGGAGTTCCAAAACAATCAAGTGACAAAAATAAGCATCAATAAGTGACTCAAAGACACTAGTTTACTATGATTACTCAATTTACTCAATTTCACCGGTCTTTGCTAATTCATGCGCCCTCACAAGAAAGAAAGTCCCAACAAAGAACATTATATTTACAACAAACACAAGGGACAAAGTTTTCGAAAACACTCGCTCTCACAAAGAAACTTCAAGTGTTACGACACATCATACCATAAGCTTGCCCTTATTTTAATTCAATGCTTATTCAAGAATGCTTAGTTGGAGGTCCCATAAGGACTTTTTAAGCTTGTAATGTAGGTTTAGGGAAGGTTGGGTAAGCATTTGGGTACAAGTGACTTCATCCTCCTTGAACACTACTCACAAGTTTCATTCTTTTGTATATTGACTCTCTTTAACTTACATAGCCTCATTGGCATCTAGTTCCCAATATAGAACCACTTTACATACCTCTCCCAAATTTTATTCAAGGCTCCATAATGTACATATTTACACGTATATGTAAAGACTAACTCTTTTTTTTTTTTTTTTTTTTTTTACTTATGGAGCTTGAATATTTTAATACAAATACTTTGAGGCATGTGGATACTCAATGCACAACCTTACCAATCTCCATTTTGACACCACCCCCAACTTAGGCTTTTAGCCTCATTCTCAGTGTTCAAAGAGGGACGGGTTCAAGAGAGGGAATTATTATACAAAAAGGGAAAGGTTTGTAATGAGTTGGCCAAAGAAAGGTTTAAAGGCTCAAAATGGGTACTAGTGACATTATTTATGCAACGGTAGGCTTGAAAGGCTAAAGAGATTTTAAAATTAAAACAAAGAATGCCTAAGATCATTCCTCCAATCAAATGTACTATCATTAGCATTGAAAAACTAACCGGGCAAGTTCTAGATGATGGAAGTAAACACAAGATTTATTTCAACACTCGCTAACACACATGGCACATGAATTAATGAAGACGGATCAATTCTATAAAACTAGTGAGCTAGAAGTCACTAAAAAAGCCAAAAATTTATCACCAAAATTGTTTTACACCAAGCAACTTACTTGTTTTTAACACTTTAATACAAATTTTTGGAGGGGTATTCTTAATTCATAATTTACATACAAGAGGCTAATTTTATTAGTATCAA
>JASVEL010008154.1:0-37477 GCA_032618575.1 Nicotiana noctiflora | reverse complement strand
TTCTAATCGAAGCATATAGATCCGTATATAGATTTGTATTTATAGCCACTTCAGTTGTGCTAGTCCTTTCTCGAAAGTATCTTTTTTCTGGGAACATGGTCAACCAGAAATTATTATGTTTGTGATTCTTCATCCACCGATGGAAAAAATGCTCTAGTTTTCCATTCTCATATGATGCCGGAAAGTGGATTAGCAACAGGTCGGCACGAAGTGTTTCATCATGCTCAAACACAAGCCGATCGCTTGTTAGGGACGGTTTATAGATCATCCAATTCCCACAAATGGAATGAAAAGTGGGTCCATAACAATGATCAAGACCTCGCAAACAACAACGCTCCTTCCCCATATGGAGTTCGGAACCCAAAGGAAATCATTGAGTGAACCGTATCTTTTTTATGTTAGTTGACCTAAGTCACACCCTTACTGCTGGGGTGGGGCTTGGCCTCCAAACTGTACGTTGGACGATTCATTGCCTCATACAGCTCGAGTCGAAGACCGGGGGATGTTTAGAAGAGATGGGGAAACCTCGCAGTTGCCGGTCGGGGCGGGGATAAGATTGCTTCTTCACAAGCCTATCCACCTAAAAAAAACCGACCATATAGAGCTAGCGCTTCGCGTTCTTTATATTCCATCCCATTCCATTTCGGGATATGCGGATAATACTAAAATAATAAGTGAAGTTGTCATCGTCTGACCAATCGGCTCAGACACCAGACCGCCCGTGCCCGCCCATTTTGTCTCACCCTAAATGGAATTGCTCTATTAGTTACGTTGCGCCCCGACCCGAGTCCCCACTTATGCTTTTCTCCGCCCGCAACGAAATAAGTTGGCAAAGCCAACACAAGATTAAGCTCGTCCCCTTCATTCTATGCTTACCCTGACCAGGGCTGGTTTCTTGGGTAGTCCGTTCCCACCGCGCTCACGGCCCGGCTGGCCTACCAGCGATAGTGGGAATTCTCTCGTTCCCTGGTCAAAGACTTGGTTGGATGCAGGATCTACTCCAGGAGGAGCGGTACGGACGTAGATGATATCATCACGACCCCACTTTTCGTATCGCTAGGGATGCTTAACACCACTTCGCCAACTAGCATTGTCTGCGCTTTCGTGTCTCTCAGTGTGGTCAGCACTGGGTGTTTCCGAGCAGCGAGGCTTACACCCACTCGCATTAGTTCATCCAATGTTCCTTACCCTTATGCACGAATTATTGAATAAGCCATCTTCCTATCAATGTTAAGGAGTCAACTGAGCATCTCAGCGAAGGGATTGAATACATTATGTAAACTGAAGACATGTAAACTGTGGGACTCCAGTATTATGTATACATTATGTTATGTCGGGCGTAGTAAAAATTGCAAACTTGTTAATGAATCACTCGTATGGTTCTATTTGTTTAACGTGAAATCATTCATGGTTAGTAATATATTTGGTTAATGAGAAACAGTCAACACAGGGGTAACGCGTGGGAATGAAAGGCACCCAGGTCCGCTAGACTGGGGCAACCCGGTCAGGCGCCGGTCATGTCACTCGATTTGGGGCGTGACAGTCGTTGCTCATTCCCATTAGGCCGAAGTGCTTGGCCTTTCCTTCTCCGCGCCCGCTCAGGCTTCGCTGACATATCACATGGTAAAAATAAGAAAGTACAAAAGAATAGTAAACAGAGCACACCGCAGAAAGATTCTAAATATGAGAAGTCCCCCTTAGATTCAAGAAGAAGGAAATGAAGAACGGGAACAAAATGGAATAAAGCGTTTCTAGCTCTAGTTTCGGATGAGCTTCTCCCAATTATGTCTAGTAATAGAATAGGGCGGCTTGCTCTAATCAAGACTCCACTTTTTGCTCCGTCCGTGGAGCATATGAATTTCCTGGAATGTAGATAGACCAAAAGAGGCAATGAAGGGATAGGAATAGGAATTATAGTACCATATGAAAAAAAGGGCACCTATGGGAACATCTCTAGTGGCAAACCATTTCAATAGTACGGGTGTTGCCGTTCCACGAGCCACGACTATGGAAGTAATGAAAAACAAAAAGTTATGTAGTTGGACCATCTGTTCTATCCGTTCGAGTTTTGCTTCTCTAGAGAAGATGAGAGGCTAAAAATGAAAGTGTTCGCAACACATAACAAAAGGGTACTAATTAAGACGACCATTAATGACTAGTTAAAACACTAGGAGTGGTCTGATCCCCTATTTGATCACACCGCTCTAAGAAAGATAAAAAGCAAATTCTCATAGTTCGGAGCCCATCTCCAACAACTTCTTCTTAAGTGAGGTGAGGTACTTCTTTTTGTTTGAATAGGGGGTCGCCCTTTTATTTGTTGAAGTAGCCACGACTTTGGTCGTAGTCAATTTAAACCAATAAACCCAGTCCACTTGCAGTCATGTTGATCGAAATGACTAAGTTTAATTACTTGACAAGTCACTAGCCCTCGTATTATAAGATTCTCTCACCCTGTGGTTGACATTCCGTTCCTCTTAGTCATAGGTGCTCGTTCTACTTTGATTTGAATGGGCTGGGGCTCCCGAGGTACATATGGCCAGCCCTTCGGATGTCTCGGTAATACAAACAAGGAAAAGATTATGGTTTTTAACATAGCCTTGAACAAAAAGCCAATCCTTACCAAAGGAGGAAATAGAATAATCTACCTTATTTTTTCCTTCTCATTGATTCCCCGACAATCAAGCTGCACTTCTTTCTAACAAGTGGCCGAGAGTAAGCAAGCAACCCTGGCCTCTTGGAAGGAGGTTCGATTTCCCCGTCCCTTCCGGTTCGGCGGCAGTACGACACCTGAACTCGAAGCTACGATCAGATCCGATTGGATCTAGTCCTATCCGACCCAACCCCGAAACTTAGAATGGTTGGCCTGTTTGGACGGTAGAATGGGGAGGGGGATTCGTGTCCATTCTCTATACGGGCACGAGCAGGAACAAAAAAAATGGAAAACCGAATACATGTACATGATGTAACGACATATTCAAAAATATGTGATCTGATTTGATAGGCTGCCCGCAGAAAGGAAAGAGTTTACCGACCGCATAACAATTCATTCTTGTGTGTAGCGCGTGGTCCCATGTCTCCCGAACTATCATAGTACGGCCGCTCATCTAATATGAAATCAATGAGTACATTTCACCTCCCCTTCCCCATACCATAGTCGGAAGGGATAGTGTATCCACAGAAGAGAGTGTATGGGCCGTTGCCCAACATTTAGTTTAGACGCGGCTCGAATGCCTTTATGCTATAGGCTTTGTTAAGCATGCTTCTTAGATAGAAAACAAACGCTTTTTCCATGTCAACAGTCGCGACTATAAAGGGCAGGGCGGTAAGCTCTCTATCACCAATAGGGGCAATTCATAGTAAAGAACTACTACATTATATGGATTCCAACTGAACTTCAACTTCTACTTGGCTGATTAATTCAGGGGTAGTGCTGGAACATAATGTTGGACGATCTCCATTTCCATATGGTAATTGAACTCAAACAGGAACAAACCAGGTGCAATTCAGTCCTTATTCCTAGCTATGATTACCAAAAAAGCAAAACCTCACTAGACCGAGGCCCATTGCTATGGGGACTACACTATATAAGAGAATCACTAGATCCTTGTTCTTGTAAGTCTTCTTTACTATTTTCTATACTTGTTTAAATTCCGCACTTGATCCTACAATTGGTATCAGAGCCATGTTAGATTACTACAGCATGAGTAGCTAAATACTCTTTGTCTAGGACACTAGACAAATTATGATTATTCGTTCATACTAGATAAATATTAATTTTATGAATATACTATCTCTTTAAACAAAATACAGTTTAAAGCCTGAGGTGTAGAATGTTTGTTGAATTTGATGTTGTCGAGTAATTTACGACTTTAGGCTTTGGTCATCCAGAAGGGAATCTCCATAAGGCCAAGAGAGTGGCAGGATAGATTCAAGGTGGTCCGGTCCCTGAGATAATTCAACAAATTCTAGTAATATCCAAGATTGGCATTAAATATTATTTTGTTTTAAGACTCACTATATACATAATTCTGATATTTATCTTTTATTAACACTTAATCATAGTATTTCTAGTTTCCTAAGACAATCTCTTTCTCATGAATTCTAGAAACCAAAATACTGTTAATAGTGTAAATGTTTCTATTTCAAAAATAGAAAACGATTTAGAAAACTGGGATATTCCAAAAGAATCTTTTGAAAAGATCTACCAACTTGGAAACTTTTCTATATTTAAAAAGTTTAATATTAAAACTTGTGAATCCACTATTGCTATAAATAATAGCCTTGAAACTATTAAGTTATTAATATCTGCCGACATAGATCGCTATAAAAAAGAATTTCAATTTTTACATATCGGACTTGTACAAGTTGTTGTTAAACCTCTCTTTAGAAAAGGTTTAAATATTCCTATCTGTCTAATTCTTCGTGATGATAGACTGTTAAACTTTGATGACTCACTTTTAGGAGTCTTAGAAAGTAACCTCGCTAATGGCCCGGTTTACTTTAACTGTTATCCCAACTTCTCGGTAGATATCCATGACCCCAACATCATGGATACTTTGACACTTAATGTCAAAACCAAGAACATGAACAGTAAGATAGACACAAGAGAAATAGCTATAATATACCGTGTATATTATAAGCTTATGAAAACCACTATAGCCCCTAAGGCTATAATGGCTAGTGCCAAAGGTTTTACTATGCTCATGGAAGCCAACCAAGAGCATGGAACTACTTTTGTTCCTAGACTCTTAAGATGGAGTGACATCTTATCGGATGAAGAATGGAAGTTTGATTCCATAACAAATCCAACTCCACCTCAACCCGAAAGATCTCAAATCGACAGGGTTATTCAATTCCCAGATGGATCTATTAACCTTAAGTTTTTAAGATCCAACTCTATCAATCAAGGTTCTTCAAGCAGACGACTATCGTCAGCTAGACCCTCTTCCTCTCACAACAGAGAAGAAAATGAACACAGTATTAATATTGAACCAGGGAAATTTCATGGTGTTGACTTTTCGAACACTATTCCCAAGGTTTATTATGAGGACTCTGGAAGTCCTACCCCTAGCGATATGAAACCTGATAAACCTAGGAATTCCATAGGTGTTTTAACCTCTGAAAAAGACTTTGTTCCAAACGAAGATCTTCTAAATATTTGGTGGGATCTCCCTGAACATAAAACCAAAGTAGATTGGTATAAAGCCACTTGTCCTAGGCATAAGAGGATTGCCTTTAGGAATAAATTGTTTATAGACATGAAAAGGTTTAGAATAGAAATAGAATTCTTTAGATGGTTCGAATGTTCTGGACAAATAGATGATACTCAATCATCCCTTCAAACCTTAGTCAATAGATGGTACACTAGAGACCAAACAATTGACAGTATTACTCCTCCATTAGAAGGACTTAAAATTCCTTATAGGAAAGAAGTTATCATTGCTTCACCCTTTAAGAAAAATATAGAGAAAACCAATTCTCCGATTAGCACTGAGGATATCAACAAAATCCTAGAACAGAATAATTATACCAACCAAATTCTTCATGTTGTTTCTAAACAAATAGAACAAATCCCTCTTAAAGACAGTTCGATAATAAGTCGACCTAGTACTTCAAAAACCTTTGTTAAGATTGACACAAATCCAGTTTTTAAAATCCCTGAATTTTCCAAAGAAAAATTCCCTGAATTTTCTAAAGATCTTAGCAACAGTGATGCTATGTTAGAAAAAATTAGTGACCAGTTATCTAAGCTGAATATCACCAAAGGCAATAAGCTTAGTACCCTACAAGATAGGCAACCTAATATGAGGAATTTTTACCCTAGACCTTCCTTTCCTGATACTCAGTTTGAGGAAGATAACCTCCATCCAAGCTCATATACCGAAGTAAACGGTATTACTGAATGGAATATAGATGGCATGGCAGAAGGCCAAATCTATAACAAATTACAGGAAATAGGAATTTCTGTAACTGCCCATAAAATGACAGGCGCTTCAGATAAGCATGCTGCAAATAGAATTATTGCAGGATTTACTGGTATTTTAAAAAATTGGTGGGACAATTATCTCACCGAAATGGACAAAGGCACTATTCTTAATGCCACTGTCCTTAAACAAGTTGTTAAAACAGAAAAACAACTCCAGCACAACCACTGAGGTTACTGCTAAAGATGCATTCGCCACTTTGGCTTATAACATAGCCAAACACTTTGTAGGTGAACCCCGTCTATTTCAAGACAGAAGTCTTGAAATCCTCAACAATTTGTACTCCAAAAAATTGACAGATTTTAGGTGGTACAAAGATATGTTCCTTAATAAAGTCATGATTAGGCAAGATTGCAATAATGACTATTGGAAGGAACGCTTTATTAGTGGTTTACCCTTTCATTTTGCTGAGAAGGTCAGAACTAAGATCAAAGATAGATATGAATAGAAAATCCCTTACCATCTCCTCTCTTATGGAGACCTTATTAGCGTAACTACAATTACTGCTATGGAACTCTGTACTGATCTTAAGCTCAAGGATCAGCTTAAGAAAGAAAGAAGTCTCACTTCTAACGAACTAGGAAGTTTCTGTCAAGACTTCGGTTTTCATGCTATAAAACCTCCCTTAGCTAGAAAAGATAGCAAGAATCACAGAGAAGGTGGTAAAAGGATTTTTAGAAGTAAAGATTTTAGAAAAACCAATAAACTTAGGGATAAACCAAAAAGAAGTTTAGGAGAAAAACTTCTGATAATTCAGACACATGCTGGACATGCGGCAGAAAGGGACATAGGTCAAACCAATGCCCTAGAAATAAGAAGAAGAAAAACAAAGTCAACCTTCTAGAGGTTGATGACGAAACCAAACAAAAATTCTTCTCCATCCTGGAAGAAGAAGAAACTGAGTCTGAATCATACTCTTCTGATAATGAATCAGAGAACAGCGATGACGTGTTCATCAATGTTGCACAAGACTCAGATGACAATGAAACTTGTGACTGTACAGGTACGTACTGTCTTTGCGAAGCAAAATCTATTAGAGTTCTCTCAGAACAAACTGCAGAAACTCTATTTGCCACCATTGAGCACATCAATGATGATGATGTTAAAAGGAATTACCTATTAGAGCTTCAAAAGCTTGTCTCCAGACAAAAGTCTGAAAGACCTCGGGTAGAACCTTTTAGCATGAAGCAAATTATGAGTCGTTTTGACTCAAGGAAGGAAGAACCTTCCATTAATGAGCTTCGAAGAGAAATCAAGCTTCTCAAAGAAGAAGTTAGAGAAATTAAATCAAGACTTCATAAAGTCGAGATTGATGCTCTTACAGAGCAAGTCCTAAAATCAGCCCATAATCAAGATATCGGATCAGCTTATGATTCAGATATGTCTCCTTCCCCTATAGGTAAAAATGTGGATACTGCATCCACAAGTAGAGTTGCTGGCATTAATTTAATCACTAAAGTCAGGCCTCAAAGCTCTCATATTTTGATAAAGCTTGTTATCAACGATAACTTTGTCCTGAACAAAATAGCTTTATTAGACAGTGGTGCAGATAGAAACTGCATTATTGAAGGATTAATCCATACTAAATATCTTAGAAAGGGATCTACAAAACTTTACAGCGCCACTGGTGAGCGTATATTAATAGATTATAAATTATTTGATGCTCATATTTGCAACAATGGTATTTGCTTAAAAAATGATTTTGTAATTACCAAAAACATAAATGAGGAAATTATTTTGGGAATACCTTTTATTACCCAAATAAAACCTTTTATCACTGGTTTTGAAGATATCAAAACAACTAATTTAGGAAAAGAAATTTCCTTCCCATTTATTAAAACTCTTTCAAAAGAAGAAAGCAAATTTTTGCATGAAAAACGACTTTCAAAATAAATCTTATTTCTCAACAAATACAATTTTTGAAGGATGATATCCAAATCAAACAAATTGAGCAAATTTTAAAAACCCCGGGGATAGTAACTAAGATTGCTAAACTCCAGGAAACTTTTGAAAAAGAAATTTGCTCAGATTTTCCAAATGCTTTTTGGGCCAGAAAAGCCCATACTATTGATCTTCCTTATATAGACGGTTTTGACGAAAAAATCATTTCTACCAAAGCCAGGCCCATCCAAATGAACCAGGCTTTAATGGAATTCTGTAAAAAGGAAATTGATACTCTCTTGTCTAATAAATTAATTAGGCCCTCCAAATCCCCTTGGAGCTGTTCAGCCTTTTATGTTAATAATGCTACTGAACAAAAGAGAGGAGCCCCAAGGCTCGTTATCAATTATAAACCTTTAAACAAGTCTTTAAAATGGATTAGGTATCCTATTCCTAACAAACGTGATCTTTTAAAGAGAACGTTTAAAGCCAACGTTTACAGTAAGTTTGATATGAAATCAGGCTTCTGGCAAATTCAGATTTCCGAAAAGGACAAATACAAAACCGCTTTCAATGTACCATTCGAGACAGTATGAATGGAACGTTATGCCTTTTGGGCTAAAAAATGCCCCTTCCGAATTTCAAAATATTATGAATAGTATTTTCAATCATATTAGCCATTTTTCAATAGTATATATTGATGAGGTTTTAATATTTTCTGAAAATATAGATTCTCATTTCAAACATTTAAATGTTTTCTTTAAAACAGTCAAGCACAATGGATTAGTAGTTAGTGCTAAGAAAATCAAACTTTTTCAAACCCAAATACGTTTTTGGGCCATGATCTATACCAAGGGACTTATAAGCCCATTTGTACAGCCATTGAGTTCTCAGACAAATTCCCTAATGTCATTACTGACAAAACCCAATTACAGAGATTCTTAGGAAGTCTTAATTATGTTGCGGATTTTATTCCAAAAATCCGACAAATCTGTAAGCCTTTATACGATAGGCTTAAAACGATCCCTGTTCCATGGGGAGTTGATCAAACTAATGCGGTCGTAGAAGTCAAGAGACTGGTTAAGAATTTACCATGTCTAGGCATATCTAACCCAGACTTCTTCCTGATAGTTGAAACAGATGCCTCTGAACTTGGTTATGGAGGTATACTAAAACAAAGAAGAGATTCTAATTATCCTGAACAATTAGTTAGATTTACCTCTGGAGTTTGGAACTCCGCTCAAGCTAATTATAGCACTGTTAAGAAGGAAGTCCTTACTATTGTCCTTTGTATTACAAAGTTCCAAGACGACCTTATTAACAAAGAATTTCTGATAAGAGTATATTGTAAATCTGCTAAAGATATCCTGCAAAAGGATGTTAAAAATCTTGTCTCTAAGCAAATATTTGCTAGATGGCAAGCTTTATTATCCAGTTTTGATTTCACTATTGAATATCTTAAGGGAGAAGATAATTCTCTCCCAGATTTTCTAACACGAGAATTCTTGCAGGAAAAGCAATGAGAGGAGCACGCCAAGGAGAAAGGCCCTCAGGAAGCAGGCCCACAACAAGTGGTCCAAAAATTAATCCTCCTCCGGGCCCATTCGCACTAAGGCCTGAATTAAGCCTCTTGCCAATAAGGCTAGAATTAGGACAGAATAGATATTCTGCCCTAGCCCAACTACCACCAGTTGGCCCAATCTCTTTCCAATCACTACCTTCGAGTAGTTCCTCAAAAAAGCCCTTTCAAAAGGAACCCGAACCCAGTTCGGCTTCTCCCTCGGGAAAACTTAGATTTTCCCACAAACCAACTAGTGACTCTTACGCCATGAAAACTCCTGAAAGTTTTGCTGAAGCAGTATCTCCAGCTGCTACTCCCCTTCCAAGGCCTGTTAAAGAAAAATTTGATTTCATTTCTTTACAGAATTCTCCCATCTTTGCTCTTGACAAAGACTGTGAAAACTTTGAGATAAAACATCTCTTGAAACCCCTCTTCAACAATAGAAATTATGTTGACACCGATAATCACTTAAAAACTAGAAAGTTTTTTGAATTCATTCTAATAGATACTGGTTCTATAGAAATAGAACACGAGTTAAGTGATAAATCAGATCTAGAGAGCATCGCCTACTCTAAGTTCACTATTAAGAAAATCCTTTCTCCCTTCGATTGGAAGGTAGATCACTTGTTAACTCCTATAAGTCTTTCTAGAAAATACAATCCTCAAACCTACAATTAGTTTGACTACCGTAATGCCTGGTTTAACTTCCTATTCTTGCGACCAATCACTCATACTTGGTTTGTAAAGTATAGCTCAGAAGTCTCAACTTCTGTTATCCCGAGATGGTTCTACGATTGGTGGAGCTGTTTCGGAGGAAACCAAGGCATTCTTCCAAATCCCTTCTTAGAGAAGTTTCCTCAGTTCCAACATGAGGAAGGAATCTCCACCTTGCCTGACAACATAAAGTTGTGTAAATACTTTATTAAGAAAAGAATTTCTTATATTATTAATTGGACTTTTGTTATAGCAGAATTTGACATGATCAAATATCTGTCAAGAGAAGTCAAGATCAAAGGCTGGACACCAGCAAAGAAAGAGTCAACAAATCAATCAATCATTCCTTCCAAGAAAGGATCAACCTCATCTTCTCAACCATCTCCTTTAAAAGATGAGTTAAAGAAAAAATTACAGAATGCTCTGTCTGAGCTCGATGATAACCCAGACGAAAAAGCTATCATGAAACTTCTAGAAGAAGCCTCATCACAAAGTGATGACAACGATGACATGTTAAACCCTCGAGCTCTAGCTAGTTCTTATTTAAATCCATTTAATTAATAATCACTAATTGAGGTTATAAAAACCGGAATAATTAGTCTCTCGGATAGAGGTCAAAGACCGGAATTATCTAGAGAGTAATAGAAGAGTCCCAAAGGGACGGAATTTCTATTTGATTATTAAATCAATGGACCCCAGCCACCGAAAATGTTTTGGACTATTCGGAGACAACATCTCTTTTAGTCAAAAAGAGAATAGGAAGATAAGCTTTACTTTATCATTACCCGACAAGGGAAAAACTGATAAAGCTTATCTCCCTGCCCATTATCTACAGCAAGTGGAAAATGGGCCATACTTATCATCGGGCAACCAATCAAATGTAGATTGCCTTTATTCCTTTTAGTCTATTTAAAGACTTGCAAATTATCTAGAGAAGCATTAGAAAAATTATCTTAGATAAATTTTCAGTGCAAATCTCTCTGTATTCTCTTGTAAACAATGAAGGTTTTTGCCACTATGAAATAAAAGATCCTTGTTCTTGTAAGTCTTCTTTACTGTTTTCTATACCACTATAGCATCATGTACCTGAAAATCTCACAATAACCACTATAAACAATCTCATTGTATACAAAAGACGACACAAAAGCGAAGGAAAATAGGCTAAAATGAGTGGCAAAATCACCACTCATCAACACACCCAACTTAAAGCTTTTTCTTGTCTTCAAGCAAATCAACACCAAAACTTCAATGAGGATTCACCATTTAAAATACAAGTGGCATTGCTATTATGTACATATCACATTCCCTCATTTAAACACCATACTTATGGATTTGGTTGGTACTAACAATTAGGCTCAAGTATGTATATCTTTTTCAAATAACTCCCTCCTAAAGAAAAATAACTTCAACAATGTGCAAGGGTGTTCCAAAACAATCAAGTGACAAAAATAAGCCTCAATGAGTGACTCAAAAGCACTAGTTCACTATAATTGCTCAATTTACTCAATTTCACCGGTCTTTTCTAATTCGCGTGATATTTTTGATAACGTCCATTTCCACCGCTAAAAAGCAATAGACACGGTCGTATGCAATATATTTACCCAACTATGAGTCGGGGTCGAATCCCACAGAGAACAATATGTAGGCGATTAGGAATGCAAGAAAATTATCGCTAGTCGCGCTAAGCCAAACACTTAAGATTTTAGGTTTTGGAAAATGTTTATATCTAAATGCGGAAATGTAAACTAACCTAGAAAGCGAATAAAATGATCAATGGCTACAAGTATGAATGCATCGGGAATTACACTCAAGTAACGATCCAATGTATTTCATGATTTTACAAATATGAGTGAGTTTATGTTAATTAGCCACGGATAATAATTCTGATAATAATTCTTAATTAGCTTCTTCCGAAGACTAACAAGACTTCCTAATTGAATTATCCCTAATCTCAATTAGAAGATTAAGCGCACCCGATTGGCTATAAGTAGTCAATCCTATCCCTAGGTTGAATCTATAAAGTGAAGGTTAACGCCTCAAGTTCTTGTTAATTAATCTTTCCCAACTTCGAATTATCTTTTCCAAAATTAATTCAAAGTAAATGGGCGAGTCCTAGAGTTAGCTAATCTCTTTGGAAACATTGAAGAACAAGAATAATTAAAGTAACAATAACTCAATTCATAAATATATAAAAATCATTCAATACATAAGCACAATAAGGTATTTAATCCACACTTTAAATATGAATATTCTCATAAACAAGATTCGAGTGTTGGAAATAAATACTACACACTTAGATATACAATACAAAGCAAGGAAATGAAGAAATAAATATAAATGGGTAAGAAATCCTTAACCACAAGCTTTAATATTCAAGACCCAAGTATGTGTGCAAAACCCTAGCCTTCTCTCTAAGCCAAAGAGTAAAAAATATGTTCAAGGGTGTAGAAATCGATGAGAGATTCCGAGATATCCCCTACAATGTTTGTTTGGACGAGTAAATCATTGATTTGGGGTCAAAACGTGTGAAATGTCCATTCTGCCCAGGTCTGATGCTCAACTTTCGCACCTGCGGAAAATACCTCGCAGGTGCGGCTCCGCTTAAGCGGAAATTACTTCGCAAAAGCGACAATTGGGCCTCCTGTTCAAGCCATCGTAGGAGCGGATATCTTGTCGCTGAAGCGACATAGCTGAAGCGTATAAATTTCCGCAAAAGCGGATCTTCCGCAGGCGCGATCAAGCATTCGCAGAAGCGTGACCGCTTCTGCGTCTTCATCTCCGCAGGAGCGGAAATGGCTGGCTCTTCGACGATTCGCAAAAGCGATGAAGATCTCGCAGAAGCGAGATCGCTTCTGCGATCAAAATCCGCAGAAGCGAAATGCCTGACAGTTTTGCAATGTTTCTTCTCTTCTTAGCCCAATTCCTTGTCACTTCAGCCCAAATCACCTACTAGCATCATTTACCTGAAAATCTAGCAATAACCAACAAAAGCAACCTCATTTCATATTAAAGAGGCATAAAAAGCTAAGCAAAAGAGGCTATAATGAGTGGCTAAATTGCCACTCATCAACACCCCCAACTTAAGCTTTTGCTTGTCCTCAAGCAAATCAAAACCACAACTTTAATGAGGCTTCACCATTTACAAAACAATTTTCATTGCGTTTATGAACATATCACCACATCCCCAACTTATCTCATTCAAACACCATACTTATGGATTTGGTTGATACTAACAATTAGGCTCAAGTATGTATATCTTTTCTCGAATAACTCCCTCCTAAGGAAAATCAACTTCAACAATGTGCAAGGGAGTTCCAAGACAATCAAGTGACAAAAATAAGCATCAATAAGTGACTCAAAGACACTAGTTTACTATGATTACTCACTTTACTCAATTTCACCGGTCTTTGCTAATTCATGCGCCCTCACAAGAAAGAAAGTCCCAACAAAGAACATTATATTTACAACAAACACAAGGGACAAAGTTTTCGAAAACACTTGTAATGTAGGTTTAGGGAAGGTTGGGTAAGCATTTGGGTACAAGTGACTTCATCCTCCTTGAACACTACTCACAAGTTTCATTCTTTTGTATATTGACTCTCTTTAACTTACATAGCCTCATTGGCATCTAGTTCCCAATATAGAACCACTTTACATACCTCTCCCAAATTTTATTCAAGGCTCCATAATGTACATATTTACACGTATATGTAAAGACTAACTCTTTTTTTTTTTTTTTTTTTTACTTATGGAGCTTGAATATTTTAATACAAATACTTTGAGGCATGTGGATACTCAATGCACAACCTTACCAATCTCCATTTTGACACCACCCCCAACTTAGGCTTTTAGCCTCATTCTCAGTGTTCAAAGAGGGACGGGTTCAAGAGAGGGAATTATTATACAAAAAGGGAAAGGTTTGTAATGAGTTGGCCAAAGAAAGGTTTAAAGGCTCAAAATGGGTACTAGTGACATTATTTATGCAACGGGAGGCTTGAAAGGCTAAAGAGATTTTAAAATTAAAACAAAGAATGCCTAAGATCATTCCTCCAACCAAATGTACTATCATTAGCATTGAAAAACTAACCGGGCAAGTTCTAGATGATGGAAGTAAACACAAGATTTATTTCAACACTCGCTAACACACATGGCACATGAATTAATGAAGACGGATCAATTCTATAAAACTAGTGAGCTAGAAGTCACTAAAAGAGCCAAAAATTTATCACCAAAATTGTTTTACACCAAGCAACTTACTTGTTTTTAACACTTTAATACAAATTTTTGTAGGGGTATTCTTAATTCATAATTTACATACAAGAGGCTAATTTTATTAGTATCAAATAATCCAAAAGCCTCATCCTAACAAAATAAGACTAATTCCCTTAAGAAGGTTGTCACACTATCTCTCATCGTGAAAAGTCACCCGGTTCACTAAGTTGTTCCTTGGGAAAGAACCGTAGCATGAAGAAAACCCAAGGAGTAATAAAAGGAAAGAAACTACTCTACATAATACTAAAAAAAAATAATATAGGCTAATAACAAGAAGTATAAATAAGAAAAGCACAATACTAACACAAATATAACTAATCAAACCAAGCCCAGCTAGGGCACACAGTGTATAGAACATCAAAGTCAAAAACTACAAAGCATAGTCACAAGCTACACAAGCCACCCCCAACTAGAATATTGCAGTGTCCTCACTGCACAATATCAAATGTAAAGCATAAAAAGTTTGAGGGTCTCCCTAAGGTCTGCGTCAGACTAGTAGACTGTGGGAGGAAGGCGGATCACTGCTGAGCTGAGCTCGTGGCTCCATCATCATCGGTGTCCTCATCATCATCATCATCATCAGACTGTGTCATGAAATAGTACTCTTCGATGTCATCCTTGGTCGCTACAGGGATCTTCTTATCTGGGTTTCCCCATTTGAAGATTGCCTTGATGCCCCTCCACATCTTGATCATCAGCTTGCCTTTCTTCTTGTTCTTTTTCTTCTCTTCCTCAAAGTCGGACTGAAGGGTGGCATGGGCCTTAGCCAGAGTTCTGTATGCTCCCTCCAGTTTAGTCACTAACGCTGCCATCTTCTTCATGTTATCATTTTGGAGTGTCTGGGCATCCAAGTAACTCTGCATGTTGTCCCTGGAGAAGTAAGAGGGCCCAGGCTGTGAGGGGGATGGCCCACTAGGAAGCTGTGATACTAACTCCTTTATGGTCTGAAGCTCGGAGTTAAGAATCATAAATGGCCCCTGAGCAGCTGTCTGTGAAGAAGACTCTGAACCGATGGCTGTGAAAGTTATTTTCCTCTTCTTGCTTTTAACCGCACTCCCCTCTCCCGTCACTCTCAATGGATGAAAAGGTTTGTCCGCTGGTAGCCACCTATCGGTGCTACGGACATAGACCTCTGCCCTGGTGCATAGCAGTGTGATGAGAGAAGGGAATAGCAGCCCTGCATCCTTGTTGCTTGAGTACTCTCTCAAGTACTGCCTCATCTCCTGTAGAATGTAGTATCCTACATTCACCGGTGTGCCATCTAGAATGCATGCTATGATCAATGCCCGGGTGTAGGAAACATCAGTCATGTTGCCACAAGGAGAAACTCTGTTGTTGAGGATGTATAGCCACATTTTAGCCTCGGCTGTGAAGTCGGTGGATTTGAACACTTTTCTTCTGGTTCCCCATTTTTCTCTGAGCTGTGGTGGAAAGAGCTTGGAGACAAGCCATGCTCCATTTTCACAAGTATCCTTTTCTCGCACTTGGTCCACCGGAAAGTTGGGAATTCCAAGAGTATCATTGATTTGTTCAATTCCAAACCTCACTAACTTTCCTCGGATGACTATCTGTGGGCTATCAAAATTTACCCGCCTGAGATTAGCATAGAATTCACGGACCCACTCCTCATTGGCTTTGCAAGGAGTGGGGATAAAGCAGGACCATCCCGATGATTCAAGTCGTGCATAGAAATCCGGAAGCTTTTCTACCAACTTCTCTTCATGAATTCCTTTTTCAAGGATAATCTTCTTGTCGACGAGGTCATCCAAATATCGCCGCTCACACTCAGCGGACATGAAGCGAGTATCATCATATGGTTCATTGATTTCTTCTTCGATTCCTCTCCGTTGTCCGCTTGTGGTTGCGTCCATTTTCAAATAAATCACCTACAAAAATTCAACACAACGTCAATTGGGCAATTGAACCAGATTAAGAACTTCAAAACACTGCAATTTAGCCAAAAGTTTGGATTGAACGGGCCCGGAAAGGAGCAGTTACAAAGCTACTGGAATTTGCGAAAAATTCCAGTTTCCGCTTCTGCGAACAAAGAGCCGCCGAAGCGGATCCATTTCTGCGAAAATTTCTTCGCTTCTGCGATGGTTTACGCTTCTACGAACAAAGAGCCGCAGAAGCGGCTATGTCTCTGCGAAGAGGAACTCGCTTCTGCGAGGAGTATCGCTTCTGCGTGGTTTCCTCCGCAGAAGCGGATTTGCTTCTGCGAAAACATTTTCGCTTCTACGGTCTTCGACATATTCTTCATTCCCAGCACTTTCATCAAAATTTTTACTTATTTTTCAATGTCTAAACAAATTTTTGGCTTGTATTCGTGCAGTAAAAGGATTTATGATTCAATTAAGTCCCATTTGCGATGTAAAGCCACAATACTTCATTGAAACAATGTGACAAACATCTTGCGGGCAGTTTAATTTGACCTCTCATTGAACAATGGTTGTGGTACTAGACTTCCCAAAATTTGTTCACAATTAACAGCACACATTATCTACACTCAACCAATTCCTCACTTCCTAAAACAATCTAGAATTTAAAAACCAAAAGAAGGAAAAGAAAAATCAAGACATATTACCTACAAACATTGTTGGATATAAAAATCACATGGAATGGGAAGAGATTACCTGATATTTGCAGAAGAGAAGGAGACTACACGAGATGCTTTTGACAAATTTCTAAGAAAATTCGGAATTTTGGGGATTTTAGGGCAGGGGAGAGGGTTTTTTTGTTAAGAGAAGAGGGATAGCCAAAAGATTTAATTCCCTCTGTTTTGGAATTAAAAGCTAGGCGATTTCCGCTTCTGCGAAAATCTTTACGCCCCTGCGCACACGCTTAAATGGTACTGGAACCGCTTCTGCGCTGAAAGCCGCTTCTGCCTTTTTATAATTCGCTTCTGCGATGGTAATTTCGCTTCTGCGGTACCGTAGGTGCGTGAATTTTATCGCAGAGGCGGTTCTAGCAGAATTGTGTTGCCAGTTTTCTTCGGCTACCGGTTTGGCCTCTTGGGGTCATCCCGACCTGCTCAAATCAACTCCAAAAATTCTCAAAGTTGGCAGATTAGTTCAACATGATATTCTAAGCTATTTAAAAAAAAAAAATTTTTTAAAAATGACGAAAATTTTGTAAAACGATGGGTTGCCTCCCACCAAGCGCCGCATTTAATGTCGTGGCACGACACAAACAACATTACCACTTTTCTCGCCACTTGGATGATATGAATTGGGCCCCTAGCTTGGAATCAAGCTTATGACCACGAGCAATGGGGGTGGTAATTGGATGTTCGAGCCAATGCTTAAAATTTTCATTTTGCACTTCTTGGCTTTCAAATGAGGAATGTCGTTTTGATTTCTTGCCTCCTCAAACTGTAAAATGTATGGCCAAAGTTGTTCCTCCTCGCATTCCTTCCTTGATTCACGTGGTTCAACTCCCGTGTCACCACACAATTCCAAGGTTGAAAAATGTTTGGAATGTGACTTTAAGCCCACACTTTGCAATTCTTCTATGTTGACATTCTCTTTTTCCCCCGGATTAGAGTCAACAACAACCACATTAGCATTTACACCGGTTGACTCCAATTCCATGTTTTTGCTGGCATCAACAATACTCATTGAGTTGGTTGGCGGATGTTCAATTATTGACTCCTCAAAGTAAAGCTCACTCTCTTCCTCGGAATTGGACTCTTCTTGGCTTTCATCCACACACGAAATTTGTTGGGCATAGTTAGCCTCGACTAAAATTTGCATTTGATCCTCCAAAGTGCGGATGTGTTCACCATTGTAATTTATGCATTGTTTCAAGTCCTCGAGTGCAAAGTTGCGCTTCTCCTCATTTTCAAGAATGACCTCCAACATGAGCAATTTTTTCTCATTTTGGGCATTAGAGAATTCTTCTTGGTTTTTATCAATAGCCAAGGAAGGATTTTCATTTTCAACATCCAAGAAGGATTCTTGGTTTTCACTTACTTCCGAGGCTTTGATCATTTCATCCATTTGTGAGTGTAACCTTTCCAAGTGCTAAACCATTTTGGAGACTAGTCTCCAAAAGATGTTCCAAGGCATTTTCTTCCTTGTTTCCTTCTTCAAGTAAACACTCCAACATGAGCTTGAATTCTCCATTTTGACCATGCTCAAATTCTTTCACCTCCATAACCCTATAATTCTCATCAAAACAAATAGAACCATCATAGTAGGGGCTTGGGGAAGGGAATAAAAAGTAAGCACAATCATCCCAATGACCATTTTGGAAACCACACTTATCACAAATACTCCACTCATGGGGTTGGAATTGTGCGCACAATCCACCCCCGGGAGAATTTAAACAATTTTGCCATGAGTGTGGTCCTCCACAATAAGGACAAGGATCATCAACATATGAACAACTACTATCCGACCAATTTTCGTTATATGATGCCATTTTTCAAAATTAAGAAAATAAACAAGAAACAAACACTAAAAATAGACCCAAGGTAAGAAAAATAATTACACAAATATTCACAAGTTTGGACCAAAGCACTTTCGCTTACTTCTCAAACAACCTAAATTACGCCAAATTGTTCCCCGACAACGGCGCCATTTTTGATAACGTCCATTTCCACCGCTAAAAAGCAATAGACACGGTCGTATGCAATATATTTACCCAACTATGAGTCGGGGTCGAATCCCACAGAGAACAATATGTAGGCGATTATGAATGCAAGAAAATAATCGCTAGTCGCGCTAAGCCAAACACTTAAGATTTTAGGTTTTGGAAAATGTTTATATCGAAATGCGGAAATGTAAACTAACCTAGAAAGCAAATAAAATGATCAATGGCTACAAGTATGAATGCATCGGGAATTACACTCAAGTAACGATCCAATGTATTTCATGATTTTACAAATATGAGTGAGTTTATGTTAATTAGCCACGGATAATAATTCTGATAATAATTCTTAATTAGCTTCTTCCGAAGACTAACAAGACTTCCTAATTGAATTATCCCTAATCTCAATTAGAAGATTAAGCGCACCCGATAGGCTACAAGTAGTCAATCCTATCCCTAGGTTGAATCTATAAAGTGAAGGTTAACGCCTCAAGTTCTTGTTAATTAATCTTTCCCAACTTCGAATTATCTTTTCCAAAATTAATTCAAAGTAAATGGGCGAGTCCTAGAGTTAGCTAATCTCTTTGGAAACATTGAAGAACAAGAATAATTAAAGTAACAATAACTCAATTCATAAATATATAAAAATCATTCAATACATAAGCACAACAAGGTATTTAATCCACACTTTAAATATGAATATTCTCATAAACAAGATTCAAGTGTTGGAAATAAATACTACACACTTAGATATACAATACAAAGCAAGGAAATGAAGAAATAAATATAAATGGGTAAGAAATCCTTAACCACAAGCTTTAATCTTCAAGACCCAAGTATGTGTGCAAAACCCTAGCCTTCTCTCTAAGACAAAGAGTAAAAAATATGTTCAAGGGTGTAGAAATTGATGAGAGATTCCGAGATATCCCCTACAATGTCTGTTTGGACGAGTAAATCATTGATTTGGGGTCAAAACGTGTGAAATGTCCATTCTGCCCAGGTCTGATGCTCAACTTTCGCACCTGCGGAAAATACCTCGCAGGTGCGGCTCCGCTTAAGTGGAAATTACTTCGCAAAAGCGACAATTGGGCCTCCTGTTCAAGCCATCGCAGGAGCGGATATCTTGTCGCTGAAGCGACATAGCTGAAGCGTATAAATTTCCGCAAAAGCGGATCTTCCGCAGGCGCGATCAAGCATTCGCAGAAGCGTGACCGCTTCTGCGTCTTCATCTCCACAGGAGCGGAACTGGCTGGCTCTTCGACGATTCGCAAAAGCGATGAAGATCTCGCAGAGGAGAGATCGCTTCTGCGATCAAAATCCGCAGAAGCGAAATGCCTAACAGTTTTGCAATGTTTCTTCTCTTCTTAGCCCAATTCCTTGTCACTTCAGCCCAAATCACCTACTAGCATCATTTACCTGAAAATCTAGCAATAACCAACAAAAGCAACCTCATTTCATATTAAAGAGGCATAAAAAGCTAAGCAAAAGAGGCTACAATGAGTGATAAAATTGCCACTCATCAACACCCCCAACTTAAGCTTTTGCTTATCCTCAAGCAAATCAAAGCCACAACTTTAATGAGGCTTCACCATTTACAAAACAATTTTCATTGCGATTATTAACATATCACCACATCCCCAACTTATCTCATTCAAACACCATACTTATGGATTTGGTTGATACTAACAATTAGGCTCAAATATGTATATCTTTTCTCGAATAACTCCCTCCTAAGGAAAATCAACTTCAACAATGTGCAAGGGAGTTCCAAAACAATCAAGTGACAAAAATAAGCATCAATAAGTGACTCAAAGACACTAGTTTACTATGATTACTCAATTTACTCAATTTCACCGGTCTTTGCTAATTCATGCGCCCTCACAAGAAAGAAAGTCCCAACAAAGAACATTATATTTACAACAAACACAAGGGACAAAGTTTTCGAAAACACTCGCTCTCACAAAGAAACTTCAAGTGTTACGACACATCATACCATAAGCTTGCCCTTATTTTAATTCAATGCTTATTCAAGAATGCTTAGTTGGAGGTCCCATAAGGACTTTTTAAGCTTGTAATGTAGGTTTAGGGAAGGTTGGGTAAGCATTTGGGTACAAGTGACTTCATCCTCCTTGAACACTACTCACAAGTTTCATTCTTTTGTATATTGACTCTCTTTAACTTACATAGCCTCATTGGCATCTAGTTCCCAATATAGAACCACTTTACATACCTCTCCCAAATTTTATTCAAGGCTCCATAATGTACATATTTACACGTATATGTAAAGACTAACTCTTTTTTTTTTTTTTTTTTTTTTACTTATGGAGCTTGAATATTTTAATACAAATACTTTGAGGCATGTGGATACTCAATGCACAACCTTACCAATCTCCATTTTGACACCACCCCCAACTTAGGCTTTTAGCCTCATTCTCAGTGTTCAAAGAGGGACGGGTTCAAGAGAGGGAATTATTATACAAAAAGGGAAAGGTTTGTAATGAGTTGGCCAAAGAAAGGTTTAAAGGCTCAAAATGGGTACTAGTGACATTATTTATGCAACGGTAGGCTTGAAAGGCTAAAGAGATTTTAAAATTAAAACAAAGAATGCCTAAGATCATTCCTCCAATCAAATGTACTATCATTAGCATTGAAAAACTAACCGGGCAAGTTCTAGATGATGGAAGTAAACACAAGATTTATTTCAACACTCGCTAACACACATGGCACATGAATTAATGAAGACGGATCAATTCTATAAAACTAGTGAGCTAGAAGTCACTAAAAGAGCCAAAAATTTATCACCAAAATTGTTTTACACCAAGCAACTTACTTGTTTTTAACACTTTAATACAAATTTTTGGAGGGGTATTCTTAATTCATAATTTACATACAAGAGGCTAATTTTATTAGTATCAAATAATCCAAAAGCCTCATCCTAACAAAATAAGACTAGTTCCCTTAAGAAGGTTGTCACACTATCTCTCATCGGGAAAAGTCACCCGGTTCACTAAGTTGTTCCTTGGGAAAGAACCGTAGCATGAAGAAAACCCAAGGAGTAATAAAAGGAAAGAAACTACTCTACATAATACTAAAAAAAATAATATAGGCTAATAAGAAGAAGTATAAATAAGAAAAGCACAATACTAACACAAATATAACTAATCAAACCAAGCCCAGCTAGGGCACACAATGTATAGAACATCAAAGTCAAAAACTACACAGCATAGTCACAAGCTACACAAGCCACCCCCCAACTAGAATATTGCAGTGTCCTCACTGCACAATATCAAATGTAAAGCATAAAAAGTTTGAGGGTCTCCCTGAGGTCTGCGTCAGACTAGCAGACTGTGGGAGGAAGGCGGATCACTGCTGAGCTGAGCTCGTGGCTCCATCATCATCGGTGTCCTCATCATCATCATCATCCTCATCATCATCATCATCAGCAGACTGTGTCATGAAAGAGTACTCCTCGTTGTCATCCTTGGTCGCTACAGGGATCTTCTTATCTGGGTTTCCCCATTTGAAGATTGCCTTGATGCCCCTCCACATCTTGATCATCAGCTTGCCTTTCTTCTTGTTCTTTTTCTTCTCTTCCTCAAAGTCAGACTGAAGGGTAGCATGGGCCTTAGCCAGAGTACTGTAGGCTCCCTCCAGTTTAGTCACTGACGTTGCCATCTTCTTCATGTTATCATTTTGGAGTGTCTGGGCATCCAAGTAACTCTGCATGTCGTCCCTGGAGAAGTAAGAGGGCCCAGGCTGTGAGGGGGATGGCCCACTAGGAAGCTGTGATACTAACTCCTTTATGGTCTGAAGCTCGGAGTTAAGAATCATAAATGGCCCCTGAGCAGCTGTCTGTGAAGAAGACTCTGAACCGATGGCTGTGAAAGTTATTTTCCTCTTCTTGCTTTTAACCGCACTCCCCTCTCCCGTCACTCTCAATCGATGAAAAGGTTTGTCCGCTGGTAGCCACCTATCGGTGCTACGGACATCAACCTCTGCCCTGGTGCATAGCAGTGTGATGAGAGAAGGGAATAGCAGCCCTGCATCCTTGTTGCTTGAGTACTCTCTCAAGTACTTCCTCATCTCCTGTAGAATGTAGTATCCTACATTCACCGGTGTGCCATCTAGAATGCATGCTATGATCAATGCCCGGGTGTAGGAAACATCAATCATGTTGCCACAAGGAGAAACTCTGTTGTTGAGGATGTATAGCCACATTTTAGCCTCGGCTGTGAAGTCGGTGGATTTGAACCCTTTTCTTCCGGTTCCCCATTTTTCTCTGAGCTGTGGTGGAAAGAGCTTGGAGACAAGCCATGCTCCATTTTCACAAGTATCCTTTTCTCGCACTTGGTCCACCGGAAAGTTGGGAATTCCAAGAGTATAATTGATTTGTTCAATTCCAAACCTCACTAACTTTCCTCGGATGACTATCTGTGGGCTATCAAAATTTACCCGCCTGAGATTAGCATAGAATTCACAGACCCACTCCTCATTGGCTTTGCAAGGAGTGGGGATAAAGCAGGACCATCCCGATTATTCAAGTCGTGCATAGAAATCCGGAAGCTTTTCTACCAACTTCTCTTCATGAATTCCTTTTTCAAGGATAATCTTCTTGTGGACGAGGTCATCCAAATATCGCCGCTCACACTCAGCGGACATGAAGCGAGTATCATCATATGGTTCATTGATTTCTTCTTCGATTCCTCTCCGTTGTCCGCTTGTGGTTGCGTCCATTTTCAAATAAATCATCTACAAAAATTCAACACAACGTCAATTGGGCAATTGAACCAGATTAAGAACTTCAAAACACTGCAATTTAGCCAAAAGTTTGGATTGAACGGGCCCGGGAAGGAGCTGTTGCAAAGCTATTGGAATTTGCAAAAAATTCCAGTTCCCGCTTCTGCGAACAAAGGGCCGCCGAAGCGGGTCCATTTCTGCGAAAATTTCTTCGCTTCTGCGATGGTTTACGCTTCTGCGAACAAAGAGCCGCAGAAGCGGCTACGTCTCTGCGAAGAGGAACTCGCTTCTGCGAGGAGTATCGCTTCTACGTGGTTTCCTCCGCAGAAGCGGATTCGCTTCTGCAAAAACATTTTCGCTTCTACGGTCTTCGACATATTCTTCATTCCCAGCACTTTCATCAAAATTTTTACTTATTTTTCAATGTCTAAACAAATTTTTGGCTTGTATTCGTGCAGTAAAAGGATTTATGATTCAATTAAGTCCCATTTGCGATGTAAAGCCACAATACTTCATTGAAACAATGTGACAAACAACTTGGGGGCAGTTTAATTTGACCTCTCTTTGAACAATGGTTGTGGTACTAGACTTCCCAAAATTTGTTCACAATTAACAGCACACATTATCTACACTCAACCAATTCCTCACTTCCTAAAACAATCTAGAATTTAAAAACCAAAAGAAGGAAAAGAAAAATCAAGACATATTACCTACAAACATTGTTGGATATAAAAATCACATGGAATGGGAAGAGATTACCTGATATTTGCAGAAGAGAAGGAGACTAAACGAGATGCTTTTGACAAATTTCTAAGAAAATTCGGAATTTTGGGGATTTTAGGGCATGGGAGACGGTTTTTTTGTTAAGAGAAGAGGGATAGCCAAAAGATTTAATTCCCTCTGTTTTGGAATTAAAAGCTAGGCGATTTCCGCTTCTGCGAAAATCTTTACGCCCCTGCGCACACGCTTAAATGGTACTGGAACCGCTTCTGCGCTGAAAGCCGCTTCTGCGTTTTTATAATTCGCTTCTGCGATGTCGCTGAAGCGGAAAACCAGCCGCCTTTGCGATGGTATCGCTTCTGCAATGGTAATTTTGCTTCTGCGGTACCGCAGGTGCGTGAATTTTATCGCAGAGGCGATTCTAGCAGAATTGTGTTGCCAGTTTTCTTCGGCTACTGGTTTGGCCTCTTGGGGTCATCCTGACCTGCTCAAATCAACTCCAAAAATTCTCAAATTTGGCAGATTAGTTCAACATGATATTCTAAGCTATTTAAAAAAAAAATTTAAAAATGACGAAAATTTTGTAAAACGATGGGTTGCCTCCCACCAAGCGCCGCATTTAATGTCGTGGCACGACACAAACAACATTACCACTTTTCTCGCCACTTGGATGATATGAATTGGGCCCCTAGCTTGGAATCAAGCTTATGACCACGAGCAATGGGGGTGGTAATTGGATGTTCGAGCCAATGCTTAAAATTTTCATTTTGCACTTCTTGGCTTTCAAGTGAGGAATGTCGTTTTGATTTCTTGCCTCCTCAAACTGTAAAATGTATGGCCAAAGTTGTTCCTCCTCGCATTCCTTCCTTGATTCACGTGGTTCAACTCCCGTGTCACCACACAATTCCAAGGTTGAAAAATGTTTGGAATGTGACTTTAAGCCCACACTTTGCAATTCTTCTATGTTGACATTCTCTTTTTCCCCCGGATTAGAGTCAACAACAACCACATTATCATTTACACCGGTTGACTCCAATTCCATGTTTTTGCTGGCATCAACAATACTCATTGAGTTGGTTGGCGGATGTTCAATTATTGACTCCTCAAAGTAAAGCTCACTCTCTTCCTCGGAATTGGACTCTTCTTGGCTTTCATCCACACACGAAATTTGTTGGGCATAGTTAGCCTCAACCAAAATTTGCATTTGATCCTCCAAAGTGCGGATGTGTTCACCATTGTAATTTATGCATTGTTTCAAGTCCTCGAGTGCAAAGTTGCGCTTCTCCTCATTTTCAAGAATGACCTCCAACATGAGCAATTTTTTCTCATTTTGGGCATTAGAGAATTCTTCTTGGTTTTGATCAATAGCCAAGGAAGGATTTTCATTTTCAACATCCAAGAAGGATTCTTGGTTTTCACTTAATTCCGAGGCTTTGATCATTTCATCCATTTGTGAGTGTAACCTTTCCAGTGCTAAACCATTTTGGAGACTAGTCTCCAAAAGATGTTCCAAGGAATTTTCTTCCTTGTTTCTTTCTTCAAGTAAACACTCCAACATGAGCTTGAATTCTCCATTTTGACCATGCTCAAATTCTTTCATCTCCATAACCCTATAATTCTCATCAAAACAAATAGAACCATTATAGTAGGGGCTTGGGGAAGGGAATAAAAAGTAAGCACAATCATCCCAATGACCATTTTGGAAACCACACTTATCACAAATACTCCACTCGTGGGGTTGGAATTGTGCGCACAATCCACCCCCGGGAGAATTTAAACAATTTTGCCATGAGTGTGGTCTTCCATAATAAGGACAAGGATCATCAACATATGAACAACTACTATCCGACCAATTTTCGTTATATGATGCCATTTTTCAAAATTAAGAAAATAAACAAGAAACAAACACTAAAAATAGACCCAAGGTAAGAAAAATAATTACACAAATATTCACAAGTTTTGACCAAAGCACTTTCGCTTACTTCTCAAACAACCTAAATTACGCCAAATTGTTCCCCAGCAACGGCGCCATTTTTGATAACGTCCATTTCCACCGCTAAAAAGCAATAGACACGGTCGTATGCAATATATTTACCCAAGTATGAGTCGGGGTCGAATCCTACAGAGAACAATATGTAGGCGATTAGGAATGTAAGAAAATTATCGCTAGTCGCGCTAAGCCAAACACTTAAGATTTTAGGTTTTGGAAAATGTTTATATCTAAATGCGGAAATGTAAACTAACCTAGAAAGCGAATAAAATGATCAATGGCTACAAGTATGAATGCATCGGGAATTACACTCAAGTAACGATCCAATGTATTTCATGATTTTACAAATATGAGTGAGTTTATGTTAATTAGCCACGGATAATAATTCTGATAATAATTCTTAATTAGCTTCTTCCGAAGACTAACAAGACTTCCTAATTGAATTATCCCTAATCTCAATTAGAAGATTAAGCGCACCCGATAGGCTACAAGTAGTCAATCCTATCCCTAGGTTGAATCTATAAAGTGAAGGTTAACGCCTCAAGTTCTTGTTAATTAATCTTTCCCAACTTCGAATTATCTTTTCCAAAATTAATTCAAAGTAAATGGGCGAGTCCTAGAGTTAGCTAATCTCTTTGGAAACATTGAAGAACAAGAATAATTAAAGTAACAATAACTCAATTCATAAATATATAAAAATCATTCAATACATAAGCACAACAAGGTATTTAATCCACACTTTAAATATGAATATTCTCATAAACAAGATTCAAGTGTTGGAAATAAATACTACACACTTAGATATACAATACAAAGCAAGGAAATGAAGAAATAAATATAAATGGGTAAGAAATCCATAACCACAAGCTTTAATCTTCAAGACCCAAGTATGTGTGCAAAACCCTAGCCTTCTCTCTAAGCCAAAGAGTAAAAAATATGTTCAAGGGTGTAGAAATTGATGAGAGATTCCGAGATATCCCCTACAATGTCTGTTTGGACGAGTAAATCATTGATTTGGGGTCAAAACGTGTGAAATGTCCATTCTGCCCAGGTCTGATGCTCAACTTTCGCACCTGCGGAAAATACCTCGCAGGTGCGGCTCCGCTTAAGCGGAAATTACTTCGCAAAAGCGACAATTGGGCCTCCTGTTCAAGCCATCGCAGGAGCGGATATCTTGTCGCTGAAGCGACATAGCTGAAGCGTATAAATTTCCGCAAAAGCGGATCTTCCGCAGGCGCGATCAAGCATTCGCAGAAGCGTGACCGCTTCTGCGTCTTCATCTCCGCAGGAGCGGAACTGGCTGGCTCTTCGACGATTCGCAAAAGCGATGAAGATCTCGCAGAGGCGAGATCGCTTCTGCTATCAAAATCCGCAGAAGCGAAATGCCTGACAGTTTTGCAATGTTTCTTCTCTTGTTAGCCCAATTCCTTGTCACTTCAGCCCAAATCACCTACTAGCATCATTTACCTGAAAATCTAGCAATAACCAACAAAAGCAACCTCATTTCATATTAAAGAGGCATAAAAAGCTAAGCAAAAGAGGCTACGATGAGTGGTAAAATTGCCACTCATCACCTCACAAGAAAGTAAGTCCCAACAAAGAACAATATATTTACGACACAACACAAGGGACAAACTTTTCGAAAACACTCGCTCTCACAAAGAAACTTCAAGTGTTACAACACCTCTTACCATAAGCTTGCCCTTATTTAATTTTAATTCACCGCTTATTCAAGAATGCTTAGTTGGAGGTCCCATAAGGATTTTTTAAGCTTGTAATATAGGTTTAGGGAAGGTTGGATAAGCATTTGGGTACATGTGACTTCATCCTCCTTGAACACTACTCACAAGTTTCATTCATTTGCACTTTGATTCTCTTTAACTCACATAGCCTCATTGGCATCTATTTCCCAACATAGAACCACCTTACATACCTCTCCGAATTTTTTTCAAGGCTCCACAATGTATATATTTACACATATATATATATAGGCTAACTTTTCCTTTCATTTTTCTTTTGGAGCTTGAATACTTTAATAAATACCTTGAGGCATGTGGTCTTAGACTCAATGGATAACCTTGCCAATCTCCACTTTGACACCACCCCCAACTTAGGCTTTTAGTCTCATTCTCAATGTCCAAGGAGGGACGGGTTTAAAAGAGGGAATTAGTTTGCAAAAAAGGGAAAGGTTTGTAATGAGTTGGCCAAATAAAGGTTTAAAGGCTCAAAAAGGGGTCCTAGTGATATTATTTATACAACGGTAGGCTTGAAAGGCTAAAGAGGTGTTTAAAATTAAAATAAAGAATGCCTAAGATCATTCCTCCAACCAAATATACTATGATTAGCATTGAAAAACCAACCGGGCAAGTTCTAGATGATGGAAGTAAACACAAGATTTATTTCAACAATTGCTAACACACACGACACATGAATTAATGAAGACGGATCAATTCTATCAAACTAGTGAGCTAAGAGTCACTAAAAGAGCCAAAAACTTGTCACAAGCATTGTTTTACACCATGCAACTTACTTGTTTTTAATACTTTAATACAAGTTTTTGGAGGGGTATTCTTATTTCATAATTTACATACAAGAGGCTAATTTTATTAGTACCAAATAATCCAAAAGCCTCATCCTAACAAAACAAGACTATTTCCCTTAAGAAGGTTGTCACACTATCTCTCATCGGGAAAAGTCACACGGTTCACTAAAGTGTTCCTTGGGAAAGAACCGTAGCATGAAGAAAACCCAAGGAAATTTAATTTAAGAAAAGGAAAATAACAACTACTACAAAGGTAACAAAAATTAAAGAAGCTACTAAAAAAATAATCAACAAGAAAGATAGTACCTAACAATGATTTACTACTAACAAAATATATATCTACACAAGTTCAAGGCTACACAACTAATTCATGCTTCAATGTTTAAGAAAATATTTCAATGCCCAAGGACCACCCCCAACTTAGAATATCGCAATGTCCACAATGCAATTATGCAATTCAAGCAAAAATAAAGGAGGTGCTCCCTGAATGGTGTCACTCTCCACTGGAGGAACTGGGAGGCTCAAGATCAAAGTCATCATCCTCTGTCTCATCAGGTACACATAATTTATGCAACGTGCTCATGATCTTGTTGAGGAACTTGCTTTTCTTCCTCTCATGCTCTCTATGCTTTCGTTGCCTTCTTTTAATTTTTTGCAGCTTCGCTTTGATGCTCTATTGCTCCTCCCCAAGGTCAGACAATGTGGGGAGCCTTTCTGAGCTAGCTGGGCCTGCAGAGGTGCTCTCTCCGGATGGTCTAGACGAAAGACCAGCTACAAGCTATCGTACCTGAGTGTCCATACCATAAACCTGTCAAGAGATGTACCTGAGAGTAAGAGGTCCCTCCTCAAGTGGAATGATGGATGTGGAAGTACTGGAGGCATCTTCATTAATCTCTATTTTTGTGAACCGACCAAAATTGGGAGATGCTACATCAATTAATCTCTTATTTGGTGGCGCTCCAGCTCTTGACCTTAGTAGGGGATGGATAAGCTTCTCTGGTTGCCTTTCATTTTCTGTAGGTTTGGGTTGTACCACAGCCTCATAGCATAGGTGGGTGATCAATTATGGAAAGAATAAGCTCTTGGTCCGCTCTACCACCACCTCAGCTATCTCATCAACAATGAATTTCCCTACATTTACCTGCATCCCCTCCAGAATTGTACAAATCACCCTTGCCTTCTCAGGTGTTACTTCTATTTCATTCATTGAAGGCATGACGTGAGCACAGATTATGGAGAGCCAAGTCTTGGCCTCCATAGTGAATTCGGAAGACTCGATCCTGGTGTGATTCTTGATCCATTTAGTCACCTGCCCACCGAGCAAGTGAGTGACGAACCATTGGCTACACAACTCTTTGGCTATCTCTTGGTACACCTACTTATCCACATTGGCAAGATTCTAATGGGCATTGATCCGCTCTGAACTGAAATGGACTTCGCACCATCGCACGGTGGCCACCAACTCAGCATTTGCATAGAATTCTCAGACAACCTCATAGTTGGCTGGCCTGGGCTCTTCGGCCAAGCAAATCCAGCCACTAGCAAACAACCTGCCATAGAATTCAGGCCATCGATCCTCCAGGTCGACCAATTGTATGACTCTTTACCTTATCATGCTTTTGGAAAGCTGTTTGTCATAGCGTTCATAGCATCTGCGTGAGGAAAATGTGGCAGCATCATAATACTCCTCAGCTGCCACTTGTTCGGCATATGGTTGCACATTTTCATTAGTCACCAAATCCAGTTTTTAGCTCAAAATAACTACACACAAAGTTTTCATGTCAAACAAACATATAGTGACTTTCACCATTGCATTTAGAGGTAATTAGGCGAAAGAAACAAGTTAGAAAGCTTTCGTGGCAGAATATACAAAGCTACTGTTTTGTGCACTAGGCATTTGTGAATCGCGACCGCAGACATAGTCACGCGATCACGGAGAGGCAAGCCACTTCAACTCACGCGATCGCAGACACTGTCACGTGATCGCGGAGAGTAAAGTGATGGGAACCTTGCGCGATTGCAAAGGCATTCACGCGATCGCGATGAGCATGTTTTTGAAAATCCAGAATTAGACCAACGCGATCACGGAATTGGTCATCGCGATCGCGATATTCTTCTTCCTCTCCCAGAACTCGTGTCTTTGGGGCATTTTTTTGAATAACATGTGTGCTAGATCATGAACATTCAGTTTACACCACCAACACATGCGTTTTTTCCCCAAATTTTTTCAAACAAAAACTCCCTTTCTCTAAACCAATCACTCACAGCAAGCAAGCATGACAAGAGATTCAACAATGGCTTTTCACACCACAACCAATTTTAAACATTAACTTTTGAAAAATAGGGCAGCCCACACCCTAACTTACCATTAAAATACAGTTAACCCAAGCTTTAAATATGGGAGAGTAACATACCTGAGAGAGCAATGCAAGATTTATGTGATTGAAGCCAAACCAATTTGATTTCTTAGTGAGCTTTTCGGAGGAAAACTGAGAGCAGGGGGTTTGTTCTTTTGTTTTAATGATTTTTGTCACAATTTTGCAATTCCAGTGCATTTCAAGTCTGAGACTGCCGCAATGCAACGCGATCGCGTGGATTTTACTGCGATCGCAGTTCATAAAATAACCCAGGCATGCGATCGAGTCCCTATTTCTGTTATCGCGTAGGGTTGGCCAAGACCTTACCTCACGCGATCGCATGAGGTTGATTGTGATCGCGATTCATTGCTTTTTCTGGCAGATTTCTTCAGCTACTAGTTTCTGTCTGCCCGGATACCCTGACTTGCTCAAACTTGGCAGATTTATCAAAACTAATATCCTAAGCAATTCTAAAAAGAGAAAATTTGAAAAATGATGAAAATTTTTGAAAAATCGATGGGTTGCCTCCCACCAAGCCCAGCTTTTAACGTCGTGGCGCGATGCAAACAACATTACCACTTTTCTCGCTATTTGATTGATATGAATTGGTCCCCTAGCTTGGAATCAAGCTTGTGACCACGAGCGATGGGGGGTGGTAAGTTTATGCTCGAGCCAATGCCTAAAGTCTTCATTTTGCACTTCTTGGCTCTCAAGTGAGAAATGTCGTTTTGATTTCTTGCCTCCTCAAACTGTAAAATGAATGGCCAGGGTTGTTCCTCCTCGCACTCCTTCATTGATTCATGTGGTTCAACTTCTGTGTCACCACACAATTCCAATGTTGAAAAATGCTTGGAATGTGACTTTAATCCTTCACTTTGCAATTCTTCTAAGTTGACATACTCTTTTTCCACCGGTTTAGAGTCAACATCAACCACATTAGCATTTACAACGGTTGACTCAAATTCCATATTTTTGCCGGCATCAACAACACTCATTTAGTTGGTTTGCGGATGTTCATCCATTTGTAAGTGCAATCCTTGGCGTGCAAAATCATTTTGGAGACTAGTCTCCTAGAGATGTTCCATGGCACTTTGCTCCTTGTTTCCTTCTTCAAGTAGACACCCAAACATGAGCTTGAACTCTCCACTTTGGCCATGCTCCACTTCTTCCAATTCCATAGCCCTATAATTCTTACCCAAACAAGTATAATCATCATAGTGGCGGCTTAGGGAAGGGAATAACAAATAAGCAAAATCCTCCCAATGACCATTTTTGAAACCACACTTATCACAAATATTCCATTCATGGGTTTGGAATTGTGCGCACATTCCACCCCCGGGAGAATTTAAACAATTTTGCCACGAGTGTGGTCCTCCACAATAAGGACAAGGATCATCAAAATATGAACAACCACCATCTGACCAATTTTCATTATATGATGCCATTTTTCAAAATTAAGAAAATAATCAGGAAACAAACAATAACAATAGACCCAAGGTAAGAAAAATAATTACACAGGTATTCACAAGTTTGGACCAAAGCACTTTCGCTTACTTCTCAAACAACCTAAATTACGCCAAATTGTTCCCCGGCAACGGCGCCATTTTTGGTACGTCCAATTCTACCGCTAAAAAGCAATAGACACGGTCGTACGCAATATATTTACCCAACTATAATTCGGGGTTGAATCCCACAGAGAACAATGTGTAGGCGATTAGGAATGCAAGAAAATTATCACTAGTCGCGCTAAGCCAAACACTTAAGATTTTGGGTTTTGGAAAATGTTTATATCTAAATGTAGAAATGTAAACTAACCTAGAAAGCAAATAAAATGATCAATGGCTACAAGTATGAATGCATCGGGAATTATACTCAATTAACGATCCAATGTATTTCACGATTTTTCAAATATGAGCGAGTTTATGTTAATTAGCCACGAATAATAATTCTTAATTAGCTTCTTCCGAAGACTAACAATACTTCCTAATTGAATTATCCCTAATCACAATTAGAAGATTAAGCACACTCGATAGGCTACAAGTAGTTCAATCCTATCCCTAGGTCGAATCTATAAAATGAGGGTTAACTCCTTAAGTTCTTGTTAATTAATCTTTCCCAACTCCGAATTATCTTTCCCAAAATTAATTCAAAGTAAATAGGCGAGTCCTAGAGTTAGCTATTCTCTTTGGAAACATTGAAGAACAAGAATAATTAAAGTAACAATAACTCACTTCATAAATATATAAAAATCATTCAATACATAAGCACAACAAGGTATTTAATCCACACTTTAAACATGAATATTCCCATAAACAAGATTCAAGTGTTGGAAATAAATACTACATAGTTAGATATACAATCCAAAGCAAGGAAATGAAGAAATAAACATAAATGGGTAAGAAATCCTTAACCACAAGCTTTAATCTTCAAGACCCAAGTGTGTGTGCAAAACCCTAGCCTCCAAACTTGTTCTCTCTAAGCCAAAAATATGTCCAAGATACCAAAGATAATAAAAGATGCCTAAAATGTCTGTCTAGACTAGTATAAAATGATTTGGGGTAAAAAATATGTGAAATGCCGAAATTGCCCAGAACTGGCGCAGATACAACGCATCGCGATCGCGTGTTTTGTCATGCGATCACGTAGAGTAGTGGTCTAATCCTCCGCAATCACGTGAACCCCTCCTGCGATTGCGTGACCTCACCTATGTATCTTATGCGATCGCCTGAACAACTCCTGCGATCGCGTAGCTTCCCGTATGTGCTCATCGCGATCGGGTGATCCTCTCATGCGATCGTGTAGCTTTAGGTATTTTTCTTCTGCGATCGCATGATAACTTTTGCGATCGCGTAGTGTTGTTGCCTAATCTTCAGTGATCGCGTGATGGTGTCTGCGATCGCATAGAGTTTTCGCCCAGTAGTCATTTTTCCTTTAAATTCCAGTCAAAAACACAAGTGTCTATGGGGCTTGCCTTACAGGTAGTGACTATACCACTTACATATCGAACATATCTTACTCTCAATGGAGTCATTTCGATATGACCTAGGAACTTACAGAATACCGAACTTGGATAATCGGTAGAAGAATGATTGGCTAGATCATTTGCTTCACTGTGGAAGAACCCCTTTCTATGCTACCTTCCCATTAAAAAGCCGTTATCCTTCTTTCGCCTGTTAGCCACACCAGACCAAGAAAAGGCAAACTAATCAACCAAGACTCAGTCACGACCTTTGTAACCTCGCGTCCACTTTCTTTCCTAGAGCTCGCAGCCATTGTCTTCGCTTTTCAGATATGGTGACATTACTTTTATGGGGGGAAGTGCTAGATCTTTACGGATCACAAGAGCTTGAGGTACTTGATGAAACAGAAGGAGTTGAACCTTCGCCAGGATGGCACAATTCTATTCCGGGGACGAGTATGTGTTCCACAGGACAGTGACATGTGCCATGATATCTTGGAGGAGGCGCATAGCTCACCTTTATTCCTGCACCCAGGGAGCACGAAGATGTATAGGACGATCCGCCCACACTATTGGTGGAAAGTTATGAAGAGGGATGTCGCTGAGTATGTGGCTAAATGCTTAGTGTGCCAGCTGATCAAGGCTGAGCACCAGAGACAAGCAGCACCCTTACAGCTAGTTCAGATACCACAGTGGAAGTGGGACAAGATAGCCATGGACTTTGTCTCTGGATTGCCAAAGAATGCGAGGCAACATGATTCCATTTGGGTGGTTATTGATCGGCTGATCAAGTCAGCTCACTTCCTGTCGATCAATATGACTTACTCTACGGGCAAGCTAGCCTAGATATATATTGATTAGATAGTGCGCCTACATGGGATACCATCATCTATAGTATCAGACAGAGATCCACGGTTCACTTCAGCCTTTTGGCAGAGCCTACAGAAGGATTTGGGTAGCAGAGTGAGTCTTAGCACAGCCTTCCATCCTCAGATCGATGGCCACTCTAAGAGGACCATACAGACATTGGAGGCTATGTGGAGGTAATCCCTTGATTTTCGAGGTTGTTGGGACAGACATCTACCCTTGGTTATGTTCGCCTATAACAAGAGTTCTCAGGCGAGTATAGGCATGCCACCTTTTGAGGCACTATATGGACGCAAGTGCAGAACTCCCCTATGCTGGGATGAAGTAGGGGAGAGACAGATTATAGGGCCAGAGATTGTACAGGAGACCTCTTCCTTCGGTCCGGTTAGTACATGGTTCTATCGTTTACCTTGCGCCTATCTATTCATTTAAGATTATATCTTATACCATTGCAATCACACTTATTGGATATGTTCCTTTTCTCTTCTACTATCGAGAGTCGTACGGGTGAGGAGGTGAGCTCTAAGCGTATACACATAGATAGATCTGGGTAAGCTACCATCAGTGGTATGGGTAACAGCTACTATCCGTATGCCAAGCTAAGGTTGTTCGTAGAGGTAGGTCGTAGAGATCTATGAAGGGCTATCTTTAGCATAAATAGCATGGTTAATTATAGAATAGTATGATGGCCGTAAGAAGATCATAAATAAGGTAAATAGTCTGGAGTGGATGTCGAGATCAGGGTGTCGGCATCACACATATAGCATGTGTGCCGTGAGTGAGAGGGTGGTCGTAGATCAGCCCTCAGCTCTTCTTTCGAAATTATCAAACAAGATGACTTATCGGCTTGAGGCTTCTCTTCTTTTCAAGCTGAGTAGAAATTTCATAAAAGAAGAAAATTTCAGAGAAGGTTAGGAAATAGTATGCCCGGTTCACGAGGTTCTACCACTGCAGGGCCCAGTTGCCATTCTCCCATTACTCAAGTCGTCCAAGGGACAGGACCCCCGCACTGTAAAAAGTTTCCTTTTTATACAACTCATGATATCTTTCTTCTGTGCATATCTCGATTTTAATAATTTTTGGGTTTATACCAAATCGACCGTAAAGAGAGTTCATTAGTATCTTGTAGATATATACCATAGCTGCATCATCCTTTATCTTTGCTTCTTGTCTTCTAGTGAAGATGTATGATACAAAGCCTTTGAAATGACTCTTCTTTTCTCATACAAGTAGCCCCTTAGCGGGAAAATTCTATAACCCATGTTTCGGGCATAAAAACATTCTTCGCTAAAATAGACGCCTACGGATTTACCTATTGGGAAAGTTAAAGCATTATGTCTCTCCTTATAGGGTAAGAAGGCTTTCTCTATTGTAGAAAGGACACACTACAAAAGCCTCAATAAAGCCAAAGAAGTTATCCAATTCCGCCTTTTCTAAATTATTATGCTTAGACGTCCCGGCCTGGGAGCCCCGTTAGCCTGGCATCGGAAAAGTTTTCATTATAAATGGATATAAGGAGTTCACATCGTAATATTCTAAATTTTAACCATAGGGCTTATAGACATCGGCATGTCCCCCATAATAACCATGCTGAATGAAGAGTTCTTAGTTTCAAGTTGGTATATGGATGGGCCAACTCTTTGGGTCGTAATAGTGCATACGAAAGATTGATAGAGCTAGCGATGACTATGGTATTCTATCAACAATGTCTATTTTGTACAGATTCCAATAAATCTCTTGTGCCTTCAGTAGAACGCCACCTAAGAGACGAATATCTTGTTTCAGATAAGCTAACAATTGTTGACCTATCTCCGGAAGATACTCAAGTTGTAATTTCTCATAGGGAATGGTGCCTTTAGAACCTAATTTCGAGCATAAATCCTGGGCCATGTTATTTAGCGCAGCGGGAAGGAGAAGGTAGGAAACCCTTATATGGAACAATAATTTCTTTTTTTCATTTCCACGATAGATTTTTAACTCGTACATTTTATGCTTCCTCCTCACCGTTTGGAAGTAGTACTTGCCAATCTTAGAAGTAAAAGCTCTCGTTACTATAATGCCATCATATCATGAAAAGTTATGGAAATAGACCGTTCGAATTTCTTTTTCATCTGATACCACAGCCGCTAAACGCTTTATAAAGTCGAGCATCATACGTTCACTTCGTTTTTTGAAATCTGATATTTAGAAATCGTTATCTTCACTGAAATATGTTTCAATATAATATTCAGACTTGGAAGCAAGATCTTCACCAGGCTTAACCACTAGGAATCCCACGGCGCAAGGAACATGAACATCGTCGT
>JASVEL010008153.1:0-216885 GCA_032618575.1 Nicotiana noctiflora | reverse complement strand
CACATAGGAATCAATGAGCAACCAACACACATTTTGACAAAAGCCTTGGGACATCAACAACATGTTTTTTTAGTTTCCAAGTTGGGAATGAAAAATATTTTCCATTCTCAACTTGAGGGGGAGTGTAGAAATTAGCATCTTAGTTAGCTTAGCTTACTTAGTAGCTTAGTTGATTTGTACATAAAACTATTTATGTTGTATTGTTCTAGAAGGTACATTAGTAGAGGTTAGAATTAGTTAACCAGTGAATGTATATATGTATGTACAGTGTATTTTATTTTTTCAGTTAGTAGAAAAATGAGATCCAGTATCTCTCCTCTCTCCCTCTGTCTTCTTCCATCATAGCTGAAGCTCACATCTTAGCTATGGTATATCTAGGGCATAAATTTGACATATATGTATTTGATAAGATTCAAACCTAGCTTGAAGATGTAATTTTCATGCTAAAAGATCAATACATTATATAATTCTTGTAACAGAAGATATATATTCAGACGGTGAATATGTAGAGATGTAATCATTAAAAGAAACAAAATTGGAAAAAAACCTACAACTATACATGACGTATCGTCCAATGGTCCCACTAGCTAGTTACGACCACTTGCTTGTAATCATGTTTTATCACAATAATTAATAAGATGGACTAGCACATTAAAAGTTATTTACGTAATAGTTTTGTTTTTTATTCCATACATGTTGACGCAAGAAAAATAAATACTTTAAAGCACGAAGCGATAACCAGAAAAAAAGAAAAAGAAAAGCCGCTTAAAAATCTGATAATTCCCAAACAAAAGATGAAAAAAAAAACTAGTATGGGTTCCCATTATCCTTCATGAATTTAAGCAAGTTCACTAGCTAGTTCAGGGTCAATAAAGGAAATCAATCATCTTGATGCAATGATCCATAGAATAGAAATCAATAAAGAAGAGAAAATGAATCATGTTTTGTGTGTATTAATAGGGCGTCCTAATCAAATAAACCATATGCATGGATTTTGAAAAGGATTATATCGATGATGATCCCTGTTTAACCAAAAAGTGTAAAATTTTTATTAAAATAATTAATTTTATATTATGAAGAATTAAACCTAGTTAATGATAATTACTTAGGATCTATAATCGGTCAACGCGAATCATATAGAATAGAGGTGATAAGGATCTTGATGTTGTGCGCATTTAATATCTCAAGATGATTAATGACTGCGGAATATTAAACAATAAATAGCAATAAATTGCATAAAACTAAATAAGGAGAAAAATTTACCCAATGTTAAATGAGGTTGATAATTCCTTCTTTTGACAAAGATGAATGGTAGACGAATACTATAATATTGGGATCCTTCTCGGATCTGATGGAATAATAGACAATCGAATTTCTTAAGAAAGGTAATGTTTGTATTTTCTCTAGAGAGAGTCTGATTTTCAGAGAGTGTTCTTAGCAGAGAATATTACATGCCTCTCACCTTATCTCTCTATCTATTTATATGGACCATACCCCTAGTCAACCCTAAAGGTATAAATGCAAAGAATATTGAATAGAATATTCTCCTAGAGATCCTATTATAAAACTAGTCGTTACTATTGCTCTTGATGCTTAACCTCGACCATTGCTCGGCTATGACTCCTATTGTCCGCTAGTCGACCTCGGCCATATTACATTTCGTAACACTACTTCATGTTAAATCTCTTGAAGACAAATTTTGACCCATACAGTTAGCACCCCCCCCTCGTTTATTGAGGAAAACCTGGATGGCTTTGATGAGCGGACTTTGTTAGTTGCGTCTGAGAGATTTGAGCGAGCTGGTCAAATAATGACATTATGGATGAGGGGGCAACGTCGCACTTTGTGAACCGTAGCCTATGGTTATGTCAATTTAGAATGACGTCATTATATCGTGTGTTATAATTATTATGCATTTTCCTGATGCGTTGCATCATTTTCTGTGCTTCTACGGTTTCGATACCTGTGCTGGGAATTGACAACTTGTTTTCTCGGTATTGATGTCCGGATTGTTATAATTAGGGATATGAGACCCTTAGCCTCACTCTTTGCTTTCTCTAATATTGAAAGCTTATATCGTCATTTTCCTTCTTCGTTCATAGTTTCTGCTCATGTATCTTCTTCTTCCTTCTTTACTTAGAGTTCCTACTCCTCTTACTTTTACTTTCATGTTCCTATTTTCGTCGATTTTATTGAACTCTACTACTCACGTTTCTTCTATGCCTATATCTTCATACATAAACAAAGATAGTTAATGCATCTTCTATTTCTGGGAGGGCGGCCAAACCTGTTCCCTTTGCAATGTGTATGCCTCCCCATGATGATAGTGTTTCAGTTACTGAGAGCTCTAGCTTATGCAAGACGCTCCATAATGTGAAAGTGGAGACTACACAAATATGACCATATTGAAAATAAGGCGTAAGTTTGTGAGTACATGTCACGAGCATCAAGGCCCATTTCTCTAAAACCGAATACCTAGTCTCAACAATCCAACAAGGTTTTGCAGATATAATAAATAGGATATTGCATACCTTTTTCTTCCTAGACCGAGATTGCACTTACCGCGTGATCACACCCAACTATGCTTTATAAAAAGGACTAAGCGGTCGCTGCAAATATCATCCGGTTTACAAGTGCGGAGTCAAATCCCACAGAGAACCAAGGTTTAGCTACTATTGTTAACTATCACCAAGAAGACAAGCTTGAACAATTCTAAACTTATAGATATTAAGATTCTTATGTTTAAATAATTAACTAACAAATTAAAATAATAAATTAACAACTAACAATACTGAGGGTTAGAGAAAAGATTAAGGATGTCTAGGGTTATAATTTTTCCCAATTGTCGGAATCCTTCCCGTTATGTCTTCTATAATTTCGCCTACGTATTCTCTACTGATCATGAGCACTATTATTATTGTAAATCTCTCCTGAGTAATTATGACAATTTACTATACGCATTCTCTTGAGCTATGCTACCTGGCTTTTAATGCATCTCACTTCAGATCGCACCTAAGTCTTCGTTATCCCTAATCCCACCTCTAAACCCTCAGTTATTGATCCTTCATATACTATGGGAGTGGTGTTATTTAACAATTACCTAAATATGAACTCTCTCCCAAGTTATGTATACTAAATAGACACATCTAATTGAGAGCTCTTCAATCAACCAGAATATAAACGTAGTTGAACAAATAGAGAAAAACTATGGCTCAATTATATAAAAACATAATAGGAATTTATCCTACAAAATGTTCTATCAAAACTCAAGATAAAAAATTAGCTATTCATAATAGTATGTAAAACTACAATACCAAAAGTCATAACCAACAATAAAAAATAGGAAGAGGACGGAAAACTCGTAGAAGAATTCTTCGCCTTGCTTCCAGTGTATTCTTGTCTCCTTAGGTCGAATCTGTGTCTCAAATCTATCCTTTCTTTTTTCTTGGTCGGCCTCCTACGTTTAATATAGGGTTTAGGGCTTAAAATCCTGTATTTTTTACTTTGGTCCCTGGAATTTATGTGTCCTGTCATGGTCCTACCGCGGTTACGCCAGGAACACGGCCAGAGTGGCCTTCAGAATCTGCAGCAGTATTCTACCACGATCATACCGTAACCATGGATTTTCACCCAGTTTCGTTTGGAATTTGAAAAATCGTGAAACAAAAAAGTTGTATCCCTTTAAGTTAGCTTTCCAACCATATATTGTGGAGCTCATATGGAGTTCTGAGCAAAATGTTATGTCTATTTAACTAGACAGTGCGCAATATACCTCCTCGAGTTTTCATTCGTACTTTTTTATCAAATTTGACCCCCGAATATGATCCCGACTTAATTCCTTGGGCTTTTACTCAGACTTCAAAGCTCCAAATTACTTTAATTCATTCCATAACATCTACATAGCTTGGAATCACTGCTACAAGGCATAAAACACACTGCTAGTGCAAAACACTAGCGATTAAAGCGGAAACTGAACTAAAGTATCGTAAATTAGAGTGTAATAATTAACTAATATACGTAATTATAGCCTATCATCACCGCGACTTCTTATAAGGCCAAGTACATGAGCAACTATTCTATAGGCCTTGGCTTTTCCATCAAGGGTGAACTTGACAGGTATCTCTTGAGGTCCCTCAGGGCCTGCCGGTACTCCGACATCACAATGAGACTTTGTACAAACTTCGCATTAGTGAGTATGTCTGGTATCTCTTAAATGGCCTTGATTTTTTACAAATTCACTTCTACCCCTTATTTTGATACGAGGAACCCGAGATATATTTTGGAGCCAACCCTGGAAGCGCACTTCGCTGGGTTCAGCTTCATATTATACTTCTAGAGGATGTCGAAGGTTTCCTGCAAATGCTCCAAATAGTTCCATGTTTCTAGAGACTTAATAAGCACTTCATCAATATAAAATTTATAGTCGACCCTACTGGTTTTTCAAACATTTTATTCAATAGCCTTTGGTAAGTGGCACAAGTATTTTATCATATAAGTCATGACATTATCGTAATAAGTGTCGTACTCTATGATGAACAAAGTTTTTTCTTGATCGTCGGGGTGTAACCAGATTTGGTTGAACCAGGAGAAGGAATCTAAAAAGCTGAACAACTCGTGTCTGTCCATCGCATCAATTGTTTGATCGATGTGCGACAAGGATAACAAGTCTTTCGGACATGATTTGATTAGATCTTTGAAATCTACGCCATCCTAAACTTGTTGAGATTTTTAGGAACTACAACTACATTAGATAACCAATTCGGTTTTCTTACTTACTGAATTGAACCTATTTTAAGTAACTTAGATACCTTATCCTTGACAAACTAGTTACGGGCGAAGGAAAATGGTTGTGTTTTCTACTTCAAAAGAGGGTGATCCAGATCAGCACTGAACTTTTGGGGACCATATTCGGTGGAATACTTGTAATGTCTTTGTGGGACTAGGAAAAACAATCTATGTTAGCTTTATAGTAACTCTTTAAAATATTAGTATGAGTTGGGCCTGGGGCTCGAAACCAAAAGTACATTTCTTTCTAGTTGATTGTCTAAGATGATGACTTCCTCGAGCTCTTCCATTGTTGTATTTAATGATATCAATATCTTCTTGAGCTTTGAAGGTTCTTAGAACATTCGGCTATTTTGATTCTTCTTCTTCATGATTTCTCTCCTCCGACTAATCCATCTCCGAGTTAGGGTCGTCTAGAGGCATCTGTTGGAATGCTTACTATTTGGAAACTTCCCTTGCTCAGCTCTTCCTGGTTGCTACAACCAAAGAACTTATTTCTCGAGCTACTAGTGGCTCTCTTCTAATTTCCCTTTTCCCACATGGAGTAGGAAACTTCACGACTTGGTGGAAAGTTGAAAGAGCCGCCTGCATGAAGTGGAGCCAAGGTATTCCCTGAATGATATTGTAAGACAAGCATCATATCTTGAACAGACCATTCGGAATGAGTCAACAATTTGATCTCCCACAGGTCATCTTGCTAGCCATGTTGAACCCGACTAGCAGCTTTATGGCCACAATTATCTTATCAGCCAATTGCAACTTTTCTATAACCCAGAGTTAGACGATATTGGACTAACTACCTGATCAATTAGCAGATACTTAACTTTAGAATATAAAACACGAAGGGATATTACCAATGCTCATTATGTGAATACGTGATCCCATTGTTATCCTCAGTATTGAAGGTGATTAAATCATGCTTCTGAATACTCTCAATTACTCCTCCCGGATCTAGGAGATGGATACTTAGTCTTTTTAGAAGCTGAGTAGGTGACACCATCGACTATTGACTGCTTCTCCGCATAAAATTATATAGATTGTCTACTTTGGAAGTGGAGGCTTCCTTTGTTCCTTGCTTTTCCAATGACTGCTCAAGTTATGCTTGTTCCTGTCACTGAGGGATTCCTTCAAATGTCTGGCTCTGAGCAGCTATACCACTTTGGCTCCAAGGTGGTATATATATATATATATACATACATGGAGAGCGAATAATTATGTTCATACTGGAGGAAGTTAAATGTATGAACACCACTGAAAATCCTGACAATGTAATCATTGGTAAGTTTTCTTATGGTTTGCCTGAATTACAAGATCTACGGAAGATAATACCAAGTTAGTGTTTTATTAAAGGAGAAGTCGATCGGACTGGATTAATTTTGGTATCTTCATGTTCTTATTCTCTACGCCTTACTTTAAGAATAAGGAAATGATGTCTATTATCATATGAAACCTCTCAAATATGATGTCTCGCTTAATCCTTCCCAACACTGCCTTAGACCTTTTTTAAAAGAAGTATTCTTCTCTCTTACATTGGTAGTAGGTAAGCCACTTCATGTTGATATAGCTACCCAAAATAATACTAAACCTAGTTGTGCTAGGTCAAATTCATGATTAATCTATTAGCTGAATTACCAAAGCAAGTGCAAATTCAAGTTATTAATGAAACTATTGGGGACGTTAATAGTAAGTGGATTAAAGTATCAATACGATTACATGCCTAAATACTGTCATCACATTGAAAGAAGAAACAACATAAATAAATTATTTACATAGGAAAATGTGGATAATAATCAACTATGAAGGTAGGTTAGAATAGTTGTTTTAAGCCCACGTTTAGGAAGACATTAGTTGTGGAATTGATTTTTTGGTGATTTTTTTTCTTCTCTTTTTCTGTTTCTATGTAAAAGAAATATTAACTATATAAATAAATTACAAACTGCAGCATAAACAAACATGGGATAAAATATTAATATCTTTTTGCATGGAAGGTTTAATAAATAAATCAAAATAATTTCAAACAAACGTGTAGGGAAGTATTAATTTTTCTTAAACGTGGGAGGACGTATTAATTTTTTAAAATTGGCAGGTTTAATTTTTTTTTCTATCTTCTATTTTAGAATAATTCTAAAATTTAATTTGTTAGTATTGTTCACTAAAATTTTATACTTGACATATAATAATGATGAAACTTGGCATATAATTCATCGAAATAGTTTCAAATTGATGTCTAGCAAAACTGTTCACTTGTCTAAATTTATCAATATATTTTTTAAGTAGTATTAATTTGAATTATTTTCAATTAATTTAAATTATGAATATCCTAACGTTATATTTATTTTTTCTTTTAGTATATTTTTTTCTACTGACATATTTCATTAGTTTTTCTATTTAGTATTTTACTTATAATCAAAATACCTTTCTTTAATTAAATTTTATTTTTGAAATTCATTAAAATTTATCAAGTGGCTTTGAAGTATTGTAATGACCGGGCCGATCGTTTCATGAGTTACCGCTCTATTTTTCCCATTTATGCTTCTTTATATATTGTTCAACTGTATTTTATCGCATCGTGTTGGTTAGTTTGAGTTCGGAATGGTTTTGTAGAAAAATGAGACACTTAGTATCTTAAGTTGGCCTTTTAGTTGGAAAAATCAACCAAAAGTTGACTTGTTAGTAAACGATCTCGGAATTTGGTTTTTACGATTCGAATAGCTTCATGAGGTGATTTGGGACTTTGGAGCGTTATTGGAATGGGTTTTGGAGATTTGGGTAGATTTAGGCTTGAATTGGCGAAATTGCAATTTTGACAATTTTCGATTGGTAGCAGAGATTTTGATATAGGGATCGGAATGGAATTCCGAAAGTTGAAGTAAGTCAGTTGTATCATTTTTGGAGTGTGCACCAAATTTCAGGTTATTCAGACAAGGTTTGATAGATTGTTTGATCGAAAACGGAATTTGGAAGTTTTTGAATTTCTCAGGCTTCAATCCGATGATGATTTGATGTTTAGAGCATTTCGAAGAATGGAAAAGGTTTGGTTGATGTTGTCGGATATGTTGGCATGTTTGGTTGAGGTCCCGAGGGCTTCAAGTGAGTTTCAGAGTGGTTAAACGGATCAAATCTTGTTTTAGGAAGTTGAAGATTTTCTATTGATTGTGTTGCAGAGTTTAGGCTTTCGCGTTCGCGAGAGGGCTCTCACATTCACGAAGAGATATGGTGTCAGGAAGGAAATTTGGCCTTTGTGTTCGCGATGTTGGGCCCGCATTCACGAAGGAAGAGGCTTGGTGTGCGTCGCGAATGCGATGTAGGTCCTGCATTCGCGTAGAGTAGAGCGGCTGGGTGGCTTGGTCATTTGTGCGTCGCGTTCGTGAGCTGGAGCTCACGTTCGCGTAAGAGGAATTTATGGTCAATGAGTTGTTTTGCTTCGCTAATGCGATGCTTTTGGCCGTGTTCGCGAATAAGGATATGTCACCCGGGCAGAATGTTTAAATAGCCATGTTCGCGATTTTTTTGTCTATCTTCCACCATTTTGAGTTGTTTTGGGGCATTTTAAGGAGGATTGAAGAGGGAATCAAAGAGAAACATTTGGAGGTAAGATTTCTGGACTCAATACTCATTCCTATTGTGATTTCTACCTAATTAGACATGAAATTTGAGGAATCTAAAGAATAAAATTGGAGAGTTAGGGCTCGAAATTGGAGACTTTGATTTGAGGATTTAAGGGACCTTTTTTGGTCGGATTTTGATGTGTTTGATATGTATGAACTCGTGAGAGTGTAAGGATTCTTCCTTTTGTAATTTTTATCAGAAATCCAAGATGTGGGCCAGGGGTCGGGTTTGGCCAATTTTGGGATTTTTTTATGTAAATTGATTATTTTTGAGTGAGCTTTGTTCCCTTAGCATATTTTGATGGTTTAAATCTATTTTTGATTAGATTTGGATCATTCGGAGGCTGAGTTGAGAAGCAAAGGCATCACGGGCTAGAGTTTAGACCGGAATGAGGTAAGTAATAATTGTAAATAATGTCCTGGGGGTATGAAACCCTAGATTTTACATCAATATGCTACATTGAGGTGATGCACATGCTAGATGACGAGCATGGGATCTTGCACCATTGGGGATTATTACTTAGTCCGTCCCGTATGATTGTTAAGTCGCATATTTAATTAAAACTTGTTTGATATCATTGTATTTTGGAAAGTATTACCATATTTTGGGCTGAGTACCATATTTGGGCCTCGTGCCAACTGTTTTGGACCCTTAGGGAATTTTTACTACAATTCATCAATATTTTGACTTCATAGTTGTACTCAGTCATACTTTGTTCTACTGTTTTCATAACTCAACCATATTTACTCTGTTTTAATATTTTAAATGATATTGTGGGCTGAGCATCATGTTTTACTGTTGCTTGAGTGGCTTGAGAGATTTATGACTGAGTGAGGCCAAGAGCTTGTATTGTGAGGATATCATGAGATCGGGCTGCGCTCCGTAACATGTGTACTGATTGTGATATATGAGAGGCCGAGGGCCTAATTTTGTTATGTCACGAGATGGTTTGTGATAACGCTAGGGCTGTAGGATCCCCTCCAGAGTCTGAACATCCCTCAGTGAGAACGGGTGCCCAGTGTAGATGTGATATTGCCGGAGGGGCTGTTGTTGTTTCATGTTATTGCCCGAGTGGATGATACGAGTAATTGTGAGGTAGCCCGATGGGTTCATTTTGTTGATATTTTGCCCGAGGGGCGGTTGTGGAATATATTTTTCCCGAGGGGATGTTTATATTTCTATTATTTTCTCACTGTTTTTATCACTCGCCTAAACTATTGAATTTATTTTAAAAAGATTTTACTGAACTAAGATGTTTTTACAAGTGTTAAATCTTTACTGGATTGTTTCATACTTATATTGTTTTATAGTAGAATTATGCTATGGTTTACGTATTTTCTTATTGCTCAGTTGTCTTTACTGTTATTACTTACTGAGTTGGCGTACTCACATTACCTCTTGCACCCTGTGTGCATATTCAAGAGTCCCGGATCGCGATAGCGAGTGCTGATTTATCTTCCAGCAGCCTTTCAGAGTTGAATGGGTAGCGATTTGGCGTTCGCAGTCACGTACTTCTCTTTCCTATCTTTATTCAGCTTGGTATTAGGTTTGTTTCAGACTATGTCATCTTTTCATATTTTTGAGGAGTTGTAGTTGCTCATGACTGGTGACACCCTGATGTTGGGCTGTATTTTATTTTTGCACTATTTTATTCTACCCTATACTATGGGATTTTATCCGATTAATGGTTTTAAATGACTTACTATAATTGTTTGATTGGTTTTGGGGTTTGTGCCGGCTGGCCTAGTTATACGAAAGGAGCCATCACGATCGGAGCCGTTTTAGGGTCGTGACAAGTTGATATTCGAGTCTAGATTACACAGGTCTCACGGGTCATGAGCAGGTTTAAAATAGTCTTGCAAATCGGCACGGAGGCGTTTCTATTTATCTTTGGGAGGCTGTAGAACTTTGAGAAAAACTTTGTATTCTTGAATTCTTGTCATGCGAATATATTGATCCGAGTACTAAACTTCTGTTATCTTATTCTCTCACAGATGGTGAGGACACGTGTTACAGGTCAGGATGGACGACCACCAGCTGGGGCCACTAGAGGCTGAGGATGCGGTCAAGGCCGTGGTAGGGGCAGGGGTGTAGTCAATACATCAGCTAGGGCAGCACCTGTAGATCCACCATCCACCCTAGTTTATGATCAGGTCCTAGTTGTGGACGCTCCAGCAGTACCGGCTCAGGCACCGACTATACCTATTGTGACTATACATGTGAATTTTGACCCTCTACAAGATCTTTTATATTTTAGTGTAAATATTTAGTTTAAGTTTAGTATCAGTCTCTTTACCTTATTTTATCTAAAAAAGAAAAATTAATTACAAAAGATATTTTCCCTTATTCTAGCTAGTTGATATTTTGTCTAGTTAGTTTATTTTTACAAAAATAGTCTTGACATTTTATTTTTCAAAAAAATAAGATAAGAAGAAAAAGTTCAAAAAAATATTTTATATTTTAGTATATTTTGAGTAGTATTTAAATGTCATTAATATAGTAATTATTTGTCTTCTCTAAATATTTTTATTATCTTAAATATATTAGCATATTTTTAAAGTTATTTTAATTTATCTTTAGAATAAAGAAAAGAAATTAAGAAACAAAAAATAAACCAAAAAAGATATGGTCCAACCTAATTACCTTTATCTCATTCTTCGAAACCTATTAGCCCACTTAAATGAAAGATTTAATGCTAGCCATCTATTTCCTTCTAATCCAATGGTCATCACCTTCACACCTCTATATATAATATCCAATTAAAGAAACCTTACCCTAAGTTTTCAATTCCTAGACCTCGACTATACAAAAACTGCGCACACCCCTAAGGTATCGAGGATCTCTCTTTCCCCATTCATAGAAAAAACCCAGCAGCTTGATAAAGCAAGCGGAACGAAGAGCAAAATTGCAAAAAATATTGAGGGAGTATGGGATGGTCAAATCCTAATTTCAAAGTTTAAAACCTTTTGATTTTAGTTTCAAATTTTGGTTGTTACTTCTGATTGTTGATTTACTTAAAATTTTGGCTAAGGAGATTATTAAAAGAGCTCAATTTGCCACAAATGGAAGCTACAGAGTTTTGTATTCATCACAAATCTGCACAGGCACCCGCGAAGAATTTGGTGTATCATGATCGAAGCAAGCATATAAACACAAGGTACCATTTCATCATAGTGCATTGCGAAGAAGGAAGTCGAGCTTAAATATGTGAAGTCTCATGATCAAGTTGCAGATATTTTTACAAAGCCTCTCAAGTTTGAAGATTTTTAGAGATTGAGAACAAGACTTGGACTAAAGAAGAAAAAACAAAATTAAGGGAGAGATTTGTTGAGTCCACACCTCACCAACCAAAGAAGATTGAAAGGTTGGTGAAGTAAAAAATGGTTGATATAAAAGTAAAAAAAGGGTGGCTGAAGTTTGTTCCAGGTGGCTGAAAATAATTGCAAAATTGCGACGAGTCAAAAAACGTGGGCATTTGATTCTCTGTAAATAGCATGTTTCATTTCTCTGTTAAATACACTAAAATAAAGAGAAAAGCAACATATAGTTAGTGTGAGTAATCCACGGATTATTGTCTGTGAGATAATTAGTGAGTGGTAGTAATATTATAGTGAAGTGTGTTAAATAAAGAGTGTGATTTCTTTCAAAGTTGTAGTAGTCTTTTGACACTACTATGTTGTATTATTATAGTGATAATATTGCTCCACTCGGGTATTGTATTTTACGCCGCTAAAATATTTGGTGTCATTGTTACTCTATTGTGTTATTATTAATTATTTGCTGTGGATATTATTCCTGGGCGGAATTATTTATTTTATCCCACCAACGTGGTATCGGAGTATTCGAAAATAATGGTCCACTATCTTTTCAGTACCCCTGTCTCACTAAAGATAAAAAATGTCTGTGTGGTTGAAAAGATCATTCGCACTTTAACACCTAAATTTGATTTTGTGGTATGTTTTATTAAGGACTCTAAAGATTTAGACTCTATGATGGTGGAGAAATTGGAAGGTTCTTTACAGACCCACAAAGAAAAGAACAAAAAGAGACAAGAAGTGCCATTGGAGCAACTTCTTAAAACTCAGGCATCCTTCAAGGATTATGAAGGTGAAACAAGCACTCGAGGAAATAGTCGAGGCCGAGAAAGTCATGGAAGAGAAAGAAGTAATGGTACCAACTTCAATAATGAGGTTAAAATCCACCACACATTCAGAGGTCGTGGTCGTGGACAAAGAGGAGGAAGATGACGTGGATACTACCAAGAAAATAATGGACAAGGGTATGATAAATCAAAAAGTGAATGTTATAATTGTCATAAATTTGGCCATTAATCTTGGGAATGTCGTAGCAATGTTGAAGAGAAGACTAACCTTGTTGATGACAAGAAAGAACAAAATGAGTCAACGTTGTTGATGGCACTCAAGGAAGAAGACAGAGATAATTACACCTCGTGGTATTGGGACAATGGAGCAAGCAATCATATATGTGGATGTAAAGAGAAATTTGTGGAGATCAATAAAACAGTGAGAGATAATATTTCCTTTGGAGATACCTCAAAGGTTCAAATTAAAGGGATAGGTACGATTCTGATCTCTTGTAAATATGGTAGGAAGTTAATTCAAGATGTTTATTATGTGCCAAAATTAAAAATATAATATTTTAAGCTTGGAAAAGTAATATTTTAAGCTTGGGCCAACTTCTTGAAAGGGAATATAACATCCACATGAAAGATATGCATATTTGGCTTAGAGATTCAAGTGGAATTCTAATTACTAAAGTGCATATGGCAAAGAATAGATTATATTCTCTGAATCTTAAACAATTGATGCAAAGTATTTGAAGGCTAATGTGCAAGAAGAATTATGGTGTTGGAACATGCGATTTGGGCACTTAAATTTCGAAGCACTCAAATCAATTGGAGAAAAGAACATGGTGCATAGGATACCATCAATAAACCATCCAAATCAATTGTGTGAAGCTTGTCTTCTTGAAAAACATGCAAGGAGGAGTTTTCCAAAGGACGCCATGTCAAGATCAACCAAGCCGCTCCAGCTTGTCCACACTGATGTGTGTGGACCAATCAATCCACCTTCTTTTGGTAAAAGAAAACACTTTCTGCTTTTCATTGATGACTTTAGTAGAAAGACTTGGGTTTATTTCTTGAACCAAAAATTTGAAGCTTTTGCTGCTTTTAAAATTTTCAAAGTACTTGTGGAGAAAGAAAATGGCTATGAAAGTAAAGCTCTAAGTTCCGATAGAGGAGGCGAATTCACCTCAAACGAATTTAATGACTTCTGTTAACTTTATGGAATTTGTCGCCCTCTAATGGTACCTTATTCACCTCAACAAAATGGTGTTGCAGAGAGAAAGAATCAAATGATTCTTAATATGGCTAGATGAATATTTAAAGCTAAAAACATGCCCAAGGAATTTTGGGTCGTAGCTGTTTCTTGTGCAGTTTATTTGAATAACAGGTCTCCAACAAGAAATGTTAGAGATCAAACGCCTCAAGAAACATGGAGTGGAAGAAAGCCAAGTGTCATGCACTTAAGAATCTTTGGGAGCATAGCCTATTCTCACGTGCCACATCAAGGGAGAGAAAATCTTGACGATCGAAATGTCAAGCATGTGTTTGTTGGCTATGATACGAGTTAAATAGGCTACAAGCTATACAACCCAAGCAGCGGTAAGGTGGTGGTAAGTCGCGATGTTTAATTTGATGAAGAATTGGCATGGTACTGGGAAGCTCAAGAAGAAACTTCATATGATTTTCTTCCATACTTTGGTGATGAAGAAGAACTCGAGACCGTGGAACCTCGGCAGGATACAGCTCCACCTTCTTCTCCAACCAATATTGCATCTCCTTTTCTCAAGAAAGTTCAAATGAACAACCGCAAAGGACAATGAGCATTCAAGAAATCTATGCTGACACTGAAGAAGTTACTAATTTTGATTTTTTATATTGTCTCTTTGTTGACAGTGAACCAATGAACTTTGATGAAGCTGTTATAGACAAAAGGTGGAGACAAGCCATGGAAGATGAGATCAAGTTAATAGAGAAGAACAACACTTGGGAGTTAACAACTCTTCACAAGGGTCATCGAGAAATTGGAGTAAAGTGGGTATACAAATTAAAGAAGAATGCGGATGGAGATGTGGAGAAATACAAGGCACGACTTCTGGTAAAAAGATAAAAGAAAAGGCAACACATTGACTATAAAGAATTGTATGCACCTGTTGCCCGCATGGAGACGATTCGTTTGCTGATCTCTTTGGCGGGACAAATGAACTGGAAGATCCATTAACTAGATGTCAAGTCAGCCGTCTTGAATGGCTATTTTGAAGAAGAAGTCTATGTTTAACAACCATTGGGCTTCGTGGTAAAAAATAATGAAGATGAAGTGTTGCAGTTGAAGAAAGCTTTATATGGATTAAAGCAAGCCCCACGAGCATGAAATAGTTGCATCGACAAGTATTTTCAAATGGGTTTACTCGTTGTCTCCATGAATATGCTTTTACCTTAAAGTTCATACTAATCGAGATATCTTACTTGTTTGTCTTTATGTTGATGATCTAATTTTCACGTGTAATAACCCAAGATTGTTTAAAGCTTTTAAGAAAGACATGTCCCGTGAGTTCGAGATGATACATGTAGGGCTCATGTCATACTATTTGGGCCTAGAAGTGAAGCAAATAGAAGATGGAATTTTTATCTCTCAAGAAAGCTATACAAAAGAGATATTGAAGAAGTTCAACATGCTCGATTGCAACCCCATGAGCACACCAATAGAAAGTGGGACAAAATTGTCCAAGTTTGATGAAGGAGAAAAATTAGATCCCACATTTTTCAAAAGTCTTGTGGGAAGTTTGAAGTACTTGACTTGTACTAGGCCATATATATTCTTTGCAGTTAGATTAGTTAGACGGTTCATGGAAGCTACTATCTCCACTCACTTGAATGTCACTAGAAGAATTCTTCGTTACCTAAAAGGTACGATCGATTTTGGATTATTTTATTCTTCTTCTAATGATTTCAACCTTGTGGGATTTTGTGATAGTGATTATGCGGGAGATATTGATGATAGAGAAAGTACAACTGGTTTTGTATTTTTCTTGGGTGATTGTATTATTTCTTGGAGTTCAATGAAACAATCCATTGTTACTCTCTTGACTTTTAAAACTGACTATATAGTAGCAACGTCATGTACCTGTCATGCTATTTGGCTAAGGATATTATTAAAGGAGCTCAATTTTCCACAAATGGAAGCTACAGAGATTTGTATTGATAACAAATCTGCACAGGCACTCGCAAAGAATCTAATGTATCATTATCGAAGCAATCATATAAATACAAGGTACCATTTCATCAGAGAGTGCATTGCCAAGAAGGAAGTCGAGCTCAAATGTGAAGTCTCATGATCAAGTTGCAGACATTTTTACAAAGCCTCTCAAGTTTGAAGATTTTTAGAGATTGAGAACAAGACTTGGACTGAAGAAGAAAAAACAAAGTTAAGGGAGATATTTGTGGAGTCCACACCTCACCAACCAAAGAAGATTGAAAGGTTGGTGAAGTCAAAAATAGCTGATGGAAAAGTGAAAAAAAGGGTGGCTGAAGTTTGTTCCAAGAGGCTGAAAAAAGTTGCAAAATTGGAACGAGTCAAAAAATGTGGGCATCCGATTATCTATAAATAGCATATTTCATTTCTCTATTAAATACACCAAAATAAAGTGATAAGCAACATATAGTTAGTGAGAGTAATCTATAGATTGTTGTCTGTGAGATAATTAGTGAGTGATGGCAATATTATAGTGAAGTGTATTAAATAAAGAGCGTTATTTCTTTCAAAGTTGTAGTAGTCTCTTGACACTACTACGTTGTATTATTATAGTAATAATATTGCTCCACTCAGATATTGTATTTTACCTCTCTAAAATATTTGGTGTCATTATTAAATTGTGTTATTATTATTTGATGTGGATATTATTTCTGGGCGGAATTATTTATTTTATCCCAACAACGTGGTATCAGAGCCATGGAAAATAATGGCCTACTATCATAGCTAAGAGGAGCACGCGGAGCATTTGAGAGTTGTATTGAAGAGGTTGAGGGAGGAGAAACTTTATGCAAAGTTCTCCAAATGGCTCAGTTCCGTGGCTTTCTTGGGGAACGTTGTATCCAGTGCGGGTATTCAGGTTAATCCGAAGAAGATAGAGGTGACTCATATTTGGCCAATATCGTCCTCAGTCACAGAGATTCACAACTTTCTTGGATTGGCAGGTTATTATAGTCGGTTCGTTCGGTCGTTTGTGGTCGGATTTTGGTGTATTTGATATGTATGAACTCGTGAGAGTGTATGGATTCTAGTTTTTGTGATTTTTATCGGAATTCGAGACGTGGGTCTGGAGGTCAGGTATGGCCAATTTCGGGATTTTTTAATGTAAATTGATTATTTTCGAGTGAGCTCTGTGCCCATAGCATATTTTGATGGTATAAATCTGTTTTTGGTTACATTTGGAGCATCCGGAGGCCGAGTCGAGAGACAAAGGCATTGTGGGAAATAGTTTGGACCAGATATTGGTAAGTAATGATTGTAAATATTGTCTTGAGGGTATGAAACCCCGAATTTCACATCGTTGTACTACTTTGAGGTGACACACACGCTAGGTGACGAGCGTGAGGTTGTGCACCGTTAGGGATTAGTACTTCGTCCGTCCAGTATGACCATCAAGTCGCGTATTTGATTAAAACTTATTTTATATCATTTTGTTTTGGAAGGTATTATCATGTTTTGGATTGAATGCCATATTTGGGCCTCGTGCCAACTGTTTTGGATCCTTAGGGAATTTTTACTACTATTTCTCACTATTTTAACTTCATATTTTTACTCTATCGTGTTGTATTCTTCTATTTTCATAACTCAGCCAAAATTACTCCGTTTTTATATTTTAAATGATATTGTAGGCTGAGCATCATGTTTTATTATTGCCAGAGTGGCTTGAGAGATTTCTGACTGAATGATGTCGAAGGGTTGTATTGTGAGGATATCATGGGATTGGGCTGCGGACCACATCATGTATATTGATTGTGATATATGAGAGGCCGAGGGACTAATATTGTTATGCCACAAGATTATTTGTGATAGCGCTTGGGTTATAGATGTGAACACCCCCTAGTGAGCGCGGGTACCCAGTATGAGATGTGATAGTGCCTGATGAGCAGTTGTTGTTTCATATTATTGCTCGAGGGGCTGATACAAGTGATTGTGAGGTAGCCCAAGGGGTTGGTTCTATTGATATTTTGCCCGAGGGGAAATTGTGGTATATGTTGCCCGACGGGCTGTTTACATTTCTATTCTTTTCTCACTATTTTCATCACCCGCTCTAATTTATTGAAAGTTGTTTTAAAAAGGTTTTACTGAACTGAGATCTTTTTACGAGTGTTATTGTTTTACTACATTATTTTGGACTTATACTATTTTGTTGTAGCATTATGCTATGGTTTACATATTTTCTTACTGCTCAGCTATCTTTACTTTTATTACTTACTTAGTTGGCGTACTCACATTACTCCCTGCACCCTGCGTGCAGATCCAGGAATCTGGGGTCGCGATAGCAAATGCTGATTTGTCTTCCAGCAGGCTTTCAGAGTTGACTAGATAGCTGCCTGGCGTTCACATCCCAATGATTTAGTTGCTGAAATTTAGTAGTTCTAATTTCGTTTTTGTGTTTGTTTGTGGTTCAAATGCAATTAGCTTTTTGGTGATTTGGTTCAAAATCAGTAGGGTGGTCTCCTTCCTATCTTTATTCAGCTTTGTATTATCTTTGCTTCATACTATGTTGTATGTTCATATTCCTAGACGAGTTGTAGTTGTTCATGACTGATGACATTTCGATGCCGAGCTGTGTTTTGTTTCCGTACTATTTTATTTTACCCTATACTATGGGATTTTAGCTGATTAATGGTTTAACTTACTATTTTGTTTGGTTGGTTTTGGGGTTTGTGTTCCCTAGCCTAGTTTTACGATAGGTGTTATTACGATCGGGTCCGTTTTAGGATCGTGACAAGTATATTAACACTTGGCTTAATCTTATAAATAACTATTTTTTTTATCCTAAAATTGTCAAATAACTTTTTATTACGTTGTCACTTGGTTTAATCTCGTATCTTTGGGTCTCTTTTTATTATATATAAGTACTTTCTTCCTAAAGTACGTTTTCCTAAGTAAAAATTTACACAGATTTCCTATCACCGTTTGTACCGACGTGCTACACTAGCTTTATTCGTTTCTGATTCTTCCTAATATAGATATTTCTGATGTTCTTTCAACTTTTCTCATTTTGGACCAGAAATTCAATCCCACTTGTCTATTCCTTTTTTTAACAATCTGACATCTGAAATTAGTTGGCCTGACTATGTAGGTTACGTCGCTTAAGGATCATTTAAGAACTCAACCTTCTACCATTCCCCGGATTCGAACTCGAGATATCCCATTAAAAATAAAATGATCACTATATCCCGGCACATACCTAATAATCATAAATGTCAAGAATAAAAGAAAAAGAATAGACTTAATTTCGATGAATGAACTGGATAGATTACGTAGTTCAATGAATGAGCTTGTTGATATTTTATGACATAGAATACGCGTTCTCTAGTGAAACGTTAAAGTCAGAAAATAAAGGAAGTCCAAAAGTAAACAACTTGTAAACCATAGAAATGAAGATTTGGCCTTTTGCGTGCGTGAGCATTTTGTGCTTTGGATACTTATTGCTGAATAGATTCTCTATTTGATTGATTTATTGCCGCAACAATAAATTGTAAAAATGGCACGCTCTGACTAGTTTTTAAATTGGTCATTTACAGAATCAACGTTTATCAAGTTAATAAAAAATAATTATTATTTTGTTGTAATTGAGATCGGTCCAGCATAATATACTGGACACTAGAGCACTGGTGCTCCAAACTCCAGTATATTATGCTGAAGTATTTTTCCGGATTTTGAACAACGTTTTCGTTCAAATTTATCTTTACATAAAAAGTTGCTAAATTACGATTACTTTTAAAACTGTAACAATTTTTAAATAACCACATGTAAATCGGGATATTTTTAAATTTCTCCCCAATAAATTCGAACCATTAGGACCGGCCCACCTATTTGAAGTTTTGAACCATGTCAAAATCAGTAGTGATTTTTAATGAGGATAGTAAAATTTAAAGAAATGTAAATATATACTTCCTCCTTTTCAATTTATGTGAACCTATTTTCTTTTTTGTACGTTCCAAAAAAAAGACTCCTTTCTAAATTTGGAAACAATTTAGCTTAAACTTTCAATTCTACCCCTAATGAGAAGTTTTTTTAACCACACAAATAATCTAAACCCCTTTTTGACTTGTTTAGGACCACAAATTCAAAAAATCTTCATTTTTCTTGAACTTCATGCCAGTCAATAGGTTCACATAAATTAGAATGGAGGGAGTATATAAAATAATTTTTACCTATCGTAATAGTACTTTCTCCATACCAGTTTATGTGAACCTATGTCCTTTTTTGTCTGTTCCAAAAAGAATGATCCCTTTTAAATTTGAAAACGATTTAGCTTAAACTTCCAATTATATCCTTAATGAGAAACTTTTATAGTCATACAAATAGTGTGGCATGTTTACTATCACAAATATTCTCATTTGTTTATTGTGAAATGCTACCGTATTAAAACACAAAATTAGAAAACAGTTAGAAGAATCAAAGAAACTGGAAAACAGTAAAGAATAAGAAATATTCCGAGTCCACAATTTGCTTGTGCGTCCTTAAGGAATTTTAACCTCCGCACACGTTGCCAAGGTAATGGATTAAATCCTCCCAGGATGAAACGTGACAAACCTTCCTACAATAATGGCAATACAAACTGCAAGATACCAACGAACTCAAAGAACGGAGCAAAATCACACTTACGAATTTGAGAGAGAGAGACTGCGAATAAATGGAGTATTTTCAGAAAGAAGGAAGTTCTGTAATTTTTCAGTGTATTAAAAACGAAGTCATGCCTCAGAATTTATAGGCAATTATTGAAAAAGGTGTGATGTTTGTTCTGGAAAAGGTATATGTTCAGAAGTTTATGCGTCCTACCGCGGTTATCCAGGACCGCGACCAAAGTGGCCTTCTGAATCTTCAACAGTGTTCTGGCGCGGTCCTACCGCGGTCACGCACGGACAGCGGCTAACTAACTGACATTTAACTAATTATTAAATAATTAATTAAATAAATTTTTTCCAAAAATAATCTTATTGATCGATCATTTGATAAGTCCAAATCGAAATTCAAAACCAAATTCAAAGCCGAAGCCGAAATCGAAGTCGAAGCAGCCGAGCCGAGCGAGCGAGCGACGACAGCGCGAGGGTTCATTCTCTTCAACTCCTTTTAAGAGCTTTAAGAAGTGATTCTATATATATACACACAAATATAGTTGTCCCTCACCAATGAGGGACAAAGTTCAAGACAAAAGCTCACTTCATTCAAATTTTTATTTCCCTCCATTTTGTTTCTCACCATTTCCAATTCGCACTCTTAGACTTTAAAGTCAAATGCTTTAAAGTCTAACAATCCCCCACATGAATGGGAATGGCTGTAACAAGAATGATCATAGATGAAAGCTGTGTGATTAGTAAGTAAGAATTAATTGCATCCGGATAAGTAGGTTTCTCTTTAAACTTTTCGTAGTGAACATATGTCTGATATACTCGGCCAATCGGTAGATTTGATATCTCTAAACCATCGAACTTTAGTGTATACCTAGACAGCCATATGTCACAAAACCAACCCTTAGCCGTCTTTTGGTTCTCATTGTTTTGTTCGTTTCAGCTGTGAAGACCGCCTGGTTTCATAAGTGCGTAGATACTTGACCTTATAGAATTCTCATTGAGGCGGCTTTCACTTCATACTTACATAGGTAATTTCTAAACGTGTAATCTTTTAGATTGACACTATTAGATAAATACCACATTAAATTTAGGTAATCATTAAAGAACGTATAAAATTCTATACTTGTTACTGAACATTGTCTTCATCACGAGAATGGACCAAGGATTTTACTTTGAAAATGTTGAACCGGTCAATCACAACTTTGTTTGAGCTCCTTGAACCTAGATCTCGGAACATCTAAAATTCTAGGTATAGTTACCGCCATGCTGACTTGTCCTCGGCCATAGTTCCATTCCCTTAGATGATTTCTCAACTCCCTCTCTAGTTATGCCTTTTGTAAGCGGATCCGCCACATTATCCTTTGATATTACATAATCAATAGTGATGATTCCGCTAGAAAGTAGTTGTCTAATGGTGTTATGTCTTCATCGTATATGACGAGACTTTCCGTTATACATAACACTCCCTACCCGTCCTATTACAGCCTCAATATCGCGATGTATGCAAATAGGAGCCAAAGGTTTTGGTCAGAACGGAATATCTTCTAAGAAATTTTGAAGCCATTCAGCTTCTTCACCGACTTTATCCAAAGCTATAAACTCTGATTCCATTATAGAGCAAGCGATGCACGTTTGTTTGGAAGACTTCCAAGATACTGCTCCTCCACCAACAGTAAAAACATATAACTGCAGGATATTTAATGTAGTGCAAAGTATAGTCTTGGGTATATTCCAAATATCCCAGAACTCGTTCCATTGACACCCAGTGATGTTTGTTTGAATTACTTGTGAGTCGACTAAGTTTACTTATTGCACAAACTATATCAGACCGTGTACAATTCATGATATATATTAAGCTTCCCAACAGACGAGCATACTCCAATTGAGACGTACTTTCACCTTTATTCTTTATAAGATGACGATTTAAGTCAGCTGGAGTTCTTGCACTTCTAAATTTCAAGTGTTTGAATTTTTCAAGTACCGTTTTCACGTAATGTGACTGAGACAAAGCTAGACCCTGGGGAGTCCTCTGGATTTTAATTCCTAGAATTATATCGACAATTCCTAAGTCTTTCAGATCAAACTTACTAGCAAGCATATGCTTACTAGCTCGAATGCCGGTAATGTCTTTTCTTATTATTAGCATATCATCAACATATAAGCAAACAATGACTATATGATTTGGAACGTTCTTAATGTAAACTCATCTATCACATTCATTAATCTTAAATCCATTTTATAACATTATTTGGGCAAATTTTGTATGATATTGTTTGGGTGCTTGTTTTGGTCCATAAAGGGACTTAACAAGTCGATACACCTTCTTTTCTTTTTCTGGAACCACAAACCTTTTCGGTTGGTTCATGTAAATTTCTTCCTCTAGATCACCATTTAAGAAGACTGTTTTTACATCCATTTGATAGATTTGAAGACCATACAAGGTGTCTAACGTTTTTAGCATCCGAATGGATGTAATTCTTGTTACCGGCGAGTATGTGTCAAACTAGCCACGACCTTCTCGCTGTCTAAATCCTTTGACAACAAGTCTTACCTTATATTTGTCAATATTACCTTTGTCGTTCATTTTCTTCTTAAAAATCCATTTAGAACCCAATATTTTGTTACCTGGAGGAAGATCAACCACTTCCCATGTATGGTTGCTCAATATAGATTCTATTTCCTTATTGATAGCTTCTTTCCAATATTGTGCCTCTGAGGAAGACATTGCTTTCTTGAAGGTACGAGGCTCATTTTCTAGCAGGAAAGTCAGAAAATATAGACCGAATGAAGCATATGTCCGTTGAGGTTTACTTCTTCTTGGGGTTTCCTCATTAGGCATACCATATGTTAACTCCTCTTGAGTTCGTTTTGACTTTTGATAGTCACTTCACTTTTTTTTTATACGGATAAATAGTTTCAAATAATTTTGCATTATATGATTCTATTATCGTATTAACGTGAACCTCAGGATTTTCTGACTTATGAACCAGAAAACGATATGCTTTGCTATTGGTTACATATCCAATAAATACACAATCAACCGTTTTTGGATCTATCTTAACCCTTTTAGGTTTAGGAACTTGTGTCTTAGCTAAACACCTCCACACTTTGAAGTATTTCAAACTGGGCTTCCTTCCTCTCCATTTTTCATAAGGAATGGATTGTGTTTTACTATAAGGTACACCGTTGATTATTCGTTTAGCTGTAAGTATAGCTTCTTCCCACAAGTTCTGTGGTAAACCAGAACTTATCAACAACGCATTCATCATCTCTTTCAACATTCGATTCTTTCTCTCTACAATTTTATTAGATTGTAGAGAGTAAGAGGCAGTTGTTTGGTGAATAATGCCATTTTCCAAACATACTTCTTCAAAAGGAGATTCATATTCGTCACCCCTATCACTTCTTATCATTTTGATCTTTTTGTTTAGTTGTGTTTCAACTTCACTCTTGTATTGCTTGAAAGCATCAATTGCCTCATCTTTACTATTAAGTAAATAAACATAGCAATATCCCGTGCTATTGTCAATAAAAGTAATAAAATACTTTTTCCCACCGCGAGATGGTGTTGACTTCATGTCGCAAATATCTGCGTGAATTAAACCTAAAGGACTTGACTTCCTTTCAACAGACTTATAAGGATGCTTAGCATACTTTGATTCCACACATATTTAACATTTGGAATTAATGCAATCAAATTTTAACAATACTTCAAAATTTTTCATTTTTCGCAATATTTTGAAGTTGACGTGACCTAAGCGTGAATGACATAAAGTGTTTGACTCAAGTAAGTAAGAAGAAACATTAACTTTATTGATAGAAACTGCTATTACATTTAGCTTAAAAAGGACCCTTATTCAGGTAACCTTGTCCTATATACATATAATTCTTACTTAGTACAACACTATTAGAAATAAAAATACATTTGAATCCATTCTTGACAAGAAGTGAGGTAGACACAAGATACTTGCGATTTTTGGAACATGGATAACATGGTTTAGAGTCACTATTTTTCCCGACGTCATCTTCAATGCAATCTTGCTAACTCCTTAAATTTTTGTCGTAGACGAATTTCCCATGAAAATTGTCTTGTCAGGTACTGCGGGGGAATAAGAATAAAATAAGTTCTTGTTAGCACAAACATGGTGGGTGGCTCTAGAATCTATCCACCATTCATTAGGATTTCCTACCAAGTCGCATTCAGATAACATGGCACATAAGTCCTCCATTTCTTCAGCATTTTCTACTATGTTAGCTTGATTATTGTTCTTCTTATCATTCTTTGGTGCACGACAATCCACGGCCTTATGCCCAGATTTTTTATAGTTGTGGCAATTACCCTTGACCTTTTTCTTGCTTGGATAATTCTTTGGTCCAAACGCTTTCTTTCTCTTCTTATTTTGTGGCGCCTCCTCAACAATATTAGCCCTTATTATTGTCGAGCTTCCACGTGATTTCTTTTCAGCATTTTCGTTGTTTTCTTCTATCCTCAAACGAACAATCAAGTCTTCTAATATCATTTCATTCCGCTTGTGTTTAAGATAATTCTTAAAGTCCTTCCACAATGGAGATAACTTCTCAATGAAAGCAACAACTTGAAACACCTCATTTATGATCATACCTTCAAAAATAAATTCATAATTAATAACAAGATAAATCTTATTAATAAAATTATTGATTCGAGTCATACCTTCAGCAAGGAGGCCATGCACAATGACTTGTAATTCTAGGACTTGAGTTATGACCGACCTCGTGTCAATCAACTTGAAATCCAAAAACCTTGGAGCCACGAACTTCTTAAGTCCAGCATCCTCAGTCTTGTACCTTTTCTCAAGCGCATTCCATAATGCTTTCGAAGTTTCTATGACACTATAGACATTGTACAAGTTATCTTCCAAACAACTCAAAATGTAGTTTTTGCACAAAAAATCATAATGTTTTCATGCTTCAGTTACAATAAATCATTCATCATCCGGAGTGTCTTCAGCCATGACCGATGGATCCTCATTGATGAATCACTGCAAACTCAACGTAGTAAGATAAAAGAGCATCTTCATTTACCAGCGTTTGAAGTCGATACCGGAAATTTTTTTGGATTTTTCTGCTGGTGCAATAACATGAGTAGGAGTTGAACAGCTTGACGAGGCAGTAACATTCGTAACAGTAGCACTTGTTCCCGCAACATTTCCATTAGTTTGATTTTCATTTGTTATTTTTTTGTAAAGTTGGAAACAAAACATGACTTAGTTAAATCAATAAAGTTTTGATATCTTCAAACTAAATACCAAACCAAACATACAATACGTAACGATGGTGAAGTTTTCATATACTTCAAACCCGTACGTTTATTATTCCGGTAAAGTTTTGATATACTTTAAACCGGACAGAACAATTATTGGAGTAGAAAGCACGAAGACTTTAGTCTCCAAACCAGTATACAAAATATAAATAATATTTTAATATATATTTTAATACAGAAACGTTAGTATAAAATTCCTTAAGCTTGTGAAACGCTACTGTATTAAAACACAAAATCAAAAAACTAATAGAAGAATAAAAGATATTGGAATAACAGTAAAGAATAAGAAATATTCCAAGTCCACAATTTGCTTGTGCGTCCTTAGGGAATTTTAACCCCCTCACACGTTGCCAAGTTATTAGATTAAATCCTCCCAGGATGAAATAGAATAAACCTTCCTACAATAGTGGCAATAAAAACCGCAGGATACCAATGTACTTAACGAACGGAGCCAAAAATCACACTTATGAATTTGAGAGAGAGAGACTGCGAATTAGAATGCAGTAGTTTCAGAAAGAAGGAAGTTGTGTAATTTTTCAGTGTATTTAAAACGAAGCCATACCTCAGAATTTATAGGCAATTATTAGAAGATGTGCAATGTTTGTTCTGAAAAAGGTGTCTGTTCAGAAGTTTACGCGTCCTGCCGTGGTCCTATTGTAGTTACGCCAGGACCGCGGCCAAAGTGGCCTTCCGAATCTTCAGCAGCATTCTGGCGCGGTCCTACCGCGGTCACGCCCGAACAACGACTAACTAACTGAAATTTAATTAATTATTAAATAATTAATTAAATAAATTTTGTCCAAAAATAATCTTATCGATCATTTGACAATTCCGAAGCCGAAGCCGAGCCGAGCGACGATGAAGCCGAAGCCGAGCCGATCGAGCGACGATGACGGCGCGAGGTTCATTCTCTTCAACTCCTTTTAAGAGCTTTAAGAAGTGATTCTATATATACATACACAAATATAGTTGTCCCTCACCGATGAGGGACAAAGTTAAAGACAAAAGTTCACTTCGAAGATCAATGCTTTAAAGTCCAACATTTATTACCTCAAAATCCAAAAAATTTTATTTGTCTTAATTATGTGTCCAATAAAAAAAGTTCACGTAAATATACAAGATGGAGTATATTTTTTCGCGAAAGAGTATCATTTCACTGCTGCAGACTTAAAAGTTCAGCAAGATTTGTACGTAGTGATCGCAAAAAGTTAAAAACAGACGGTAACATGGCCTAGTTTTGTCATCTAATTCTTTTTATAAATGCCTTTTTTGTTCTCTCTGTAAACTATTCATTGGTGGTTTGATCTTCACATTTCCCTTCCACAAAGAACCCGCCACGTGTATAGGACAAAAATTTGAGAGAGCATAAAATTCGAAATTTTACGGAAGCTACGAGAGTAGTTATATAATTAGCGATCGAGCCGGCAGCACAGAAGAAGGATGTCGCCGGCAAAGCAATTCCGATATGTATTCACGGTGATGATGCTTGTTTTGCCGGCTCTAGTTTTCGGCGCCCAAGATTTTAGCAGAACGGACTTTCCTGATACTTTCGTTTTTGGTGCTGGTTCTTCTGCTTATCAAGTAAGTAATTTACGTTGATTAGCATACATATATACATACATGTGTGTGATATGTATACGTAATTTGTATATGTGTATGTAGATATAACGTTGGTTAGCAAATATATGGATACTTGATTAGAGGAGTTGCTTTGATGACAAGCAATCTTTAGTTACAACCAAGAGATTATGAGTTTGAGTCTCCCAAAAGTAAGATGAAAAATTCTTGAAATTAAAGATGCCGGGGTCTATTTGAAAATAACCTCTCTGCCCGGAGTAAGATTTGCTGGATTGTTGTTGTTGACTTGTTGTTGACTAGTGGTATGTTTGGCGATAGGTTGAAGGGGCAGCATTTGAAGATGGACGGACTCCTACCATTTGGGACACCTTTGCTCATGCTGGTTTGTTCTGTTTAATCCTTGTGGAGTTGTGGTTACGTAAATATATGTTCCTTTTGGCTGTATGTGTTGGTTGTTTTAGCAGGATGAATGGATAGATTTATAATCAAATTTTCCATTTGTAAATAATACAATTGCAGAAAAAAAGAAAAAAAATCAGTTTTACTAGAAAGTAATTAAAAGAACTGATCCCATAGCTGTACATAATAAAAAGATTAAGAACATTGCACGGTTTACATCAATGAAAATTGTCAATGATCCGTAGAGGACAATCCAATTACTAGTATACGAGTTTCAATTGTCAATAAAACTAGGTCAAATATATATATGTAGCCCATTAAATTTGGCTCAATATTTCATTTTGGCACTCTAATTAATTCTTGTTGCATTTTGACCATTCAACTCTATTTTTTTTTTGTTTCACTGTAACACAAAAGCTGACTAGATTTAGTGTGTAATTTGTCTCCCCTTTAGGCGCACGAGGGACCATTTTTCAGCCAAATTTTCATGGCCAAATACATACACAACTCATTAAACTTGGCATAATATTCAAAATACATATCACATATATTTAAATTCTTGAAATACATTGATAGGTTCATTTGGAAAAAATACTTCAAATAAAATAAACCATTATTGTACCTACCAGATTGATACTATATATTTTTTAAATCCTATTTTCATCTTATCATAAAGTGGACCCTAAATCTCTATCTTCCACTGCTTATAAATTAGTGATGTACTGGTTATATTACAATTACTACAATAAAAAGTAAAAAATTAGTTTATCAAAGAAAATATATCAAACTAATAATAATCGAAATACATGAAATCAAGGACTAAAATAAGCACGAATCTCGGCAAAAAGAAGGTTCCGCGGTTAGAAGCTGCTACAACATATTAATATTTAATTGCCAGAAATGATAATCAATAATTAATATTTAATTGCCAGAAATGATAATCAATAATTACTGCTATGGTTTTGTAATTTTTTCTTAAATATTGGCTAGTTATGATAATCTCTTTTCCTTTTCTATCTTCGCAATAATATTATTTTAAAGGATCATTATGGTTTTGGACGGCCAGTAAATTTGGGGAGAAATTTAAAAATAGCCAGATTTATAACTGGTCATTCAAAAATATCCAGTTTCAAAAGTAATCGAAATTTGGCAACTTTTCATGTAAAGATAAATCTGAGCGAAAACACTGTTCAAAATCGGAAAATACGCTCGCATATTATACGGGAGTTCCAGCACAAGTATGCTTGAACTCTCGCATATTATATGGGAGTTCCAGGATAACTATGCTGGAACTCCCGTATAATATGCGAGAGTTCATGTATAATTATGCTGGAACTCCCGCATAATATACTGGAGTTCCAGCAAGTATAAAAATCCAGTATAATATACTGGAGTCTTGAGCACCGGTGCTCCAGTATCCCGTATATTATACAGAGTGAGCAAAGTATACCGGTCCAGTATAATATGCTGGAGTTCGTACACAAATGCACCAACCTCCCGTATATTATACGGGACCGGTCTCTGTTACATCAAAATAGTAGTTACTTTTCATTGACTTGGTAAACGCCGATTATTTTTGATTGACCAGTGCAAAAATTGGCTATACCGTGCTATTTTGACGTAAATTTGCCCTGTTCCTACAGCAGCAGCAATTGACACTTAATTGTACAAGTCCCCTAAATTTTCAGGTGCATATGGAGGAGCCACAGCAGATGTAACTTGTGACGCGTACCATAAATACAAGGTCTGAAAGACGAAACAAGATCAGTTTGTGTCTGAGTTCACAAGATTGATGATTAATTTGATTGCCGTAAACATTGTGTATTGCAGGAAGATGTAAAACTCATGGCTGACACGGGTTTGGAAGGCTATCGATTTTCCATTTCTTGGTCGAGACTTATTCCCAGTAGGCTCCATTATTCAACTACTCCCTTACTACATATCATGCTGTTATTATAAGCTTTATCTTTCTTCTCATACTTGATTTTTATCTTCTTTGTAGATGGAAGAGGTCCTGTTAATCCTAAGGGATTGCAGTATTACAACAATCTCATTGATGAACTTCTCAGTCATGGTTATATTTACATTTTGAGTGTGGCTTTTGTTAGTAAGAGTATATAGATGATCTATAACTTACTTGATCGACTCCATTGTGTTTTCATTTTCCTAAATTTGTAGGAATTGAACCACATATCACTCTATGTCATAGTGATCTGCCACAAGCACTTGAAGATGAATATGGAGGATGGATGAGTAGAAAGATAATGTGTGATCGATGCAGAGTACTTTTAGTACTTAGTTCATCATTTGGCGACATATTCTCTATGTCTAATTGACCACAAAAAAATTGTTCATGTTTTCCTTGTAGTAATGACTTCACTGCTTACGCGGATGTGTGTTTCAAGGAATTTGGTGATAGGGTTTTGCATTGGACTACCTTGAACGAGGCCAATATATTCGCTTTAGGTGGTTATGATTATGGATTCAGCCCTCCAAATCATTGTTCCCCACCTTTTGGATTTAGACCTTGCTCGAAGGGTAACTCTTCAACCGAGCCATACATAGCAGCTCATAATTTACTACTTGCTCATTCAGCTGTAGTGAGACTTTACAGGAGGAAGTACAAGGTATCATCACCTTTAAACATCATATCAAGTGATATACGAGTGATTACTAGTGTTCTGAAGTTTTAATGTTTGCTAATATTTTGTTATGTTCCAATGCAGACAACTCAAAATGGTTTTGTAGGACTAAATCTCTTTGCATTTTGGACCCGTCCTTATACAAATAAAACGACTGATATAATTGCAGCACAACGAGCTAATGATTTTTACCTGGGCTGGTAAGCGCTTATTAGCATCAAGACAATCTCAAACATCATTTGTACAATGATTCAGGAAGTAATGCAAGGTTGAGCTTATTTGGTTCATTAAAATTTCAATCCTCATTGCAGGTTTGCCAGTCCCTTGATATTTGGAGACTATCCTGACGTAATGAAGAGGAATGTTGGCTCTAGATTACCCAAATTCACAAGAAAAGAATCTGCGCAAGTTAAAGGCGCTATAGACTTCATAGCCCTAAACCATTATATGACTATACATGTCAAAGATAACTCCAGCAGCCTGGAAACTGATATCAGAGACTTCAATGCTGATGCGGCATTTCAATTTACATGTAAGAATAATGACTAATGCATCATAAAATAAAGATAATGATCCACTGTATTGACATTTGAAGACAATATTCAGCTTCATTTTGGTCGAGTGAACCAAATAAAGATAGATTTGTCTGATTCAATGCTTTTATCTCTTTATTTATGCAGTGACAGATGGTGCTACTACACCACCAGGCATGGTGAGGATTGCGGCATGCATCACTTTTACGGTGCTCTTTGCTTTTTTCATATTTATTTGTCTTTCCGTCTTGACATTTTTCTTCTGAATCAGTATCCAGTGACGGAACCTGGTCTACAAGGAGTACTAGAATATTTCAAGCAAGCTTTTGGCAATCCACCTATGTATATTCATGAAAATGGTTCCTCTCTCTCTCTCATTCACACACACACACACACATCAAACACCTATATCTTTTCTTATTTCTGAGCCAAGTATAGGCTTTGGCGTCCCCACCGAATACATAGATTTCTTTGAACCCACAAAGTCAAGAAGCTGTAAAAAGCCTGGTGTTATTTGTATTGGCAGGTCAAATGACACCACGAACTGCGGTATTAAATGACACAACCAGGGTAGACTATCTGCAAGTTTATATTGGCAATTTGCTTGATGCTGTGAGGTAAGCCCCCTATTCTCACATAACACAATTGTTATTGATGAGAGACAGTAGGCCTGTAACATATTTACATGAAACAGATGAATTATCTTATTTAAACACGTAGTCAAGCACCAACTAGCAGCAATTGATAGAAATATCTTTCCGTTCATCTTCTGAAAGTTCTTGTAAAACCACAAAATTTGGAGAAATTTATGTTTAGGTATTTCTTGTGAGACTTCGGTGGTTCGGGCATGTGCGGAGGAGAAGCCCCGACGCCCCGGTGAGGAGTTGTGAGCGGCTAGCGGTGGTCGGTGTGAGGCGAGGCAGAGGGAGACCTAAGAGATACTGGGGAGAGGTAATTAGACAGGACATGGCCAGGATGCGGATTTCCGAGGACATGACCCTTGATAGGAAAGTCTGGAGGTCTAGTATCAGGGTTGTAGGATAGGGGTTTCTAGATTTTTCATACTCCTTTCCCGGGGTGTGAGGCGTGGTAGGGCCGCCCATAGATGATTAGTTTGTATTCTCTTTTGGTAGCCATTTTTGGTAGTTACTGTTTTGATATCATTGCATGCCCGTTTCTTTATGGTACATATGCATCTTATGTTTAGATAATTTTTATGAGGTGTATGCTGGAGTAACTAATGCGGTTTTTGTTTTTTGTTTTTGTTTGCCTTTTTTCCATGCGCTGAGGGTCGATTGGAAACAGCCTCTCTGCCCTCTCGGGTAGAGGTAAGGCCTGTCTACATATTACCCTCCCCAGACCCCACCTGGTGGGAATATACTGGGTTGTTGTTGTTGTTGATTCTTTAAACCGTATGACTTCCGTGTTATCCATCTCTTTGTTATTCTAGGAATGGATCAAACGTGAAAGGCTACTTCACATGGTCATTTTTAGACTGTTTTGAGTTATTGGACGCATATGCTTCAGGATTTGGCCTATATTATGTGGACTTAGACGACAAAAACTTGCAAAGATATCCAAAGCTTTCTGCACATTGGTACTCTAATTTCTTGAAGGGGAAAGGCTCCAAACATAGTGCATTTCTTGAAATTGAGGATAAAGTGCTTCTTTCTTCCCAGTCTCGTTCTTCATAAGTATGAATCCAGTTATGGAGTTTACATTTGTCGGTTGTAATTTTTGCAAATAAAGATCCATAGTATAGACGACTGATCGTGTACCCTTGTATAAGGACGAACATAATTTAATACCTATTACTAGGGTGTACATGATCGGGTTGGTTCGGTTTTTATCAGAACCAAACTAAACCAACTATATCGGTTTGGATTGGTTCGGCTTATCAGATTTTTCGGATTTTCGGATTTTTTGTTACTTACTTACTTTGTTAAATATTTGATACGTATACATCTATTTAGTAAAAATATAAAAAGTTAACAAACATATTCTCAATTATAATATTCTTATGCGAGAATTTCATTAGTTAATACATAATAATTATTTTTTTAGTTTTCTCACAATAATTTTTCATTGATATACACTTTCAGGTTATCCGAATTTAGTAATTAAACATAAAAATTAATATGATACCTAAATATTAATAACCACTTCACATTCGAAAAAGTTATAAGAATTTAATACATCTCAACATATGATATGAATATGTAAGAACAAAGAGATAGACATATTTCAGCAACACTTGATAAGAAACTGATCATACAACCCATTATTTAAGGTCAATAAACATGAAGCACTTCATATTCTATTAAATTATATCCCGCAAAAGAATCCTAAATATTTCTAGACCTTTTTTAAAGAAAATTTTATATAAAATATTAAATAATATATATAAAAATTATATATTTATATGTCGGGTTGGTTCTATTTTTTTTATTCAATACCAAACCAAACCAAATGAGTCGGGTATTTTAATCGGGTTGGTTTGACTTTTCGATTTGGAGCGATTTTTCGGTTCGGTTTGTATACCCCTACCAATTACACATCACATGGGGTGTGTTTGGTAAGAGGGAAATGTTTTCCTTGTGAAGAGGAGGGAAAATATTTTCCAAAATTCCTTCTCAACCTTCCCCACCCCCTCTCCTAGAAATGCTTCTTTTTCTTTTTCTTTTTTCAAATTTCAGTTTTTACGTTACCACACACCCTACTACCCCTTCACCCCGCCGCAATTTTTTTTTTTTTGTAATTTTAAATTTTCGTTTTTTGTTTTTCTACCCCATTCACCACCCACCCCAAACCCCCTCACTGTCTCCCCCCCCCCGTCACCCGCACAAAAAATAAATTTTACTTTTTTTCTTTTGTAATTTGAATTTACATTATTTTTCGTTTTACTGTCCCCATCCGCCCACCCCTGCCCCCGCTCCACCGAAAAAAATATTTTTTAAATATATTTTTCATTTTTAATTTTTTTTATCGGTTTAGAGGTTCAAAATTTTACAAGTTTCAAAATTATGAGTTCGGAGGTTTATGTGTTTGGAAGTTTATGGGTTCGAAATTCCACGGTTTTGAAAATTTAGCAGTTCGAAGGTTTATGAAATTTGCGGGCTCGGAAGATTGTTGGTTTGAAAGTTTACGGCTTGATGTTTATTGTATCTAAAATATTTATGAATACTCTTGAGAAGTCATTTTCCTTAATTTGCGTACCAAACACCGAAAAATGAATAAGATTAGTACTTGTTTTCCAAGAAAATATTTTCTCGGAAACATTTTCCATGTAAAACAATTTTCATTATGCCAAACACACCCAAAATTTAAATTATTTGCCATTACATAATTATTTTATAACTAGTTTTCGAACCCATGTTAGTTAGTATAATAATTTTAAAAATATTATATTATATTATATTAAACGTAGGAAGCTCCTACCTTCAAAGTTAAATTAGGATAAGATCCATTAGAATCTAAGTTACAATTTTGTCCCTAATAAAATAACTGATCTTCCTCAAAACAGTTACTTTTTTTTTTATTATTATTATATTAAAGTGGTTGAAGATGGAGAATTGTTCATCTACCTATAATAAGTGCGGACAGTAAATTTCCTTTACTCCTTCAAAAGCATAAGTGTGTGATAAATAAGGGTGGCAATTTAAGCTCAAACTCATCTAACCCGCCTAACTAGCTCAGAGATTAATGGGTTGGGCTACAACCATTTTAGCTCATGGGTCAATTTGGGTTGAGCCCAAGTAAACCCATTATTTTTTATAGACAATTCTTATCCATTTAACAGCTCAAATACAACCCATGAAACTCACCCAAAATAAAGTATCGTAACCTAACTTATCTAGAAATTTACTTAGTTGCTCCAATTTTATTATTTTTTGCATTTTTAATTTTCTGTTCTTTTATTTTTCTACGCCACTCACTCACTCACCCCACCCCACCGCACCCCCTACACCCACACCCCGCGCAAAACCCCTATTCACTTTTTTCCTTTTTATTGTATTTTTAATTTTCAATTATTTTATTTTCTACATCACTCACCCTACCCCTACCCTTCCCCCAACCTACCCCCGGCGCAAACTCCTTAAATTTTTTTTACTTTTTATTTTTATTTTATTTTTAGATTTCTATTTTTTATTTTTCAGTTTTTCTGCCATCCCACCCCACCCCACCATACCCCCACCTAACACCCCCAGCGCAAACCCCCTAAAAAAAATTTACTTTTTATTTTTAGTTTTAAATTTTTATTTTTTGTTTTTCAATTTTTCGACCACCCCACCATACCTTCTAGCCCCTACCCCTCCCCGCCATGCACACACACCTTACCCCCGATCCCAAACACCTAAAAAAAATTTACTTTTTATTTTTATTTTAAAATTTCTGTTTTTTGTTTTTCAACTTTTCTACCACCCCACCATACCCCCTACCCCCTAAAAAATTATTTTTTTGTTGTATTTTCAATTTTTTGTTATTTTATTTTTCTACACCTCCTACCCCTCCCACGTCCCCCTCCTCCCCCCATCCCCCACCCTGAGCGCAAACCCCCTAAAATAATTTTTTATGCAAGATGAGCATGATTCTAAAATATGGGTCATGTTGGGCGCGTTGGGTTATGACCCATTGTTTAGCCCATCTTGACCCAGCCCATCTTAACACAAATTCACTTTGGGCTGGGTTGGGCAATGACCTATTTATTGACTAACCCATCTTGACCCGCCCAAATTCAGCCCAACCCGCTCATTTGCCACTCCTATTGATAAACTAAAGAAAAAAAATGTAAGATCTTTCTTCAAGTATTCTGAGGAAAGGGATCGCATGGTCCTTACAAATATTAATTTTTGGCTTCGTTTCATGTCTATTAAGTACAAGTTTTTGAAATAACATTAATTTATTGAAACACGTGCATGCGGGATAAAACGAAACTTATAAGGAGAAAAGTGCAAGTTCAATATGATGAATGATGAAACTATACAACCGGCTTGGTCGACTCAATGATCAAGAAGATTATAGTATATCAATATGTGTATCTGTTTCACCTATTACGAAATTTGTGTGAAAACTAAAAAGTTTTTGTTGGCCGGGTGAAGTTGTGAAGACAGATAAAAAGGAACTCTGGACAAGGTTCATCTTGTGAAGCACAGTTATGATCAACTCAAATATGTGAGGTGCACGTGAAAGGGATAGACCTAACATATCAAAAGTAATATCTCATGATTATGATCGAAAATGTTGCATATTGGATAAGGAGAAAGACTTATTACACAAAGAGAAACACGGCTTAAGAAAGAAAAAATTATAAGAAAACACACGTGACATCACACCATAACAAAAAATAGCCCATATTTTTAAGTTTTACTTTACATAGCCTATATTTTATATATTTTGAAAGCACTAGCAAATTCAAAATCTATGGAGTTAAATTGTGTTCTCACAACCACTGCATTCACTTTTTTTTTTCTTCCCACATCTTCTACATATGCTTCAAGGGGTCATCCGCTATTATTACTTTTCTCATGTGTCATCTGGTTGCAATGTAAGAAAATTAAAGAATAGAATTTCACTATTGAAGGCTACTCAAAGATTTGTTTTCGAAAATAGAATTTTATGCGTTTGTTAGTTGTTTGGGTTTGGTGTTGTTCCAATTGATTGAAAATATCATAAGGAGTTTAAAATTTCAATTGCAAGTGATTTTGAGTAGATTTGAACAAGATTTGAGTTAAATTTCAGAAAAAATCGCAAAGAAGAAGACACAGTCAATTTTTTGTATAATTATGTATAATCTTGTATAATAGTGTATATGGGTAGGTAAACACATCTTATACACTACTATACACGTTTATATAGCTTTATACAATCGTCTGTAGATGAACTTCTTCTACGATTTTCAGTTGCAAGTCTTGTTCAAAACAAGTCAAAATCTCCATTTAAATTACTTTAAATTTTATATACAACCTCCTTATACTATTTTTAACAATTCTAAATAACACCCAATCCAAATTTCTCAAAAAAATAAATTTAGAAACTAAACCCATATATTTAAGCTTGTTAAAACCCTAATTTTCACCATCCAAATGGATTTGGTTTGCTAAACTAATATTTGAGTTATAGTTGTTGATTCGAAAATTAACTTAATAGCTTGAGCAATATTTTTTAAAAATTAAATAGTTATTTTGAGAACTTATTGGAATTGGATATTGAATCTTAGGCTATTACTTTTCGGCTTGTTAGTTGTAAATTAAAATATGTGCTATAAAATTGAAAAGTAGGAATCCCAATTGTTGATATGTGAAATTTTTCCCTTAAGAAAGGATAGAGTTAGAGGATGAGGCCAACTAGAACTCTTCCACCAAGGAAGAGTAGCATCTGTATTCTAGTCAGTCTCTTTTTACTAACTCCATAAGTATTAGTGTTGTTCTCTTTTACAGGTAATGCATATAAGCAAAATTTAAATATGAATTGAGAGCAAAATAGCAAGACAATTTTGCAAGCAATTTATGTGTGATTCAAGCGTGCAAACCTGAAGCTACTTGAACCAGATAGAAGAACCAGTTCTAAGTGTCTGTCTTTTATTCTAGCTCAATTGTAGTAGGTGATTTTACATTGTACCTTTCAACTTATCTAGAAGCAATTGTATTAGGTACTTAGAATTTTCAAGTTAGAGTTAACTTGAAGTTGTCGCAACATTTGAGGTTGTGTGCCATACCGGGATTAGAGTTAATCCTAGGTTTACAAAAGAGTTTTTTGTAAATGCAGTTTTTGGCTAAGTGATTTTAGTGGAGAGTTTGGGAAAATCCTATTGGATAGTAGGTCGTGGTTTTTTTTACCTTTTGAGCCAGGTGTTTTTCACGTAAAAATCTCCGTGTTCTTTATTTTCTGTATTTATTATTCAACAATAGTAGTAGTTGGAACACATACAAGAACTAGGTCCTTCAATAATCAAGTTAAGCAAAAATTGAGTACCACACAAATCACTCCCCCCACGGCCCCCTTTCTGTGGTATTGAGGTATAAAATATCAATTGATATCAGAGCGGGTTATCCTTGAAGAGGCTATCAATTGGTATCAGAGCGGGCTATCCTTGAAGAGGCTAACACCTTACGAACAAATCAAGATGAGTGCACCACCTGAAAACTGGGAAGGACAATTCACTGCTAGGCCTGCACTCTTTAATGGCCAATACTACTCCTGGTGGAAGAACATGATGAGAGACTACATCGTAGGAGAAGACTATGGACTTTGGGACATTGTTACTGTTGGTCCCCTGGCTACTACAAAGAAGAATGCTGAAGGAGTGGATGTGCCAAAGACTAGAGCTGAGTGTACTGCTTAAGATTTGAAGAAGTGGGCAAAGAATGCCAAGGCCAAGAAATGGCTTGTGTGTGGACTAAGTCCAGACGAGTACAGCAGAATTCAAAGTTGTACTACTGCTAAGGAGATCTAGGACACTCTAAAAGTGTCCCATGAAGGAACTCCTCAAGTAAATAGATCAGGAGGAACACTGTTGTATTCTCAATATGAGAACTTTACCATGAAGGAAGTAGAAACCATCCAAGAGATGTACACAAGGTTCACAACTCTAACAAATGAACTTAATTCTTTTAGAAGAATTATCCTTGAAGAAAACAAGGTTGAAAATATCTTGACAAGGGTCTAGCCAGTAACTTGGCAAAGCAAAATTACTTTCATTCAGGAATCAAAGAACATTGCTACTCTCAAGTTGGATGAGCTGGTTGGAAATCTCACTGCAAGGCAAACCATGAAGATGGATGCACCCAAGAAGGAAAGAAGCCTGGCTCTCGGAATAGTTGAAGGTGCAGACTTAAAGGATGATGAAATAGCTATAATCACAAGGGATTTCAAGAAGTATCTAATGAGAGGAAAGGGTTCTTCACGAGGTGCAACCTTCAATAAACAAAGGGCTCTTGAAATACAGACCAACGAGAGATACTACAAATGTGGTAAGACTGACCACATGATCAAGAATTGTCCTCAGTGGGAAATTGAATGGAAGAAAGAAAGGGCTGAATGAAGAAACAGGAAGAAGGAACAAGTTCAACCCAAGAAGAACAAAGGATCAACAAAAGCTATGGTTGGTGCTTGGGGATAAAGCTCAGATGAGGATTCAGAAGATGAAGCTGGAAATGAACAAACACTTATGGCCATTGGAGAATCATATGAGAACAAGAGGTAAGTGTGATTCATCTCAAAGACAAGATTAAATTTTTGTCTAAAGAAAAGCTATCTGAATTACTACTAGACTTCATTGGTGAGTCTGAGGTCATAAACAATGAGAAGGAACAACTGTCTAGGGAATGTGTGATCCTAAAAGCTAAGTGCAAAAATTTGGAACTCAGGGGTACTGAAAGGAATAGTAAAAAAACTGAGTTGAAGAACTAGGTTCTTGAACTTGACACAACTATCTTAGAACTTAGATATAAAAATTTAAAACTGAAACTAGAAACTGGTAAAAAGAAAGCTTATCACACACACCTCACCTTAGAAGAAAATCTAGGGAAAGTGAAGGATGAGTTGTACAAGAGAGATGAGCTGATAAGAGTCCTAAAAGAAGATCTAGGTAAGGTGAATCATGAACTAGACAAATCTTGAAAATGGAATAAGTCCTCTAATACACTATTCTGGCTACAGAAACTTCACAATTGCAATAAGAGAGAACTTGTCTATGAGAACCCAACACATAAGTGGGATCCCAAAAACAAGTATATCACACTTCCTGTGAAAAAAGTCTGCACACACTGTGGTAAGACCGGTCACTTTAAAAGTGAATGTAATGCAAAAGAAAAGGCCAGTCAAAAGAAGAAAACATTTGTTCAAGGGGAAAATAGGCAGTAGGGTTGGGCTAAAGAGAATTTATTCACCCTTTTACCTGTGGAAAGGGACCCAAACTAGTTTGGGTTCCTAAGAATAACCCCTAATTTTATTTTGTACGTCAAAGTTAAGGGGAGCAGCTAAATATGGTACATGGATAGTGGATGCTGAAAGCATAGGACTGGTAGCAAGAACCAGTTCCTTTCACTTGAGGACCTCAAAGAAGGTAATGTCTCCTTTGAAAATGGTACGAAATGTGAGATCATTGGAATTGGAAAAGTTGGTAAGACAGACTTACATTCCATTGAGAATGTCTACTTGATAGATGACTTGAAATATAGCCTAATCATCGTATCACAACTGTGTGACAGAGGTAACATGGTAGCATTCACCTCTACCAAATGTTTTGTGATAAACCTTATCACTAACAAGATTGTTTTGCTTGGAAAAAGAGTTAACAATATATATAGATGTTGTAGATCTGGCCACTCTTTCAGAAAATGAGTCCACTTGCTTAAGTGTGTAGGACAATGATCCCCTCCTTTGGCACAAAATACTTGGACATGCAAGTCTAAGTCAACTCAACAAATTAGCCTCCAAGGACCTAGTGATAGGGTTTCCTAACATGAAGTTTAAGGAAGACAAAGTTTGTGAGGCTTATGCAAGGGGAAGCAGGTAAGATCCTCTTTAAAAGCAAGAAAGTGTTAAGCACGATCAGGTCGATGGAACTGGTTCATATGGATCTTTGTGGTCCAATGAGAACATTGAGCAGAGGCGATGTGCTCATTTTCAAGCAAATCCTAAGGAATCCCACTTGACTGTTGTCAAAAGGATACTGAGATATTTGAAAGGTACTACTAACATTATCCTTTGGTAACCTAAAGGTAGTAACTTTAATCTAGTAGGATATGCTGATGCTGACTATGTAGGTTTCCTTGTGGATAGGAAAAGTACCTCAGGTAGCCATGGCCATGTTCTACGACGTCCTAACATGTCCTGTGGCCACGTCCTGCGATGTCCTACGACGTCCTAACACGTTCCATGGCCATGTCCTATGACGTCCTGACACGTCATGTGGCCACGTCCTGACACGTCCTGACCCGTGCCATGGCCATGCCCTACCATGTCCTGCAACGTCTTGACACATCCTGAAACGTGCCATGGCCATGTCCTGCTACGTCCTAACACATCCTAACTCGTACTATGCCAACGTCCTTCCACGTCCTGAATCGTGCCATGGCTACGCCTAACCATGTCCTGACACATTTTAGGATATCGCATCACATGGCCATGGCACGTGTCAGGACGTATCAAGACATCGCAGGACATGGCCATGGCACATATCAGGACATGTCAGGAAATCGTAGGACGTGTAGGAAATAACCATAGCATGGGTCCGGACGTGTCAGGACGTTGTAGGACATGGCCATGGCATGTGTCAGGACGTCGTAGGACACGACCATGATATGTATTAGAACGTCGTAGGACATGGCAGGACTTGGGCATGGCACGGGTTAGGACGTGTCAGGACATCGCAGGACATGGCCATGGCACATTTCAGGACGTGTAAGGACATCGCAGGACATGGTAGGGCCTGGACATGGCACGAGTCAGGACGTGTCAGGATGTCACAGGACGTGTCAAGACGTTGCAAGACATGGCCATGGCACGTGTCAGGACATCGCAGGACATCGCCGAATGTGGCCACAGGACATCGTAGGATATGGCCATGGAACATGTCAGGATGTGTCAGGAAGTCACAGGACATGGCAGGGCGTGTGCATGGGACATGTCAAGACGTCGCAGTACATGGCCATGGCACGTGTCAGGACGTGTCAGGACGCCGGGTGGCAAACCTTTGTCTACAGCAGACTGGATCCGAGCCAGAATGAGACTCACCTTCCTATTCCTCAGGTAGTTCTTGTGGCTTCCATTATGGCTGGGTACCCAATCAATGTGGGTCCCGTGATGTCGGCCAACATTTAATGATTGCACGACAAAATAGCTCGGCCTACCCTTATCCCAACACTATCACAGAGTACCTCAGTGATGCAAAAATAGAGCCGAGATATTTTGACACCAAGGTGAAGGCAAAGAAGCCCTTTGATTGGTATTCACTAATGGATGTGAGCAACCCAAAGAAGAAAGTCCAGCCTTCTACCACCACAGGCCAGTCTGATGAGCCAACAACAGTAGCTTCTAAGAGAACGGATCTTCTATTCACCTCTGTTGAGCCTTCTTCAAATGTCCCTGTTATGCCTCCACCATCATCCGTAGCTGCTACCACAGCTCTGAGGCCAGTGCGCATGCCCACTTCTCCACTATATGCGCTTGCGAGTCTCCCAGACATTGGAGAGCCTCAACAACTAGATGCAGACAACTACTGAAAAGCTATCGGACTTGTCCAGTACTATTGCAGTGCAGTCCACTTACATTGATGAGATACTGAAGAAGATTCTAGACAACCAGAAGACTATCATGGATACATTGGTGCAGTACGGGTCTGTTATGGAGGAGCTGGGGAAGGATAAGAAGATGAGGAAGTCCCAAGTAAGTAAGAAATTAGTGGACAAACTCCGGAAGGAGGTGACTAGAATTGCTACACCTGGATACCTTCCTTATGATATGCTAAAAGACACATACCAGTTTGCCCCATAACCTTCAGCACAATATGCACTAGTAGCACCAGCTGGCTAGTCTGACGAGGCAGACCTTGTTGGCAACACTGCTGAGGTAGTGTGTGTGATGTTCGACAACCCGCCCATGCCTAGATCAAAGTGAGAATCACATTTGTGATTTGGAAGTTTCTCGTCCTAATATGGGGAGGGACTATTGCACTAGCATATCCTTCATTGGGTAATACCCAGTGTGGAACCGCTCGTGGTAGAGGTGGGGGTGGAGCGAGGACATTGTCATGAGGCACCCCGGCCTCTCTAATTGGCTTGAAGCTCAAGAGGTACCTCCTCACTTACTCATCCTCACTGTCTAATTCCCCCAAAGGCACATTTCTGAGATCATTGTTGGCCACGCTTGTACATAACATTTCTCACACAAGGTAGTAACACGTAAGCAAATAAAGATATTCCATAAACAAACCCAAATATATATCAAACACTCTTTTAACTCCCTGATAACGGCCCCATAAATTGATCCACGACTGATACACACTCAATAGTGAGTGGAAACGATCGTTGGAAAAATAGTACCCAACAAAAGTCGGGGTCATTTCCACAATCAGCTACTGTGGGTGTTAGAGTTATACACTTGACGAAAGAAATTGGAACAACTAAATTTCACTTCCGAACAAAAGGTTTTGATTTCCATGTCTACTTTTACTCTAACAATATTGAGCTAAGAGAATACACTAGAAAGCAAATCATTGTTTTGTTGTTTTTCCAAATAGTTAAAAATCCTACCTTAACCTAGGTGATCCCCTAATGGGTTAAATATGTTAACACTTATTTTGTTGATTGGGTTGTATTATAGTTATCAACTCTATGCTACCCACTCAATACCTCTCGGCCATAGAGTGATTTTGCCCAAGTTGAATTTCTCAAGCCCAAATGGGTATCAAACTAAATAGTTGATATGAGCTCAAGTCGGGTTCTCACTATCTCTAGTTTAAACCCTTTAATTAGGCTAATCAAAAACCTCAATTAGCCTAATTCCTTATTAACCAAGTTATCCTAGACTAGGTCCTTCTTTCTCAAGTAAAGACCAAGTCAAAAAGGCATGAATCGATGTTTGCAACCATAATTCTAAAATTATTGCATAAACTAGTCTAAATAATCAATACCCAATCATAAACATGCATTAAATTTAATACCCATAAGATTTACACACTAGGCTTGGGTCACAACCCTAGTAAGAATCTAGCTACTCATAGTGAAAAATGAAGAAAGTCAAAAAGAAATACTAATTAAACTCATATTCTAAGATTGAAATGATAAAATAGATGTTTACATCCTAAAATAGTCATAAACTTCCAAAAATAGCAAAATCCATTGGCTACAACAACTCAAACTTTGAAACTTGACCTAAAATTATTATTCTCGTCTAATTATAATGGCCTAAAATTTGCTGACAAAAATGCCCTTTAAGAGGTTTTACGGCCGCACAATTCCATGTGCGGTCCGTAGATTGCTTCAGCTAGCAGGGTCTTGGATTTTGCAGTCGCACAATTCTGATTTGCAGCTGCAATGCATCTTCTGCGATCACAAAATTCTTGTGCAATCCACACTTCATGCAAGGCTTCAGGTCTTGGTCATTATACAATCTTTGAACTTTGAATAATTTGCCTGTACAGACCTTGTTCTGCAGCCACACAAATCATATGCGGTCCACAGATCAGCTAAAACTCAACTGGGCTCTTTCATTTGTTATGTGTCCGCATATGGAATTCTGTCGTTCGCACTTTCTTTTGCTGACCGCACTTCTTAAATTCTGCGCCCCTTATTGCCTTGTGATTCGAAACACTCCTTTTGTTAATAGGATTTCATCAATGGGGCCCAAACTTCCAACATTCCTGCAATTTCCACATTTTTATTAGTTTTGGGAACATAATTAATACTTTGAACTAAAATAAAAGTAGAATAGTGCCAATAAGTAGTAAAAGTCCAAACTTATCAAGTTCCCTAACACACCTTAAAATCGTTAGGTGGCGACTCTCCTCTTTTAACACCCGTTTAAAAGAGTTATCACATGTTAAAGATCGCTTTCTTGAGAATATAGGGTGCCACATAGGGTTCGTCAGTACTCAATCTTTTAATGGCTTTCCGGTTCACAGGTTCCAATTTAGCACCCTCCAGTTATTTCCATTCAGAGGTTACCATGGGTGTGGAGATTTGGGTCAAGTCAAGATGTATCTCCCCCATCTTTTCAAAGGTCTAATGCAACAAGGAGGCCAGACTATAGTTCATGCGCTGGTTGCCACACCAACCCCTTAGAAAGCTTGATGTGGAGGTCATGTAGGATGTGACCGTCCTAGAAGGAGAGTTCAATCTAATGGAGGTCCGGCCAGATGCTATGATTTCCTAAGGAGGACATTGGTTTATGCTTCTGATGCAGTATTACATTTATTTTTTCTATGTGCCACAAAAATTGTTCAGTATCATTTGATATTGCTTCCACTTATTCATATGATTGATCATACTTTGCTTGTTGTTTGTATTTGCCTTTTTCTTCTCTTGATGCTGTGGTGTATGTGGCTGCACCTGTTGGTGAATGTATTATAGTGGATCGAATTTATCAGCTTTGTGTGGTCACTAGTTGTCATTTTGAGATGAGGGTGGACTTTTTATTGTTAGATATGGTGGCTTTTGATACGACCATGGGTATGGATTGGTTATCTCCATACCATTTTATTCTGTATTAGCATGCTAAGATTGTGACATTAGCTATATTGGGGTTGTCGTTGGAGTGGACGGGTTCTCTTGGTTACACTCCTAGTATAGTGATCTCATTTTGAAGGCTCGTCGAATGGTTAAGAAGGGATGTTTAGTGTATTTATCCTTTGTCAGAGATGTTAAAGGTGATACTCCTACTATTTTGTCAGTTCCAATAGTAAGGGATATTCCATATGTGTTTCCAGTAAACCTGTCGGGCATGCCACTCGATAAGGATATTGATTTCGGCATTGATTTGGTGCCGGGAGCAAAGCCAATATCTATTACTCCACATTGTATAGCTCCAACAGAGTTGAAGGAATTGAAACAATAGTTGCAAGAATTGTTGGACTAAGGGTTCATCAGGCCTAGTATTTCCCTTGTGGTGCGCCAATGTTTTTTGTTAAGAAGAAGGATGGGTCTATGAGAATGCGTATTGACTATCGACAGTTGGACAAGGTGACCATCAAGAACAAGTATCTGTTGCTGCACATTGGTGGCTAATTTGATCCGCTTCAAGGTGCCAAGGTATTCTCGAAGGTTGACTTGAAACAAGGGTATCAAAGTTAAATATTAGGGCTTCAGACATCCCTAAGACTGCTATCCAAACTCACTATGGGCATTATGAGATTTTGTTTATGTTGTTTGGGTTGACTAATGCCATAACACCTTTCGTTCACTTGAATAACGATGTGTTCCAGCTTTATTTTGATGCGTTTTTCATTGTGTTCATTGATGATATATTTGTGTATTCTCGTAGTATGGAGGAGCATAAGCAACATTTGAGGATCACGCTTCAGATTTTTTAGGGAGATTAAGCTATATGCTAAATTCTTCAAGTTTGAGTTTTGGTTGGACACGATAGATTTCTTGGGTCATATGGTATCTAGTGATGGGATCAAGGTGGGCCCGAAGAAGATTAAGGCAGTTTAGATTTGGCCCAAACGTTCTACCTCTTCAGAGGTCAGGAGTTTCTTGGGTTTGATTGGTTACTATCATCACTTCATAGAGGGATTTCATTTATTGCAGCCACATTAACTAAGTTGATTTAGAAGGTCGCTCCATTCAGGTGGTCGTATGAGTGTGAGGAGAGCTTTCAGAAGCTCATGACGGCCTTGACTATAGCCCTAGTGTTGGTTTTTCCTTCAGGATCGTTGTCATATACAGTTAATTATGATGCTTCGCAGGTTGAAATTGGGTTTATGTTGATGCAGTGGTAGGGTGATTACCTACGTGCCGCGCTAGTTGAAGCCCCATGAGAACAACTACCCAGTGCATGATTTGAACTTATTATGTTATCATAGAGTTGTTTTTATGTTATGCTATTTGTTCAGCTGTCAGATATTTATTGCATTTTCATATTATTTATTGTATTTGCTTGCCTAACGAGTGATGTTAGGTGCCATCACAACCCTGATTGGTTGGGATTTTGGGTTACAACTAAGAACAAAGATCAGGAGTTGAGGGAGATGGTTATGAAGCCTGGAGGAGCAGTGGGTATGCAAGTTGTATATGGACCATGATAGCAAACAGTATTAGAGAACCTACAAGATAGGAGTTAGGGTGAAGGGTTTCTCTAGTAGCCACAAAGGAGACTAGTGGTGGAGTGAAAAGGTCAAAGGAAAAGTGAAAGTCAAGAAAGTGGTGTATTTGATGCTTATAGAGAGCACAGACAAGGAGGAGAAGAGGACGAACATGGATCAATATAGGAAAGCAAAGAAGGAGGAGAATTTAGCGGCTATTGCGGCTAAGACTGTAGCACTTGGATGTCTGTATGAAGAATATGGAGTTAGAGGGGGACAAGAAGTTGTAGTCTAGCCAAGGTGAGAGAAAGAAAGGCTCGTGATCTGGATCAAGTAAAGTACATCAAAGACAAGGAGGATAGAGTTTTTGTGGGAGAGGCACATATTAGGCAAATATGACAGATATACTTCCATAAACTCATAGAACGGGGAGGCGGATAGGAACATTATGTTGTGTGACATAGGACACTCAGAGAATCATTGACATTTTAGGTATTATAGGCACAAAAGAGTTGAGGAGGTCGAGGGGGATATGCATATGATGAACATGGGTAGAGGAACCGAGTCAGATGAAATCCCTATGGAATTCTAGAAGAATGAAGGTAGGGCAAGATTGGAGTAGCTCACTAGGTTATTTAATGTCATTATTAGGACGAAGGAGACGCTCAAAGAATGGAGGTAGAGTATGATAATTTCATTTGCATAAGAATAAGTGTGATATTCAAAATTACAATAACTATAGGGGTGTTAAGCTTCTAAGCCATACTATGAAAGTTTGGGAAAGGGTGATAGAAAGGGGGGTGAAAAGGATTGTGTTTATTTCGGAGAAGCAGTTCAGTTTCATGTCAGGTCGTTCAACTACAAAATCAATTCACCTTGTAAGAAAATTGGTGGAGAAGTATAGTGAAATAAAGAAGGACTTGCATATGGTATTTATGGAGCTAGAAAAAGCGTACGACAAAGTCCCGAAGGAGGTTCTATGGTGATGTTTGGCGGTTAAAGACGTACCTGTAACATATATTAAGGTAATTAAGGACATTTATGATGGATCTAAGACCCACATGAGGACAGTGGAAGAAGATTCTAAACACTTTGTGGTTTTGGTGGGGTCATATCAAGGATCATCTCTTAGCATGTTATTATTTTCCATGGCGTTGGACGCATTGATATGGCACGTTCAGGGGATGTGACATGGTATATGTTATTTGAAGATGACATACTTCTGATTGACTAGACGCGAGATGGTGTTAAAAGGAAGTTAGAGGTTTGGAGACAGACTCTAGAGTCTAAAGATTTTAAGTTGAGTAGGACCACGGCAGAATATATGAGTGCAAGTTTAGTGACGCGACCTAGGAAGCGGACATGGATGTGAGACTTGATACACAAGTCATCCCCAAGAGAAGAAATTTCTAGTACCTTGGGTCAGTGATACAAGAAAATTGGGAGATTGTTTAGGATATCACATCGTATAGGAGCAGGGTAGATAAAATGGAACTCGCATCAGGTATCATGTGTGATTAGAATGTGATACTAAAACTTAAAGGTAAGTTCTATAAAGTGGTGGTTAGACATACTATATTGTCTGGGGCAGAGTGTTGGCCAGTAAAGAACTCTCATGTCCAGAAGATAAAAGTAGCTAAAATGAGGGTGTTGAGATGGATGTACGGAAATACCAGGTTAGATATGATTAGGGATGAAGTTATTCGGGATGATGTAGGAATGGCCCCATTGGAGGACAAGATGTGGGAGGCAAGGTTGAGAGGGTCCGTGCATGTGAAGAGGAAAGGCAGAGATACCCTAATTAGGAGGTGTGAGAGGTTGGCCTTGATAGGTTGGTGAAAAGGTATAGACAGACCGCAGAAGTATTGGGGAGAGGTGATTAGGCAGAACATGGCGCAGCTGGAGCTTACCAAAGACAAAGACCTTTGATAAAAGAGTGTGGAGTTAGAGGATTAAGGTAGAAGATTAGTACATAGTCATGCGTTTTTCGTAGACTGGTGTCACACCTCCCTTTTTACTACCCCAACACTTATAAGCATAAGAATATTCTTGTAGGGTATACCCCGACGCTCAAATATCCGAAACGGATAAAATAACGTAAGGGAAGGAGTTTTTCCAATTAAAGGACAATCGGTTCGGGATTTTATTAGATATTAATCAGAGTCGCCACTTGGAAATGATAATGGTGTCCCAAGTCACCGGTTAATCCCGAATCCGAGGAATTTTGACTCTTAAAATGCCTGCGAAGCAGAGATCCGGATAAGGAACTCTGTTAACCCGGGAGAAGGTGTTAGGCATTCCCGGATTTCGTGGTTTTAGCACGGTCGCTCCACTGTCGTTTCCGACTCTTGTTTGACTTAATTATAGATTTTAACAACATAATGTGCTTTTTACATAAATATTATTTTAAGAATTTGCGACATCGCGGAAACACGCCTCGAGTCATACCGCAACCAGTACGCCTATGACTTTCGGTATATTCGGCTATGCCGAGATTTGGATCTGAGTCGCACCAAGTGCACACTCATTCATAGGAAGGTATATTAAAATTGTGCCTTAAGATAGTCTATATCGGCTTTTAACTTTGGGAGAGGCTATGGAATTCGCTATTAGCCTCTCCGGTTCTACTATGTTATCTTATTACCAAATGGGGGCCCCGCTTGTTATTCGGGCGAGGCTCGTCCCAATTTAATTTTAAAGTCCGATCCTATTTTTGTTCAACTACATTTGCTATATATTGTTTTTGCCTTAATCGATTTTGTAACATTAAACATTCCGGGCCCGTCGAAATTTTGTTATTGGGCCTGGCCTTCTCTTCATCAAACATACATTCGAACTGCCCAGGTCTTCGAGGCCCAAGCAGTTTTAGGATTTCTGCTCGCCGGTCCAATTAGCTTCGCATTATGGTTCAGGCTTGTATTGTGTATTAGGCCCAATCCCATTGACAGTAAATAACTATGAAAGTAAAATGAAGAACTGGAAATAAAAACAATCATCAGAATTAAGAAATGAGACCAAATTACTTTTATTAATCGGAAAAAGGAAAGTCAATACATAAATTACTAACCCTAAATCAAATATCTATATACTTGAACTTAACAGACTGTCTTCATGCCAATTTACAACCAAAGTTTTCTACTAATGTCTAATTGTTTACTGGTCGAAATATTTAGGAACACAGCTTGCTTGCCTACAAGATCGGATTGAATGAAAGTGATTCAACTAATTATTTACAATATCAAAAGAGAAACTAAGCAATTTATTTACAAATGTTTAACTATATCACTAGTTTCATTGTGGATGAGCCTTTTAATCCCCAAGTCTGGTTCTGATGAAGTTACTTCATAGCCTAATCACTTCAACTTTTAAACTTTACTAAATCTGAATTTTCTGTTCTCTTAAAATTAACAGAGCACGTGAACAAAAATTAATTAATCTAATTTCGAATACCTATATGTGAGTGACTCATTGACTTATGCATGATTAACTACTGATTTTAAGACTAATATGCCAATCTATGTTTTAAGGTTTTTTACCTAATTAAACTAAGTGATATACTACTGCTACTATACCACTACGCATTACTAATTATTACATTGTTTTTGTCTTGATCTTTCTACTTGTACATGCTTCACTACATAAAATATAGATCTAAGCTATATTAAACTATCAATCAAAGGAACAAATTAAAATACAGCAGAGCAATTGATTTCAACATCCTGAACTTCATTCCATTTAAGCTTTCAACAATTACATCTTCAGTTGAACAAAGGAATGTACCTGGTTCAGCAAAAATGGGAGTCGATGAGTTCTAAGGGAATTAAGAGATAAGCAAAGCAGAGACTCAAACAGCAGTGCAACAGTAAAATCTGAATCTCCAACGAGTAGAAAATCGCAGCGACAAGCAACAGAATCCAAGCAAAACTCAAGCAGAAAACCACGAGAACAAATTCACTTCAAATTGCCCAGAAGAACTACTTGCTATATTACTACTTTCTCTCTGAACTTTTTCTTCAAAAGCTAGCCTAAAAATGGATTTCAGATTGCTAAAAATTGGAACCCCTTTCCAGCCCTTTTTTAGAGGTATATATAGTTGAAGCTAAGGGCTGATGACTTGGGTAGAAAGTATGGGATTAATCCCACTTCTCCCCCTCCTAAAAATATGAAATATACACTTAAGACCCAATTTCTGTTAACAGAAATCCTTCCAGCATGTGCTGGAAGGTTCTAAAGATTCCTTTTGTGGGGTTTTTACTAGTATAGCCCTAAAGGTTTGAGATTTTTACAGATTTCCCTTTTAGGGAGACCATTATACCCTTAAATCTCTGCAAAATTGCAGAAATCAGGGGTACAAAGGACTCCCTTACCCTCTTAGGTTCTAAACTATTTACTATTTTACCTATTTAACTTCCAATTGTGCCCCTAAGGGCACTGCTGATTTACTAGCCTACCTAGGTCAGAGTTTCAGCCTCTTTGGACTTATTTAACTAATATCCAGCCCTTGCATTGGTATTTAAGGGCTGGCCACTTCTATTTTAAAGAGCTATTTCAACTTTAGCCTATTTGAACTAATTCCAGTCAATTAAGACCAATTTATTCCCATTTAAAGCTAATTGCAGGACTAGCCTGCATTATTATTGATATTAAACTATTTAAAAAAAATAGCCAGTCTCAAGTTGAGACTTAGCTTGACTATTAAAGCCAATTACTGAACAGCTGGGCCCAAAACCTTTACAGGTTTGGCCACTTTGCTGTTCAGGGCTCTGAAGAGAGCCTGGGCTAGTCTGCATTTGCAGACATAGCCATTTTGCACAACCAGCCACTTTTAAAGTGGGCTGTGTGTTAGGGCCTTATAGAATAGGTCAACCCTTTGCAAGGTTAACCATTCTTAGGCCAATTATTTAACTTATAACCTGTTTTTGTTCATTTTAAGTTCTATCCTATTTAAAAACTAGCCATTTATGAAATCCTAGCACTAACAACTATAACCAATTCCACTAAGATTGAAGAATGTTAATCAAATAACCATACCAACAAGAACTACTGAAAACTCAGTTATCTTAACAAATATTGCACACATAGCCACATAAGATCAAACAATGTGCATCAATCAATCAAAACTCGGAAGAGACAACTTGATAGGGTTGAATCTTAATCAATCAATTCACATTACTTAGTTTCGTGTGACAAAATGTCAATCAATGTCAATTTATACTTAATTATCACCAGTTCATGTCAGATAACATTTGAAAAACCTCAAAACCTTCAAGGTTCATGGCATAGACATACAGAAGCTAAACTCTCACAAACAGTTAATAATAGGTGAAAATATGACTCATTTTTGGACACAAGGACCACAAAATAAAGGATAAGAAAGTCATGAGGAAACAGTAAAGAAGAATCATTCAAACTTAATATAAGGGACCAATAGCTAATCCTAGTCCTAAAAACTAAGCATGGGAAAAACAGAAGGGAAGAATCATTCAAACTGTCGAGAGCTAACAGAAAAGATTAAGACAGAACGAGATTAAAACTTAAACATGCAAAGGAGATGTCGAAGACCATCAAGATTGAAAGGCCTAATACTAACAGAGAACAAAGACAAAGACGAAAGAAAGATATTCGAACAGAAATCCAAACAGAGAAGCAGACAGGTGAGATAGATATAGCAAATGACTAAACAACTAAACATGTGAAGAATCATAGTCATGCTTTTGCAGGGAATCAGAACTCAACATATATCATAACAAGGGAAAGATGAAATCTATAATCGTAGAACAAATCAGCATGGGATTATCATGACAAATAACAGGATCCCATCATTAACAGGCTAAAGAGGAGCAAGCTAAGAAGCCTTATGACTAATTATCAGAGCAACATGCAAAGAAATATGAAATAAACTTATAGAATCATGAGAGCATAATCAACCAGAGCCAAATCATGGACAAAGCGTTAATCAGAAAAGAAAAAGAAACAAGTACAAAAATCCTATAACTAACATGTTGAGAAGAACTAGTTAAGATTTAGGAGGAGAACATGTTAACATGTGAGGATATACAAGACAAATTGAAGCGAAAGAAGGTAAGCAGAAAGCAAAGAAACATAAGATCAAACCGAACAAACCTAAAACTAACATGCGAAAGCAAAGATCAAAGAAGAGAGAACAGAATATGCAAGAAGACACAAACAAATCATAATAAGCAAGAAGGCTCAAAACAACAAAAAAAGGGGGGGGGGACTTAGCTTAGCGGGGCCTGTCCCCCGAGCTTCCTACTCCTCTTTCTTTTCTTTTCTTTATTCTTCTCAAACTCTCAGACCTTCTATTCCCTTGTTTCTCTCTTTTTTTCGTTTTTCTTTTTCAGACTCTCTTTTCTGCTTTCCGTTTTTTGGCTTTCAGATGAAGCCTTTTGGGTTTTTGGTTAACAGAGGAGTGTTTGGGAGAGTAAAAGGCGAGGTCTTTGGGTGGTTCGAGTTTGGGGGTCGCCGGAGTTAGGTTTCCGGCGACCTTCTTTTGAATATTCGAGACGATCCGAGGATATTCGAGGGAAATGAGTGGTGTATGGGTGTAGATCAGACCAAGGCGGTCCTTTTGGCATTGGTTTGGAAGGGATTCTCGTTGTTTGGTGGTCACCGGTGGTGAGTTCCGGTGACCGGAGTTCTGGAGAAAGGGAGTTCTTGGGGGTTTTTTGATGGAGAAGAAGAAACAGAAGAAGGAAAAGATGAGAGGGGAGTTAGAAGAGGCCGGCGACCACCGTGGGAGTGGTGGCCGCCATGGCCGGCTAGGTCTCGACGAAGTTGAAGAAGAGATGGAGAAGGAGAAGAGAAAGGCGGCTAGGGTTAGGATTTTGACGAAATGGAGTGGCTGTTCGGACACAAGCCTTTTATAGGCGAAGTGTCCCATGTAATCTAGGTCGTTCGATTGATAGAGATCAACGGTTCACACGCGCGTTACTAAAACGGCGTCGTTCGATTGCTCATGAGACCAAAGTCTTCGACCCTTAGATTAAATCGAACGGACGGCTCAGATCGAGCCTCACATAATTCAATAATTAATTAACTCCAACAATTATCTCAACCGTTGGATTTGAAGACATGAACGGCTGAGATCTCTTCAACTAAACCTCTGGACCGGATCTCCTTTGGGCCAAAGCATTGGGCCAGTGTTTTGGATTGTATTTTGGCCCAAGTTTATTATACCCTACATGTTTTTTTTTTGTATTTTTCTGATATTATTTATTTTTTATGTATTTTTCTTTTTATACTTTTTTTTTCTTTTTCTTTTATGGAAAATTATAAAACCTAGTTTCCTATTTACTCTAATTATCTAATATTTTTTGGCAATTTTCTACTATTTTTCCCTAATTTCCACTACTTAACACTATTTTTGCTAATTTTCTTAAAATCTAACTAATTAAACTAACAAATTAATTACCTAGCCTATTTTTTTGAATTTTTCCAATTTCTACTTATTCAAACACAAAAGTATAGCTAATTTCAATCAAAGTAAGTAATTGCACTCAAAAATATTTTAATTTTGGAATTATTTGCCTAGTGCAAATATCATGTGCCCATAGCTGCCCCTCTTTGCTCGGAAACACGAAGAGTTTCAGTGCAAAGACAAGTGAGCAGTAATGAGAGATTTTTGCATACCGACACATTCCGTGAAAACATTTTTGAAAACCTTTTGACCGCACCCTGCTTTAGAGGTTGCCTACATATCCTGGGTTAAACAGGAATCGGGTCAGTGTAGTTCGGGAAGGTCCGGCAGTTTAAAAACTACCGGACTCACTGTTGCATTGACACTGTTGAGACTTGCCGACTTACTCCTTATTACACCGGGGGGGAAATGCAAAATGAAGAAGCTATTCTAAGCTATGATCCTACAATTACAATTGTTCCTAATCTAGTTTTTCTTTTTTGTTGATTTTCTTTGATGTTGATTCTCTTTTTTGTTGATTTTCTTTGATGTTGACTCTCTTTTTTGTTGATTTTCTTGTTTTTCCCTTTTTTGATTTTCAATGGTACTTCTTGATCTCGAGCTGAACCTGCTCAAAACAAAACAACAAACTACTTTTTTTCTTTTTCTGCCCCAGTGTGGGCTTTTAGCTATGTAAACCATGATGTGCAGAAATGTATTCCCGTATTTGAAGGTGGGCGCCTAACCGAAATTAAACGTGCAATGCAAATGCAGAAAAGTATTCCCGTATTTAGAAGGTGGGCACCTAACAGAATTTAAACGTGCAATGCAAATGCGGAAAAGTATTCCCGTATTAGAAGGTGGGCACCTAACGGAATTTAAACGTGCAATGCAAATGCAGAAAAAGTATTCCCGTATTAGAAGGTGGGCACCTAACGGAATTTAAACGTGCAATGCGATGCATAAAAGTATTCCTGTATTCGAAGGTGGGCACCTAACAGAATTTAAACGTGCAATGCGATGCGGAAAAGTATTCCCGTATTAGAAGGTGGGCACCTAACGAATTTAAACGTGCAATGCGATGCGAGAAAATATTCCCGTATTACAAGGTGGGCACCTAACGAATTTAAACGTGCAATGTGATGCGAAAAAGTATTCCCGTATTCGAGGGTGGGCACCTAACGGAATTTAAACGTGCAACGTGATGCAGAAAAGTATTCCCGTATTAGAAGGTGGGCACCTAACGGAATTTAAACGTGCAATGCGATGCAGAAAATATTCCCGTATTAGAAGGTGGGCACCTAACAGAATTTAAACGTGCAATGCGATGCGGAAAATATTCCCGTATTAGAAGGTGGGCACCTAACAGAAATTAAACGTGCGATGCGAATGAAGAAAATATTCCCGTATTAGAAGGTGGGCACGTAACAGAATTTAAACGTGCAAATGCAATGCAGAAAATATTCCCGTATTTGAAGGTGGGCACCTAACAGAATTTAAACGTGCAATGCGATGCAGAAAAGTATTCCCGTATTCGAAGGTGGGCACCTAACCGAATTTAAACGTGCAATGCGATGCATAAAATATTCCCGTATTAGAAGGTGGGCACCTAACAGGAATTTAAACGTGCAATGCGATGCAGAAAAGTATTCCCGTATTAGAAGGTGGGCACCTAACGGAATTTAAACGTGCAATGCGATGCAGAAAAGTATTCCCGTATTAGAAGGTGGGCACCTAACGGAATTTAAACGTGCAATGCGATGCAGAGAAAATATTCCCGTATTAGAAGGTGGGCACCTAACGTAATTTAAACGTGCAATGCAAACGCAGAAAATATTCCCGTATTAGAAGGTGGGCACCTAACATAATTTAAACGTGCAATGCGATGCAGAAAAGTATTCCCGTATTAGAAGGTGGGCACCTAACAGAATTTAAACGTGCAATGCGATGCGGAAAAGTATTCCCGTATTAGAAGGTGGGCACCTAACAGAATTTAAACGTGCAATGCGATGCAGAATATATTCCCGTATTAGAACGTGGGCACCTAACAGAATTTAAACGTGCAAATGCAAATGCATTCCCACAGCCTGAGGACTGGGGAGTTGATTTTAAAAGATATTACCTTCCTCTTTTTGGTATTTTCTTTTACCAATTACCTCTTGCTTGTGAATTTCTCCATTCATTCGGCAAACTTTCTCTTTTTGTGTTTTCTATTTTTTCCACATTGGTCACATTCACTTTAAAGTGATTAGTGACAATTTGTTCCTGCATGAAACAGAATTTATTAGATATAAACTGCTGGCAACTGGCATCTGCCGTCCCCACTTCTTATTGCTTCCTTTGTTTTTTCTTTTCTCATGCTGCATGCCTTTCAACTGATTGTCCCTTGCAAACTCTTTTTTATATTTTCTCATTTTTTCCATTTTTGTTTTGTTTTCTTTTCCTTTGGCCATGTTTGCCAAGCTTCCTTATTTCCTTGCCAACTCTTCTTTCTTTCTGACCCAGTGTTGTTTCAGCTTTCGTTATCAGGAGCTGGTAGTTAGCTCTCAAAGGTAAACAATGAAATGCAGAAAAATGAAAGAAAAGTAAGGGTGTTTTGGAGAGATGATAGAACTTATCTGGGTATTTGCTGGCTGATTCCGTTGACCATGCCATGTATTAAACTCTGACCCAGTTCGTTCCAATTATTATTCTGTCTCCGAATTGTTTCCAACCCAAACCGATACTGTTTTTGTTACCTTTTCTCTTTCTGATGGTCCTCATGATCGTTCTACGGTGCCTCGAAAGGTTTTCACCAATAGAACTCTCTCATTTATTCTCTGAACCTCACAATCATCTCACAGTGCCGATTAAGGTTTTCACTGATGAGACTCTCTCATTTTTATTTCTCTCAAACTCACAATCGCCTCACAGTGCCGGTTAAGGTTTTCACTGATGAGACTCTCTCATTTTTTTTCATTTTTCCCATTTTTCCTTTTATATTTTGTTTTCTCACCACCAGCGTTGCCGATGTTTCGCTCATCCTTCATTGCATTCGTTATCATTTCAGAATTAATCAGAAGGTCTTTCTTTGGACTGTAATGTGGCTTTAGGATGGGTTAAGAAAGAAAGGTATAAAGGCTCAAAATCTCACGAGGGTTCAAAAATAATTACAACTCTCGGAATTATTAAACATAACTTCTGCCCCAGTTTCAATATGTGGGGAATTTTTAGATTTTTTCTTTATTGTGACTGAACCTCAGAGAGGCTGCCTACGTACCCTTTCGGGATCAAGTCAGACGTAGTTCATCCAACTTCATCAGTTAGATGGATTTCTTTTGACTTTTTTCCCGATTTTCTTTGTCTTTTTCTCTTTTCTTTCATTCATTTTTTCATTTTCATTTTTTTTCTTTTCTTTTTTTTTTCTTTTCTTTTTTTTTTTTAGCAACAATTGGCAATTTTGATCTTATTGCGCTAAAGCGATTCCGAGAGAGGGATATGAAAGAATATCTTTATTAAGGCTCAATGGGGTTATCAATGGATAAAGTGTTTGGATAGAGAATAAAACGCCTTCGTCATTTCAATTCCAAAATCACAACAAAATACAAAACACATCATTGAAAAAGGAATCATACATAGTATCTTTTGACTGCATCTGAATTGATAGCAGTCTCTACGCACTTTCCCTCAACATCTGTTAAATACAATGCTCCATTGGATAACACCCGTGATACCACAAACGGTCCTTGCCAATTTGGCGCAAACTTGCCCTTTGCTTCGGCCCAATGCGGTAAGATACGCCTCAAAACAAGCTGTCCGACTTCAAACTTTCGAGGTCGTACCTTCTTATTATATGCTCTGGCCATTCTTCGTTGATACAACTGCCCATGGCAAACTGCGGCCAACCTCTTCTCATCAATCAAACTCAACTATTCCAAACGAGCTTTTACCCATTCATCGTCATCTATCTCAGCTTCAGCTATAATCCGTAGTGATGGTATTTCTATTTCTGCGGGTATAACAGCCTCTGTTCCATACACCAGGGTATAAGGTGTGGTCCCGATAGAAGTACGCACTGTCGTGCGGTAACCCATGAGAGCAAAGGGTAGCTTATCATGCCATTGCCTGGATCCCTCCACCATTTTTCGGAGAATCTTCTTGATGTTCTTATTCGCCGCCTCTACTGCACCATTCGACTTTGGCCTGTAAGGTGTGGAATTGCGGTGTGTGATCTTAAATCCTTCACAAACTTCCGCCATGAGGTGACTGTTTAGATTGGCTCCATTATCTGTAATAATCACCTTGGGAATTCCAAATCAGCATATAATATTCTCATGTACAAAATCCACCACCGCTTTCTTCGTCACTGCCTTGAATGTCTTAGCCTCAACCCACTTGGTGAAATAATCAATTGCAACCAGAATGAACCTGTGCCCATTAGAAGCGGTTGGATCTATAGGGCCGATGACATCCATGCCCCAAGCAACAAAGGGCCAAGGTGCTGACATTGTATGCAACTCATAAGGCGGGGAGTGGATCAGATCCCCATGTACCTGGCATTGGTGGCATTTCTTTACGTACCTGATACAGTCACGCTCCATAGTGAGCCAGTAATACCTGGCTCTCAAAAACTTCTTTGCTAAAACATATCCACTCATGTGGGGTCCACATACTCCGGCATGTACTTCGATCATGATTTCATCTGCTTGTTGTGCATCCACACACCGCAATAAGCCCAGATCTGGTGTTCTTTTGTATACCACTCCTCCACTGAGGAAAAATCCATTGGCTAGACGCCTGATGGCTCTCTTCTGGTCTCCAGTGGCTTGCTCCGGGTATTTGCCAGCTTTCAAGTATTCTCTAATATCATGATACCACGGCTCTCCATCTGACTCTTCTTCCACAGCGAAGCAATAAGCATTTTGATCTCGGACTTGGATCCGGAGCGGATCTATATATGTCTTGTCAGGATGATGCAACATAGAGGACAGTGTGGCCAAAGCATCCGCGATCTCATTGTGCATTCTTGGGATGTGCTTGAACTCTATAGACTGGAATCTTTGAGACAACTCGTGCAAACAATACCGATATGGTATCAATTTCAAATCTCGTGTCTCCCATTCCCCTTGGATTTGGTGTACCAAGAGATCCGAGTCACCCATGACCAAAATCTCTTGAATACCCATGTCGATTGCCATCCTTAATCCTAAGATGCACACCTCATATTCGGCCATGTTGTTGGTACAGAAAAATTGGAGCTGAGCGGTGACGGGATAGTGCTGACCCGTACTTGAAATGAGTACCGCTCCGATACCAACGCCCTTGCTGTTGACGGCTCCGTCAAAGTACATTTTCCATCCCGGTCTCTCATCTTGCTCCATCTCCTCGACAATCATTGCCTCCTCATCCGGAAAGTACGTCTTCAATGGTTAATACTCATAATACACTGGATTCTCAGCTAAGTGGTCTGCAATAGCTTGTGCCTTCATCGTCGTACGAGTCACATAGATAATGTCAAATTCTGTGAGCAGAATCTGCCATTTGGCCAATCTTCCCGTAGGCATAGGCTTCTGAAATATATACTTCAGAGGATCCAGTCGTGATATCAAGTACGTGGTATATGCTGACAAATAATGTTTTAACTTCTAAGCTACCCAAATCAACGCACAACAAGTCCTTTCAAGTTGAGTGTATTTCACCTCATAGGATGTAAACTTCTTGCTGAGGTAGTATATGGCTTGTTCTTTCTTGCCTGTCTCGTCATGTTGACCCAGTACACAATCGAAGGAGTTATCCAGCACTGTCAGATACAAAATCAGAGGTCGCCCTGGTTCTGGAGGAACTAACACCGGAGGGTTGGCCAAATATTCCTTGATCTTGTCAAAGGCTTCCTGACACTCGTCGGTCCATTTCACTGCTGCATCTTTTTTCAGCAACTTAAAGATCGGCTCACACGTTGATGTCAGTTGAGCAATGAATCGACTAATGTAATTCAACCTTCCTAGTAAACTCATGACCTCCTTCTTGTTCTACGGCGGAGGTAGACTTTGAATAGCTTTGATCTTTGATGGATCCAGTTCAATACCTCGCCGACTCACTATAAACCCCAGTAATTTCCCTGAAGGTACTCCAAAGGCACACTTCGCCGGATTGAGCTTTAAATTGTACCTCCGGAGTCTTTGGAAAAACTTCCTCAAATCTCTCACATGATCAGGTTGTTTTCTGGACTTTATGATGACATCGTCCACATACACCTCAATTTCTCGATGCATCATATCGTGGAACATTGTGGTCATCGCCCTCATTTAAGTTGCCCCGGCATTCTTCAATCCAAACGGCATTACTCTGTAATAATACGTTCCCCAAGGTGTAATGAAGGCAGTTTTCTCAGTGTCTTCTTCGTCCATCAGGATCTGGTGATAACCGGCATAACAGTCCACAAACGAACCGATTTCATGCTTGGCGCAATTGTCGATCAATATGTGGATGTTTGGCAATGGGAAGTCATCCTTCGGACCGGCTTTGTTGAGGTCTCTGTAGTCCACACACACTCTGGTTTTTCCATCTTTCTTTGGGACCAGCACAACATTCGCCAACCAGGTGGGGTACTTGGTGACTCTTATGACCTTTGCCTCAAACTGCTTGTTCACCTCTTTTTTTATCTTTACACTAATGTCCATTTTGAATTTCCTCAGCTTTTGCTTTACCGGCCGGCATTCAGAATAGATAGGCAACTTGTGTACCACCAAATCAGTGCTAAGTCCGGGCATGTCATCATAGGACCAGGCAAAGATGTCCTTAAATTCATGTAACAACCTTATCAATTCATCCCTGAGGGGCGCCTCCAAATGCACACTAATCTTTGTTTCTCGGACATCATCTTCGCTCCCCAAATTTACAGATTCCGTATCACTTAGATTCGGTTTGGGTTTTTCCTCATATTGTTTCATGTCCTTGCTTATTTCCTCCAAGGCTTCCTCATCCTCACATTCTATTTCGCTATCTTCCTCAATTTCTTGTATGGTAACGTGATTGTCAGAACTGGGTCTAGAATCCTTCACGCATGACATGGCATCAGAATCAACACATGCAAAACTGTACAAAAGGAAAAATAAAGAAAAATAAGGCAAAAGTGAAGAAAAGGAAAACTGCATTTCATTGATAAAAAGAACGAACAAAGTTCGGGATACATGGTGATTTTCTTTTCATGAGGGGGATGGGAAAACTATAAAAATAACAACTTTGGGGAAAGCAATGATGAAATTTTGGAGCTAACTACCAAGACTCCTTCCTGATAGGGAAAGGAGTAGCTTCCCAATTGTTCAACATGATTCCAGGTCCCACAAACTGCACATCCATTTTGCTTGTGCCTTCCCCTGCTTCAACCATATTCACCTCCCAAAACATCTTCTCAAAACTCAGCATTTCTTCATCAGGTTGGGTCTCAAAGCACTTTGTCGCAGCAGATGTCCAATATTTTGTACCAGGCCTGACGAAGGTGTCGGATAATTTGGGTATGGGTTTAGGCAAGGTCCAGTTCTTTTTGGCTTTTGAGGCTCTCTGGATGTCAGCAAAGGTGGGTTTGAACCCTAAGCCGAATGTACCTTTGTTTTCTGGAAGCTGAACCGGCTGAATAACTCCTTGCAATGCTTTGCCCAGTCCCTTCCCCGGTGCAAATCCATTTTTAAGCATTTCTTTGGCCACAATCACAGCAGTTGGTGCCATCATAGGGATCGGCAACTTTTCCCCTTCAGCAATTCTGTTTACCACAATAGCATCTGTCACTTGGTAAACCCAAGGACCTCTATCCCCATCAGTATCATCAAACGGTGTCACCACATTACAAGCATTTTCTTCCCCATGTACTACAATCTCTTGCTGTTCCCACTCGAACTTGACCATCTGGTGTAGAGAAGATGGTACTGCCTTGGCCGCGTGAATCCAGGGTCGGCCTAACAACAAGTTATATGACACAGCAATGTCGAGCACCTGGAATTCCATAGTAAAATCAACAGGACCGATGGTCACTTCCAGAATAATGTCTCCCAATGTGTTTTTACCCCCACCGTCAAATCCTCTCACGTTTATACTGTTCTTCCGGATTCTGTCCGGACTGATGTTCAGTTTTCCCAAAGTTGACAGTGGGCAAATGTTAGCGCTTGATCCGTTGTCTATCAACACCCTGGTCACTACCGACTCTTCACTCTTTACCGTAAGGTACAACGCCTTATTGTGCTCAGTTCCCTCCACAGGCAATTCCTTATCAGAGAATGTGATCCTATTAGACTCGAAAATTTTGTTGGTAATCTTTTCCAGGTGGCAAACTGAAATCTTTTCTGGAACATGAGCCTCGTTTAGAATCTTCATCAGAGCCTTCCTGTGCTCTTCTGAGTGTATTAGCAGAGATAGCAAAGAGATCTGGGCCGGGGTTTTCCTCAATTGCGCAACCACTGAGTAATCTTGTGACTTCATCTTTTTGAGGAATTCCTCCGCTTCCTCCTCTAACACTGGTTTCTTCAATTGGTTCTCTTTTACTGCTTTCATTTTTCTCAATTCTTCTGGAGCAAAGCATCTTCCAGACCGGGTGAGACCATGGGTTTCGTTAATTTCCCCAGAAACCTCCTTTCCTTTATAAACTACTTCTACCTTGTTGTAGTTCCAAGGTACCGTCTTTGTGCTCACCACCGGCATTTGCACTACCGGTTTTATGATTACTGGCTCTATACTTGCGCCTTTCACAGTCACAATCGTCTTTGCGCCTGGTACTACTGCTTTTAAACCCTCCACCACTATTGGCTTTCCTGTTGGTTTTTCAGCAATCGCTTTCTCTTTCGCGGCTTCCTTTTCAGCTTTCCCACTTGACTTTATCATCATCACAGACTGAGATGGTTTTTGACTGCCATCGCCTTGCACCAATTCTATCATGTGTGTCTCGTGGTGATTTGGCAGCGGATTCTGGGTAATGTTCGGGGCTTCTGGAGCCTGACCTTCAATTCTCCTATCATCAATGAGATCCTGAATGGCATTCTTCAACTGCCAACATTTTTCGGTATCATGGCCCAATGTTCCCGAACAATATTCACACCTAACAGAAGGATCAAGGTTTTTCGGGGGTGGGTTTGGAACTTTAGGTGCAACCGGGCTTAGCATCCCCAACTCTTTCAATCTATGATAAAGGCTGGTATATGATTCCCCGAGTGGGGTGAATGTTTTCCTTGCCTTGTTTCTCCACTCGGAGTCCGGCCTGGGCCTATTTTGGTTTCTGTAAGGTTTAGAGGTTGGGTATGTGTTCTGGGTGTGGTACACATTGTGTGGAGCTTGAGCTCTCCACACATGGGGTGGTGGTGGGTAGGCTTGGGCTTGTGGGTGGTGGTAATGTGGGACTGTTGGTGGGTATGGTGGTGGTGGTGGGTTATATGGGCTTGATGTGTTGTATGGGTTTGGCGGGTAAGATGGCGGTGGTGGATTGTATGGGGTTGATGGGTTTGGTGGGTGTTGGTGGTAGGGTCTTGGCGGATGATGATGCGGGTTACGACTCCATGGCCTACTTTCTACAGTTGCTACCTCTTCCTTCTTCTTCTTTCCCATTACTTCTCCGTTTCCCGTTTGTATAGCTTGATTGGTGGCCTTGATGGCCGAAAAACTCATGATTTTATTTGTTTTCAAACCTTCCTCTACAAAGCTTCCCATTTTTACTACTTCATTGAAACTCTTCCCAATCGCCGACACTAAAAGACCGTAGTATGTAGGCTCCAAAGCCTGTAGAAAACAATCCACCATCTCCCCCTCCTTCATGGGTGGATCTACTCTCGCGGCCTGCTCCCTCCATCTAAAACCGAATTCTCTAAAGCTTTTCCCCGGCTTCTTCTCCATTTTTGTAAGGGATAGCCTGTCAGGTATGATCTCTACATTGTACTGAAAGTGATTTGCAAAGGCTTGTGCTAGGTCATCCCAGACGAACCACCTTGTATGGTCCTGTCGAGTGTACCACTCTAAAGCTGAACCACTCAGACTCTGGCTGAAGTACGCCATCAATCACTCATCTTTACCTCCCGCACCTCTCATCTTGCTACAGTATCCTCTGAGATGAGCTACCGGATCCCCGTGTCCGCTATACATGTCGAATTTTGGCAACTTGAATCCCACGGGAAGCTGCACCTCGGGGAATAGACACAGGTCTTTGTAGGCTACACTCACCTACCCTCCTAGTCCTTGCATAGTGCGGAAAGCATTCTCCAGACTTTTCACTTTTCTGGCCATCTCTTCCTGCCCGGTACTCTTAGCAATTCTTTCTTCACTTGTTTCTATCAACGGAGCAGGAGACTCATGTTGTCGGAAAGTTGGCTCTGGAGGGTAGTAGTGAGGATCATGTATATGAAACGTTGGTTCGCTGGAGGATTTGTGCATAACAGCGGGTGGAGGTGCCACATACACGGGAGCAACTTGGGGTATGTGAGGTGGTGCTTGTTTGACTGAAGGTGGTGGTATCTGGGAGGTGGAGGCATAATAGTGAGGGTAATCGGGGTAAGTGGAGGATGAGTTCATTGTAGGTGGTTCAGGGTTGGGGTTGGCCGGAGGGACATATGCGGGGTTAGCAGGGTAAGCTGGTAGTGGTTGACCTCTAGACCAGGCCTGGTACATCTCGGCCATTTGCTGCCTCAGTTTGTACATTTCCTCCTTCATTCCTGCCACATCCACAATCTCCTCTTCGTGAGCAGGATCCGCAATAGTTGCCTCAATTTCCTGGGACACAGCTTTCGTCATCGTTTTGTATCTGGTGTTGTATGGGTGGGTAGCCAGAATGCCAGTTGCCTAGAGAATCTGGACTCACAAGCATCAACACCCGTTAGTTGTTAGCGCATGAACAAAATGCAACGACTTTAAAAACAAACACATTTCCTCGAGTCGTTATGCATCATCCCGGCCGCTGCTCATTTGGACCAATCACTTTTCTCTCTTTCCGCTCTTTTTCTTTTCTTCCTTTTCTTTCTTTTTCTTTCTTTCTTTTTCTTTTTTTTCTTTTTCTTCTTTTTCTTTTCTTTTTCTTTTTTTTCTTGCTTTTTCTTTCTCTCTTTTTTTTCTTTCTTTTCTTGCTTTTTCTTTTCATTACGTTCCTATTTATTTGCCTAGCGAATTTAAAGGAAATAACATAACGCAAAAGAATTGATAACAACACTTGTTTTTTCATTGATAATCCAAAACATTGATTACAAGGTGATGTTTTAAAAGAAAAAATATAAAAGATGATGCATGCCCTATGAGTAGATTAATGCACCTAGTGCCCGCGAGGCATCGTTCGGCCTTGCCCGCGGGCCTATATGCTAATCCCCTTTGGAGCCTATCTAGGTCAGCCATGACTTGTTGCACGAAGAACTTCACTGCTGATACAAAGGTTCCTCGAGACATATCTTCACACAGTTGAGTCTTCCGGGTGATGTATTGGGCAATGCGAACAATCTTTTCTCTGATGACCCCCTTTTCTTGCAATAACCGGCTTATTTGTTGAGTGCGAGCATCCAAGGTATGTTGGTTGTCTTTTTGCACTTGTTGCAGCTCCAATTCTAATCTAGCCATAGTCGTGTAACAGTGTTCTCTCTCTTCTTCAAGATCTTTGATGATCTTGTTACTCTTGACCGTGGCTGAAATTATTTTCTTTCTAAGCTGAGCTACCTCAAAATCGTGCTTGTCTTGTAATTGTCGAACCAACTTGGCTCTTTCCTCAGCATCTCTATCCATTTGCTTCCGAGCCCTGACTAACTCTTTTTCAGCTTTGTCCAAATCGAAGCTATAGTCATTTACTTTGCGCCGGAGAATCTCAATTAACTTTTCATCCCGGGCTGAGCGAACTGGGGTCTCGGATGTAATTTTCATTTGAGCCATTTGAGCCTTCAACATCTCATTTTCTTTCTTCAGCTGTTTCTTCTCCACTTCATCGGATGCTGCCTGTAAGCCGCTTTCGAAATGAAGATTTCTCAATTTATCCTCCAACATACTGATTTTGGCCTTGTATTATTTTTCCTTGGCCACCCATTTCTGATTCTCCTCGGATTGCTCTATTAGGTCTTGCAAGTGAGGTCTCTTCGAAAGACGTTCGTGTTCAACCCCTCGTCGGTACCATGTGGAGTATCCAGGTGATATCTCCCACTTTGCTCTATTCGGCACACAAGTATCAATCTTCAGATTTTGGCACTCATTCCAGATTTGCCGGATTTTTGCTTCCGGGAATTGCCCGTCAGGACCAATCTCCACAGCTTGCACACTGAGATCCCCATCCCTCGGAATAATTTGGCACCGACCCAACTGTCGCAGGGCTCTGTTTGGGGCATAAGGTTGTATACTCTTCAAACCCATGATCAAAAATGGCGACCCCTCCGTTGGCATGTATATCACCTCGTCAAGAGGTAACCAGTCATACGTCCAATCGATTTGACCGTCAGTTAGTCACTACCAGAAAATGAGCCTATTGTAACAGTTATTTTGTAACGGTTATAGAACCGTTGCCATAGAGACCCTATCGCAACGGTTATAACCGTTCCTGTAGAGTATGGATGATATCAGCACAATCTTTGTATAAAACCGTTACCTTGAAATACAACTGTTGCCATAGCACATTTTAACGGGGCTGTTAGAACGGATGTTTGGGAATAGTTATAACGGAACGGTTTTTGCCTATTCCCTCTTAAAATTTTGTTAACCCGCCAAACATTTTGTTTTTTTAATTAATTAGAAAATTAAAAATATAACTATCTACTTTAATTTATCTGGCTATCACCGTCGACCCTACTAACTAAAAGCCCTAATGCTCGTTGGCTCCGCCATCTTCGCCCATCTCCGACCAATTTTCCACCTCTTTCAGCCATTAAACTTCCACCAAAGCTCCATAGAAAAGGTGACCTTCTTCTCCTGTTAAACCAACCTTTTTCTCCTGTTAAACCAGCATGGATTGCTGGAAGAAATTCATATTTCAAGCTCTGCATAAAATCATTTAGTGATATTGACTGCTTCTCGGATAAATTTTTGGTATTTGCTGAAGGTTGTTGGCGTCTGAACTCCAAGTAAACAAAGAAATTAACATCATTCCAAGACTCAGGATTTGAGCGGGTGAAATTACAGGTACTTTCTATCTCTCAAGTTTTTTGCCTACTTTTTTTTAATGGGTTTGTGTAAAGAGGGTTTCTAAAGGAACATTAAAGAATTTTTCTTCTTTTTCTGTTGTGGGGTTTTTTGAATTCAATATTTTTGGTGGTTGGAGGAAGAAATATGTGTTATCAGCAGGCAGGGGTCCTGTGAAATTCTATTGGTTCCGGCCAGCAGGTCAACTGGTCCTGTGAAAGTGAACTTTGTATTAAGAAGATCCTGAAAATTAGGAATTGATTACGTCCCGGAAAATGTTATAATCACAACAGCGGAAATACCAAAAATGTTTCCTGGTAGCCGTTCTACCAATGTGCATATAGAAATCATTACCAGAAAGTTTCCCGTTGACAAAGACATGAACTGCATGCCCACTTGAGTGGATGGTGAGCGTAGGCTTTTGTCCCCCTCGCAAAAATGATTCTGAGGGACTAATATCAACACTGCATTACAAGAAAGAAAGACCAAAGATGTACTTATTTAGATGTAATTAGAAGATTTATGTACTCATGTTGGATGATTTTTCTACTTATATATGAACCTCACCTTGTTATGTACCACAAGTCATCACTGTTATCTCTGGTGATATTTATCTGCTCTAATAGTCCATTAGCTGCAAATGTTGAACCGTCCTCTAGAGAAAATACATCTTCACTATAAGCCCCCCAAGAGTGCAGCTGAGAGCTAGTTGGTAGCATTTTCACGTGTGTAGTTTGAGTCCCAATCTTAGCAAGAAAAAGATGTTTCAAATCACTAAGCTGAAAATGAATTCGTAGGAATAGAACAAAATATCTAGCAGGAAAAATCTGCAAAATTTTTCAAAGGTTTCTACATATCAGCTGTTAAGATCTCTATACTATCCTTAAAAACCTTCTTCATTGACTCAACAACTTCCAATTTGCCTGTCAACGAACAGCAAAATAGAGTCATTGCATTTGAGACTTTGCCTCAGCCCGAAGAAGATCTCTTTCCTGTAATTTACAAACAGCTCCTACGCTCATGCAAGAAGCTGATACCCTGATTATCGCAGCTAGTTGTTTCGGTTGAGAAGGTCGACAACATCAGTTGTTTGTCCTCCCGACAACCAAAGCCTAATCCCATAGTGTGCAAATTTCATCCTCTGAGGGCATTGCATTTAGATCAGGTAGAAAAAAGCCTCTATTCTGATTCTCACTCAAGTTCTCTAACCGACGTGAATCAGATGATAGCAGGTCATCATCATCCATTGTGTGTCTTGACAAGACTGAATCAGCACGGTTGGTTAGCAAGTTGCATCGATTGGATGCTGATTCTGCAGCCATTTCATTTGAGGTTTGTCGATTCAAATCCAACTGCACAACACAAGTTTGACCAAAATTTAGTGCATCTACTCGTAAAGAAGGATGCTGAGGGTTTATATGGAAACAACCTCTCTACCCCAGCTTAGGGGTAAGATCTACCCACACTACCCTCCCCAGACACCCCACTAAGCGGGATTATACTGGATGGTAGTTGTTGTTGTACTCGTAAAGAAGGATTAACAAATCTATAGCTGAAAATGCAGACTAGGATGAAGTGAAAAAACGAACCTTGATTCTTTTAAAGTTGTCACTCTTAACTCTTTGTTCGTTGAGGGTCACATGAATCGATGCTAGTTCCTGTTAAGCCAAGAAAGAACACATATTTTAGACAAAGCAATTTCGCTTTTTGGACAATAACAGATAAAGAAAACGGAACCATAGAAAGCTTACCCTCTTTAAATGGACCCTCTCTTTAAGAAGTAAGTTCTCTTCCTCCTTAAGTTGAGTGAATGTCTGCTAAAAGAATGTAATAAAAAGCTTGGTGAATAACAAGAATGCGACCAGAAAGAGGTAGATTAAAGTGCTTGTTTTTAAAAACTACTCTAGCAGCAGAACTGCTGTTGTAGTTTGCAAGAAAAGCTGTACAGTTTCTTTTGCCTGACGAGAATATATTTGTGAGCACTTGGAACTTAGATCACCTACTCTGTCGTGGCTTTTCATTAACTAGCTTTTTGAAAATTAGATTGTATTAAGCACCATCAATTTACTCTTTGATATACCAAGTTAAATACATCAACCACTTGGACGCATCGTTTGATATGATTTATACTTTGTTAGTGTTCTGATAAAGGATTTTAGGGTCAATATTGTAATTGGCTATGCACTATTTACATCTTGGTACTTTGATGGTAGTAATGTGTTTGTTAATTGTGTTGATTTACTTTACCGTATAGGATTTTCATGGATAATGTAGATAAAAGTTGGATGCATCTCCTTAGATGGACGGATGAGTACATCAGTGGAGTGAATGATTTCCTTGACAAGGCATTTGAACGAGCTTCACAAGGAAATGAAATATTATGCCCTTGCAAAAAATGCATTAATCGCTATTGGCATTATAGAAATGTGGTGGAGGATCACTTGGTCGTTAATGGCTTTGTTGATGGTTACACCGAATGGGTTTTCCATGGTGAAGGGTTTTCCTCTAGAGTTACACCTCGTCAAAGCAATAATGATGAAGGTTCTAACATGCGTGATGATATTGATGGATTACTTCATGATACATTCAGAAATGTAGAAGGCGAGCCGGTACAACAAGAAGGGATGAGAGAGGCTTTATCTGAAGATGCTAAGAGATTTTTTAAATTATTAGAGGAAGGGAAACAAGAATTATATCCAGGGTGTGAAACCTTCAATAAACTGAGTTTCACCATCCGGTTATACTTGTTTAAGTCTTTGCATGGGTTGAGTAATGTAGCGTTTTCAGACTTGCTAGAGTTGCTAAAAGAGGCATTTCCCTTTGCTAAGCTGCCGAGTCTTTCAACAAGGCTAAAAATATGATAAAAGATTTGGGTCTTCATTATGATAAAATACATGCATGCCCTAATGATTGCATGCTATTTTGGAATGACAATGCAAATGCCGATAATTGCTCTGTATGTGGGTCTTCTAGATGGAAAAGTTCTAATCGTGCCTTGACTAATGCAAGTTCTAAAGTTCCTGCAAAGGTTTTAAGGTACTTTCCCTTGAAGCCTAGGCTTCAGAGGATATTCATGTGTCCTGAAACAGCTATTGCAATGAGATGGCATGCTAATGAACGACCTAATGATGGAAATTTGAGGCATCCTGCTGATGGAGAAGCTTGGAAGGATTTTGATTCTCTGCATCCCGACTTCTCCAATGATCCACGCAATGTTAGGTTGGGTCTTTCAAGTGATGGTTTCAACCCATTTCGAACCATGAGCATTTCTCATAGCACGTGGCCTGTCATGTTAATGAACTACAATTTATCACCATGGATTTGCATGAAGCCAGAATATATCATGTTGTCAATGATCATTCCAGGTCCTTCATCTCCAGGAAATGATATAGATGTGTACTTACAACCACTTATTGCAGAATTGAAGGAACTATGGGAAACTGGGTTAGAAACATATGATGCTGAGACAAAGCAAACATTTCAAATGCGTGCGGCCTTGTTGTGGACAGTTAGTGATTTTCCAGCATTAGCTATGCTTTCAGGATGGAGCACCAAGGGGAGGTTGGCATGCCCCACTTGTAATTATGACACATGCTCTCTATATCTCAAACACAGTCATAAGATGTGTTATATGGGCCATCAAAGATTTTTGCCTCATGATCATCCTTTGCGGAAAGATAAGAAGTCATTTAATGGTAAGGAGGAACATAGACCCGCACCTACTCCTTTGTCGGGTGTAGAAGTGGTTCAAGAGTTGCTTGCATTCAATAATGTTTTTGGAAAGGGCAAAAAGAAAAGACCTCGGGATAACAAGGGTCCGTGGAAAAAAAAATCTATTTTTTTTGAATTGCCATATTGGGCGCATAACAAATTGAGGCACAATCTTGATGTGATGCACATCGAGAAAAATATCTGTGACAGTTTGCTTGGGACTTTATTGGAAATGGAAAAAAAGTCAAAGGATCATGTAAATGCTCGCTATGACTTACAAGAAATGGGGATACGAAAGGAGTTACAACCAAGAGAAGATGATGATGGAAAAGTGAGTTTGGCTCAATCTTGTTTCTACATGGAACCAAAAGAGAAAAGTTTATTTTGTACCGTCATAAAAAATGCCAAGTTACCAAAAGGTTGTGCTTCAAATATTTCAGAACGCGTGCACGTGAAGGAGATGAAAATATCAGGGTACAAAAGTCATGATGCTCATTTTTTAATGCATTACTTGCTCCAGGTTGCTGTTAGAAAGACGTTACCCAAGAGTGTTTCATTGGCCTTGATTAGGTTGGGTAATTTTTTAGAGCTATCTGTAGTAAGGTCATAAGGCGAAGAGATCTTGAAAAAATGAGCTCTGAAATTGTTGAAATAAATTGTGAGCTTGAAAAGATTTTTCATCCAACATTTTTCGATATAATGCCACATTTGCCTATTCATTTGGTGAATGAAATTAAGCTTGGGGGTCCAGCTCATCTTCGTTGGATGTATCCCATTGAGAGGAACTTATGTAAATACAAGGCATTTGTTCGTAATCGATCTTCTCCAGAAGCATCGATAGCAGAGGGATTTCTGGCAGAAGAGTGTTTGATTTTTTGTTCAAGATACCTACATGACAGTGTGAAGACAAGATTCAGTAGATATCCAATTGTAGATGATGAGTGCCCTCAAAATTTGTCATCCATATTCCCTGTTATAGGCCATCCAATTGGAAGTAAGAAGAAAAATACTTTTCACATGGATCCACAATTATGTTATGAAGCACATCGATATGCTCTGTTCAATACTGGAGATGAACAAGTGGAAAAGTTTATCGAGTAAGATAAATTATATAATACTTATTCTATACTTCATTTTTTAATGAAATGATTGATCTTGAAATATTATGATTGCAGGGAACATAAGAATTTAATTAATAATCGCAGTAGATCAAATGCATGGGAAAGAGCAAGAAATCATAGTCGGGAATTCAACAATTGGTTTGCTGAGAAAGTTAAAAAAATTGAAGTGCCCGATTATGTAAAATGGCTAGCTAAAGGGCCTAATGCGATCGCCAAAAGATATACTGCATATTTCATTAATGGATACCGATTTCATACTGTAGAACGAGATTCTCGATGCAAAACTCAAAATAGTGGAGTGACTTTATCAGCAACAACCGATAGCTTTGCTAGCTCTAGGGACCAAAATCCCATCGATGGTGAGGTTATCTATTATGGAGCTATTCAGGATATCATTGAGATTGATTATTGGGGTTGTTTTAGTGTTGTACTATTTAGATGCAACTGGTTTCGTAATGAAATAGATGAATATGGGTTAACCCGTGTGTACTTTAAGAAATTATGTAGTACAGATGACCCTTTTGTGTTAGCATCACAAGTTTATCAAGTTTTTTATGTGGAGGATCCTGTTGAGAAAGATGTTTATTATGCAAGAAATAAAGTCCCTGTTGATTTATATGATTTAGAGGAAGAGAATTGCCCCAATATTGAAGACGCATTTTGGAGGGAGCCTAATGATGACATTTGTTCCTTAAGTGGATTAGTTGATGTTAACGTTGGATGCTCAAGAACTGATGTACCCGGTTATGTCGTTGATATTCCATCTAATGCACAACATTCAAATGATACAATTATAGAAACATCGGAAGAGGAGAATGAGTTTGATGATACTGATTGGGACTGGATGGAATCGGATGATTAAAGAAGAAACTTCTTATATTCTTTTAAATATATTCTGTTTAGCGTGAGTATAATATTTTTTATTAATATTTTAACCTTAACTCTATCGTATCGATAACTGAATTATATGGGATAATTATTTACATTTTTCAGGTGGATAGAATCATTCCAAAGACTTTACCATCTCACATCTCAAAGAAGCAATTCACGACTTCCTCAGTTTCAAGTAAGGAATTAGACTCCCTCCTGCAATGACAAGATCATTATTAGCTTATTTGCAGCATCATCATTAGCTTATTTGCAGCATCATTAGCTGTTAGAGTTTTCTGTTAGAGATTCTTGTTCACTCCCTTCTGTTAGAGTGAGCTGCAGGTTTCTTGCTCAATAATATCATTAGTTGATTGAGTGAGCTGCAGGGTTTAGATTCCTGTTATTATCATTCACACTTGCATCATATAGGAATACTTACAGATTCAGGATATCAAATGTTGGAACAGTCATGAGTTTTAACTTCAGAATTCAAAACCGGTAGATGATATCACATCCCTCAGGTCCAAGTGACATTCTGAACTGCAGAAGGCAAAAGGCAAAAGGCAAAACAGAAAGGAAAAACAGAAAAATACTGACACTCTGAACTGCCAGGAGTTGAAATATCACATCCCTCAGGTCCAAATGAGACTAAGAATAGTTTCAAATCCTTATTATTGGACTTGTTGTGAGTTAATGCAGTTTTAGTAGTTTTGATTTTGTGACATTAGACATAAACCTGTTATTGAAATTAACTTTATTGTTCATTATAACATTATGCATCCTTATGGAATCAGTTGAAGTAGAAAGCTGTTGACTTGTTAGCATTTTGGAAATCAGCTTTTGTTAACAAGTTTGTTTTCGTATAATCTACTAGTTTTATGGTTTACTTGTTTTCCCAGAGTTTCCCAACATATGGAGTACTCGGGTTGGTCAAACAAGTATAGCAATTATGTGTTTGACTTGCTTAGTCTGTTTAAACAGTTGCAACTTGCTGAAATGGTGATATTTTGCTGTTGAAATGCTAGAATGACCGCTGAAATGTTCCACATTTTTTATTTTGACAGGAATTTGAATAGTCATGAGTCAGGAAGGACACTTAAGTAAAAACAAAAAGGCTAAAAATTGCATTGCAACCGGATCACTTGCATCTTTGCTGAACCAAAAGGTTTCGTTGTTGAAAACAAAAAGAATTATTCAATCTACAAGGACAAATGACAAGCATCAGCTGAATTCAATTGAAAAACAACTTCCGCAGTTTGGAGCTCAAGTGCAAGAACAATTGTTGCAACTGCCTCTGCCTTCTGCTTCTCCTCCAGCACAAATTGTACATGAGCAAGTGCAGCAAAAGTCATTGAACTCTACCTCTCTTGCACCACAAGTATTGCGTGAACAATTGCAACAAAAGTCACTGGATTCCACCACTCGTACTTCTCAAATGGTACATGAACAATTTGAGGATTCGTCCAATCAAGAAGCAAATGAACAATCCGAGGAACAAGGCAAGAACATATAAATTTTATTATGTTAAATTAATAAATAATATTGACTTTTTGTGATTATTCTTACTTAATATTAATGCAGGTCCTTCTGCCGAAAAAAGAAAAAGAGGAAAAACATTGATGCCAAGTGTCCATGGTAGGAAAGAGCGCAAGCTAATTGTGGTAAATGAGAACAATCAACCCATAGTTGTAGCAGAGTTGGGTAGCTTTCTCGGCACATTGGCAAGGAATGCGGCCTTTTGTCCTCTTAATGTGTTTAATTGGAGGAAAATTCAAACAAAACAAGATATGTGGACATATATCAAGGTTTGAAGTTCGCAATATTCTTTGTAGATATTTCATATTTTTACACTAACCTAACTGTACCTAATTTGTAGGGAAAGTATGACATTCCTGATGCTTCAAAAAAGTGGGTTTTTGAATCAATTCAAAATGCTTGGAGAAAGTACAAGAATCAATTATTTAACGACCATTATAAACCCTATGAGAATGACGAGCTACGAATGGAGAAAAGACCCGTTGATGTTCCTGAATCTCAATTTAGGGATCTTCTTAATTATTGGAACTCTGATGCCTACAAGGTAAAACTAAGTATTGTCCCATGATATACTGAGAATGTCTTATTTATATTTAATTAGAAATTACTTAACTCTGTATTCATTGGTTGATTTGCAGAAAATGTCCCAAACCAATACTGAGAATCGCAAAAAGTTGAAATATCCACATACAGCTGGCAAAAGAAGTTTTCCTCGAATATGCGAGGTTTGATTTTTTCTTTCTTGTTATTGTTTTAAATATAAACTTATTAACTTTATACCACTTTATATGTAATCAGGAAAAAAAGAAAGAAACTTCTGAGCCTCTATCAAGCAAGGACATCTTTGTTGCCACACGAAAAAAAAATCCGATCGAGTTTACAAGGCCTCGTATGCGGATACTCTTAATAAAATTGTACGAGTTATAATTTAAAGTTTTTTGTTATCATTTGTCTGTTCTTACTTATTGACTCTGTTCTTAGTTATTGACTCAATGTCGTACACTTTTTGATTTAACAATGACTCGATTTGGTCTTGTAGGCTGAAATGGAAAGAATACAACCAACACAAGAGAGTGAAGATGGCAGCCAATCAGTTGATGCATTTGCATCGGTCATGGGACCTGAGCATCCAGGTCGCCTAAGATTATATGGTCGTGGGGTTACCAAGACTTCCTTAAAAAGAAAAATGGGAGATTTGGGACCCTCTATTGATGAGGCAATGCAGCAAAAATTTGAGGAAATGGAAGAAAGGATGCAGCAAAGATTACATGAAAAGTTCAATGCACAGAAAGATGCCATGGAACTACAAGTTGCATTTAACATCATTTCTCAACTTAAGATTCTGAATCCAGATTTACGGGTTGATCCTAGCATGCTAGGTTTGAATGCTCGTTCACCTGGAGAAGGCTCCTCTGCACATCAAGCTGTTATGCAACTAATCAATCGCCTATCTACTGGGAGTAATAATCAAGGTCAGTACGTCTATTTTTGTTTGTTTCTTGCTTTCTTCTTCTCCTCCTTATGCTTCTTGATAAATTCTCTTGTTAAACAACTTTGTTGATTTCCTTTTGAACTTCATGTCGTGATTGTATGGTTCGCCTATGTCGTGATTGTATGGTTCACCTAAAGTATGTCCTGCTACCTCACAGTCGTGGTCTGTTCTTAGTTGCTAAGGTTTGAATGTCGATTCATGTTCGAGTCCATTCTAAATTACGTCTGTAATGCTGCTTGCCTCTGTGGGTTCGAGATGGTTCATTTTTGATTTCTTCTCTGTTTGAAACCTCTTCAGATTCAAGTCGACTGGTTTAAACTTTGCTTCCTATAGTTTCACTCCTTGAGTGCACCATCCAAATGTGATGCCCGGTCTTCTACAGTAAGCTTCAAAAGAGTGACTGATTCTAGGTGATTTTTTAGTGTCGCGGCTTCTGACTCAGCTTTCTCCCAACCTGTCCAAAGAGATGTCGTCAATAAAGAAAGTTAATAAGCTTGCTTAATTCTAATAGCAACAAAAACACATCATATAAGTAACATCACCTGAGACAACTTCTTCAGCAAGTTTAGCATGTTGCTTCACCAGGTTCTCCTTATTAGTCATTTCCGTCTGCGCAGCAGACAACTTTTCATTCAAATCCTTGTTTTCATCCTCTAAGTTCTTCACTAATTCTGCCTCTGACAAAGATATATTGCATAAGATACAATCAGCTGATTTTCCCAACATTAATAAAATTAATTACCATATTAGAAACAGATACAGTCAGTTGATGTTCAACATATGTTAGTCTTAAGCTACCAAATTAAGATTTGAACTGTGGTTCTTATAGTTATCCTGTTTACCCTGAAATATAGTGGAAATCAAAATATAATTTACAAAGAAAAGACAAACTGAATGAAGCTTTCTCATAAAGTATCATTATTATAAATTGAAAACTATGACGCAAAATTCCAGAACTAAATAAAAACTTATAATTGGTCAGGTTAAACTATGATGTCTATCTGTGCACTGACGCTCGCTGTATTTGCTCAGACTAATCCGGAATTTAGGGTCTGCTCTATCACCATCGTCTTCATCTCTCCCAACCTTAACCTTCGGATCAGGTCTGAGCATCCAAGTTTCGAGATTTGTGTGCTTGTTGTCTTCTACTACTCAACCAAGTTTCATGTCTGATCTCGACGCCCAAATTCCTACTGCTTTTGATCCCTTTGCCGAGGCAAATGCTGATAATTGTGGGGCTGGGTCAAAAGATTACGTGCACATCCGTATACAACAAAGGAATGGTAGGAAAAGCCTGACAACTGTGCAGGGGTTGAAGAAAGAATTCAGCTATCTGATTGCTATCATCAACCTCACTGCACAGTTATCATACTTGTTATGTCAGTGCCAGAGATGCTATCCCAAACTTGGTTCTACTGGAACCTGCTAGTGTCTAATTTCTGCTGGTTTGATATAAATACTGTATTGCTTGCTTCTCCACGTTCTGTATGTTGAATATGAGTTATGTTGTATTGTCAAAGCACAAGCACTTCATGGAGCAGTGATGATCTAATTAAGTACAGAAATGATCCATGCTTCGGTCCTGTTTGCCTGATACTCTAAGTGGCTAATGCCTAGAAGGTAAAAGCATCTCAAATCAGCAAACCACTACTGTAGAGTATATATGCTAGCAAATATACCTTCATTGAACTCCTCACTTTGACTGCTATCATTGTCATCATCGTCTTTGTCACCGTCACTTGCATTATCATTGCAGCTATCATCCTTTTTGTCGTCATTCTTATCCTCTTTAGGAGGTAACTTGGGTCTTATATAAGAGAATCTGAAAAAAGGAAGTGATTCCACCACAGTTTTATCAATACCTCAGGAACATGACAGTACTGATCGAACAAGTCCATCTTGAATATGCATAATATTGTTGTTGTTACGAACAGAAGAGGCAGGTGTCTCTATCGATTGTTTGATTTTACAAGAACTATTGGTATTTGATACAGCAGTGTTTGTTCAACTTGTGATGATATTTGCTTTTGATACGGTAGTGGATACAGCCTCTCACGGAGAGACTTCTATTCCTTAACACGAACTGAAAAAAAGAAGGTAAATCCATAAGGCGCATCTAGCTTCAAGAAACTGCTTAGAGAAAGATCTCACGTAGCGTTCTTCTTTCTAAAATTTTCACTTTAACGCGAGCTGCTTAGACCTTCGTAGCAGCAACATGCAGTCTGCTTCAACTCCACCCGGTAAAGATATGCAGTCATGGCTAGCTTCACAGCTTGCATATCCCTAGCTAGCTTGGGGATGAGAAATATCTGACCACCGTAGTTGTGAAGTACAATGTAGTAATTTGGGGCTAACTGCTTGATGGCTGTGTTCCACCTCATTAAGATTTGGACTTAAAGAACTATCCGAATGTCGGGTAGGAAATGGCATTTCTTTCCGGGTATTTGATGAGCTTGTAGCTTTCACATTTGTTGTAACCCTTTAGGCTTTGCATATGTTTCACATGACACATTCTAGTACATTTGAAAACTTTGTGCTTTATGCATTGTTTATGGACCATACCCATTCTTATAATGATAAACCAACTCTTGAAGAATAATGACTTTATTTATCCTCTTTTGTAGGTGGAGCAATTGAAGAAAGGGAAGATGGAGATTGTGAAGATCTAGACCTTACTTAAGAACTTTGAATTGTTGTCCATGTTCTAGAAATCTTTTGTTATCAACGTTTAAAACTTACTCTAACTCTTGAAATGTTGAAATGTAAAACTTATGTGATATTGGGTTAAAATATTTTTGTTTAAGGAGACAATGTAAATTATGAAGTGTTTTATCTTTTTATTTATGTAAATTTCAGGTTATTATAAATTTTTTTATATCTAAATGTTCATTTACAGGGGCCTTAATTGTCAGTTAGAACCGTCCCAATAGGGGTTGCAAACCGTTCCAACAAGTCTGACAAATTGTTCCAAAATGCTCTACAAGAACCGTTCCAATAGGTCTTAAACCCGTTCCAATAGGACTTACAAATTGTTCCAAAATATGCGACAAACCGATACAATAGGTAGTTAAAACCGTTGCAAAAGAAATAAAACCGTTACAGTAGAGTAATGAAACGGTTAGAATATTTGTAAATAAACGTTGCAATAGCTTACATAACCGTTGCAACAACATATATGGTAACGGTTGCCAACCGTTGTTATAAACTCTATGGCGACGGTTGTTAACCGTTACAACAGAAAGGAAATATTCGTTGCTTCAGACAAAGGAACAACCGTTGCTATAGATATACCTCAAGCAACGGTTTTGTTAACCGTTGCAAGAACCGTTGCTCTAGATCTACTGGTACGGCAGCGTATGTAACGGTCCCTTAACCGTTACAATAGCTCTATTGCAACGGTTTACCTCTCTGTTGCAACGGTTTTCCGGCTGTGGCAATAGGTTTGTTTTCTAGTAGTGAGTGATCGAAGATACACAATCCAACCTTGGACTCCCTCCGGCAACTTTACTTCTTTTGTCCTCGTATTGAACTCTTCCAAACATGTCCGTTCGACCGAACCATAGCTCGAGAATGAAGGATGGTGGCATAGATGTTCAATTAGCCAGATTTGCAAGATCAAGTTACACCCTTCGAAGAAGTTGGCCCCCGCTTTACACGCAGTCAGAGCACGGTAGATGTCCGCGATGATCATTGGGGCCAGAGTACAGTTATCTTGTACTATCAGTGTGGTAGCTACCCCGACAACTTTTATATTGATATGTTCATCTTTCCTCGGGAATACAACAACTCCGAGAAATGCCACCAAAAATGCAAACCTCCGGTGTTCCTCCCATTTCGCTCGGTTGGACTTGCAGCATAACTTGTTTGTGAGGTTGTTGAAACCCCCAACGTGTCCAAACCTACTGTAGATGAAGCTTAAGGAACAAAACCCGTTGGCCAGATCTTCATTGTGAACATTCCGGGCAATTTTCAAAGAGTCGAGGAAACGATGTACTGTCACTGTCCTCGGAGATACCGGGTATTTTCCTTTTAGTGGGATTTCAGTCTTCCCGATGTAGAAGGCAATCTCCTCCAAAGTAGGGGTAAGTTCAAAATCTGGGAAATGAAATACGTTGTGTGCCGGATCCCAAAACGTGACCAACTCTCTAACCACATCACCTCGAGGAACCATGTCTAGTAACCCCGTAAGGCCTTTCAAGTACCTTTTGACCCAGGTCTTGACCATCGGATCCCATGTCCTGCCACCATAATTTCAGCTCCAAAGGGATTTTATTTAGGGAAAAATGTTCATTCATCATCGTGCTCGTCCTGCACATTTATTGAAGTGACTTTATTTAGAAAAAAGGAAAATCTTTTTCAATGCAAGTTTTCAATTTTTGAAGAGAAGAAAAATGGCTTTCGAAGTGGCCATTTTTGCCAAAACAGCCTTCCGGCGTCCTTTCGGAACATTCGGCCATTTCCAAAAATAGCAATCACCTCGATTATTTGAAAGGAAAATCTTTTTGGTCTTTTTCTAAAAGTGTGGTTGGACCCATTTAAGGGTTGCCTACGTATCCCACCTAATGGCGAGAATCAAACCTGCGTAGTTCGGTCAGATTAATTGACCAATTATTTCAACAAAAGTTCCACCTTCTTTTTTTTCAAATCTTCAAATTTCCGGATACCTATTTTTCTATAAATTTTATGTTTCTCTCTCTCTTTTCCTTTTTCAACAATTTTTCCAATCTCGGGATTTTCGCCGGTCCGCATAATGGTCAAGGACAATAAAATGCAACACATAACATGCTCGGTCTTTTCCAATACCGGGTCACCTGTCCTAGACGGACCCAACCCCTGTGTTGAGTCCCCTAAGCCAAATATGATGCAAATAATCGTCCTAGACCTATGTTCAAAATCTTACGGTTTCATAGAGTGCTAGACCGTGTACCCGAGCGGACAACTCGAATCGAGGAGGGGCTACGTACCGGTGACCTGCGGAGTCAATCGGCTTTGTAACTTATCCGGCCTCTGTTTTCCTAATTTAAGGTGACTTTAACAGAAAGGGGAGTCTCAACCAGTAAGCACATCCCCGGGGGAGAAGAGAGAAGGGTTTTCGGCACAGTTTTATATACAGTTCACATAATACCAAAGCGATAAAGCACATAGCATGTTGTTCAAATCATATAATGAAATCAAACAAAAACGCGATCGGCAGTTCTAAGGAGCTCGAGTTCTTAAACCCTGAAACCGAAGTTCGGGGTTGGAATCCCCAGCAGAGTCGCCAGAGATGTCACACCTCCCTTTTTACTACCCCAACACTTATAAGCATAAGAATATGCTTGTAGGGTATACCCCGACGCTCAAATATCCGAAACGGATAAAATAACGTAAGGGAAGGAGTTTTTCCAATTAAAGGACAATCGGTTCGGGATTTTATTAGAGATTAATCAGGAGTCGCCACTTGGAAATGATAATGGTGTCCCAAGTCACCGGTTAATCCGGAATCCAAGGAATTTTGACTCTTAAAATGCCTGCGAAGCAGAGATCCGGATAAGGAACTCTGTTAACCCGGAAGAAGGTGTTAGGCATTACCGGATTCCGTGGTTTTAGTACGGTCGCTCCACTATCGTTTCCGACTCTTGTTTGACTTAATTATATATTTTAACAACATAATGTGCTTTTTACATAAATATTATTTTAAGAATTTGCGACATCGCGGAAACACGCCTCGAGTCATACCGCAACCAGTACGCCTATGACTTTCGGTATATTTCGGCTATGCCGAGATTTGGATCTGAGTCGCACCAAGTGCACACTCGTTCATAGGAAGGTATATTAAAATCGTGCCTTAAGATAGTCTATATCGGCTTTTAACTTTGGGAGAGGCTATGGAATTCGCTATTAGCCTCTCCGGTTCTACTATGTTATCTTATTACCAAATGGGGGCCCCGCTTGTTATTCGGGTGAGGCTCGTCCCAATTTAATTTTAAAGTCCGATCCTATTTTTGTTCAACTACATTTGCTATATATTGTTTTTGCCTTAATCGATTTTGTAACATTAAACATTCCGGGGCCGTCGAAATTTTGTTATTGGGCCTGGCCTTCTCTTCATCAAACATACATTCGAACTGCCCAGGTCTTCGAGGCCCAAGCAGTTTTAGGATTTTTGCTCGCCGGTCCAATTAGCTTCGCATTATGGTTCAGGCTTGTATTGTGTATTAGGCCCAATCCCATTGACAGTAAATAACTATGAAAGTAAAATGAAGAACTGGAAATAAAAACAATCATCAGAATTAAGAAATGAGACCAAATTACTTTTATTAATCGAAAAAGGAAAGTCAATACATAAATTACTAACCCTAAATCAAATATCTATATACTTGAACTTAACAGACTGTCTTCATGCCAATTTACAACCAAAGTTTTCTACTAATGTCTAATTGTTTACTGGTCGAAATATTTAGGAACACAGCTTGCTTGCCTACAAGATCGGATTGAATGAAAGTGATTCAACTAATTATTTACAATATCAAAAGAGAAACTAAGCAATTTATTTACAAATGTTTAACTATATCACTAGTTTCATTGTGGGTGAGCCTTTTAATCCCCAAGTCTGGTTCTGATGAAGTTACTTCATAGCCTAATCACTTCAACTTTTAAACTTTACTAAATCTGAATTTTCTGTTCTCTTAAAATTAACAGAGCACGTGAACAAAAATTAATTAATCTAATTTCGAATACCTATATGTGAGTGACTCATTGACTTATGCATGATTAACTACTGATTTTAAGACTAATATGCCAATCTATGTTTTAAGGTTTTTTACCTAATTAAACTAAGTGATATACTACTGCTACTATACCACTACGCATTACTAATTATTACATTGTTTTTGTCTTGATCTTTCTACTTGTACATGCTTTACTACATAAAATATAGATCTAAGCTATATTAAACTATCAATCAAAGGAACAAATTAAAATACAGCAGAGCAATTGATTTCAACATCCTGAACTTCATTCCATTTAAGCTTTCAACAATTACATCTTCAGTTGAACAAAGGAATGTACCTGGTTCAGCAAAAATGGGAGCCGATGAGTTCTAAGGGAATTAAGAGATAAGCAAAGCAGAGACTCAAACAGCAGTGCAACAGTAAAATCTGAATCTCCAACGAGTAGAAAATCGCAGCGACAAGCAACAGAATCCAAGCAAAACTCAAGCAGAAAACCACGAGAACAAATTCACTTCAAATTGCCCAGAAGAACTACTTGCTATATTACTACTTTCTCTCTGAACTTTTTCTTCAAAAGCTAGCCTAAAAATGGATTTCAGATTGCTAAAAATTGGAACCCCTTTCCAGCCCTTTTTTAGAGGTATATATAGTTGAAGCTAAGGGCTGATGACTTGGGTAGAAAGTATGGGATTAATCCCACTTCTCCCCCTCCTAAAAATATGAAATATACACTTAAGACCCAATTTCTGTTAACAGAAATCCTTCCAGCATGTGCTGGAAGGTTCTAAAGATTCCTTTTGTGGGGTTTTTACTAGTATAGCCCTAAGGGTTTGAGATTTTTACAGATTTCCCTTTTTAGGGAGACCATTATACCCTTAAATCTCTGCAAAATTGCAGAAATCAGGGGTACAAAGGACTCCCTTACCCTCTTAGGTTCTAAACTATTTACTATTTTACCTATTTAACTTCCAATTGTGCCCCTAAGGGCACTGCTGATTTACTAGCCTACCTAGGTCAGAGTTTCAGCCTCTTTGGACTTATTTAACTAATAGCCAGCCCTTGCATTGGTATTTAAGGGCTGGCCACTTCTATTTTAAAGAGCTATTTCAACTTTAGCCTATTTGAACTAATTCCAGTCAATTAAGACCAATTTATTCCAATTTAAAGCTAATTGCAGGACTAGCCTCCTTTATTATTGAGATTAAACTATTTAAGAACTAGCCAGTCTCAAGTTGAGACTTAGCTTGGCTATTAAAGCCAATTACTGAACAGCTGGGCCCAAAACCTTTACAGGTTTGGCCACTTTGTTGTTCAGGGCTCTAAAGAGAGCCTGGGCTAGTCTGCATTTGCAGACATAGCCATTTTGCACAACCAGCCACTTTTAAAGTGGGCTGTGTGTTAGGGCCTTATAGAATAGGTCAACCTTTTGCAAGGTTGACCATTCTTAGGCCAATTATTTAACTAACAGCCTATTTTGTTCATTTTTAGTCCTAAATTATTTCAAAACTAGCCATTTATGGGACCTAGCACTAACAGCTATAACCAATTCCACTAAGATTGAAGAATGTTAATCAAATAACCATACCAACAAGAACTACTGAAAACTCAGTTATCTTAACAAATATTGCACACATAGCCACATAAGATCAAACAATGTGCATCAATCAATCAAAACTCGGAAGGGACAACTTGATAGGGTTGAATCTTAATCAATCAATTCACATTACTTAGTTTCGTGTGACAAAATGTCAATCAATGTCAATCAATGTCAATTTATACTTAATTATCACTAGTTCATGTCAGATAACATTTGAAAAACCTCAAAACCTTCAAGGTTCATGGCATAGACATACAGAAGCTAAACTCTCACAAACAGTTAATAATAGGTGAAAATATGACTCATTTTTGGACACAAGGACCACAAAATAAAGGATAAGAAAGTCATGAGGAAACAGTAAAGAAGAATCATTCAAACTTAATATAAGGGACCAATAACTAATCCTAGTCCTAAAAACTAAGCATGGGAAAAACAGAAGGGAAGAATCATTCAAACTGTCGAGAGCTAACAGAAAAGATTAAGACAGAATGAGATTAAAACTTAAACATGCAAAGGAGATGTCGAAGACCATCAAGATTGATAGGCCTAATACTAACAGAGAACAAAGACAAAGACGAAAGAAAGATATTCGAACAGAAATCCAAACAGAGAAGCAGACAGGTGAGATAGATATAGCAAATGACTAAACAACTAAACATGTGAAGAATCATAGTCATGCTTTTGCAGGGAATCAGAACTCAACATCTATCATAACAAGGGAAAGATGAAATCTATAATCGTAGAACAAATCAACATGGGATTATCATGACAAATAACAGGATCCCATCATTAACAGGCTAAAGAGGAGCAAGCTAAGAAGCCTTATGACTAATTATCAGAGCAACATGCAAAGAAATATGAAATAAACTTATAGAATCATGAGAGCATAATCAACCAGAGCCAAATCATGGACAAAGCGTTAATCAGAAAAGAAAAAGAAACAAGTACAAAAATCCTATAACTAACATGTTGAGAAGAACTAGTTAAGATTTAGGAGGAGAACAGGTTAACATGTGAGGATATACAAGACAAATTGAAGCGAAAGAAGGTAAGCAGAAAGCAAAGAAACATAAGATCAAACCGAACAAACCTAAAACTAACATGCGAAAGCAAAGATCAAAGAAGAGAGAACAGAATATGCAAGAAGACACAAACAAATCATAATAAGCAAGAAGGCTCAAAACAACAAAAAAAGGGGGGGGGGACTTAGCTTAGCGGGGCCTGTCCCCCGAGCTTCCTACTCCTCTTTCTTTTCTTTTCTTTATTCTTCTCAAACTCTCAGACCTTCTATTCCCTTGTTTCTCTCTTTTTTTCGTTTTTCTTTTTCAGACTCTCTTTTCTGCTTTCCGTTGTTTGGCTTTCAGATGAAGCCTTTTGGGTTTTTGGTTAACAAAGGAGTGTTTGGGAGAGTAAAAGGCGAGGTCTTTGGGTGGTTCGAGTTTGGGGGTCGCCGGAGTTAGGTTTCCGGCGACCTTCTTTTGAATATTCGAGACGATCCGAGGATATTCGAGGGAAATGAGTGGTGTATGGGTGTAGATCAGACCAAGGCGGTCCTTTTGGCATTGGTTTGGAAGGGATTCTCGTTGTTTGGTGGTCATCGGTGGTGAGTTCCGGTGACCGGAGTTCTGGAGAAAGGGAGTTCTTGGGGTTTTTTTTGATGGAGAAGAAGAAATAGAAGAAGGAAAATATGAGAGGGGAGTTAGAAGAGGCCGGCGACCACCGTGGGAGTGGTGGCCGCCATGGCCGGCTAGGTCTCGACGAAGTTGAAGAAGAGATGGAGAAGGAGAAGAGAAAGGCGGCTAGGGTTAGGATTTTGACGAAATGGAGTGGCTGTTCGGACACAAGCCTTTTATAGGCGAAGTGTCCCATGTAATCTAGGTCGTTCGATTGATAGAGATCAACGGTTCACACGCGCGTTACTAAAACGGCGTCGTTCGATTGCTCATGAGACCAAAGTCTTCGACCCTTAGATTAAATCGAACGGACGGCTCAGATCGAGCCTCACATAATTCAATAATTAATTAACTCCAACAATTATCTCAACCGTTGGATTTGAAGACATGAACGGCTGAGATCTCTTCAACTAAACCTCTGGACCGGATCTCCTTTGGGCCAAAGCATTGGGCCAGTGTTTTGGATTGTATTTTGGCCCAAGTTTATTATACCCTACATGTTTTTTTTTTGTATTTTCTGACATTATTTATTTTTTTTATGTATTTTTCTTTTATACTTTTTTTTTCTTTTTCTTTTATGGAAAATTATAAAACCTAGTTTCCTACTTACTCTAATTATCTAATATTTTTTGGCAATTTTCTACTATTTTTCCCTAATTTCCACTACTTAACACTATTTTTGGTAATTTTCTTAAAATCTAATTAATTAAACTAACAAATTAATTACCTAGCCTATTTTTTTTTGAATTTTTCCAATTTCTACTTATTCAAACACAAAAGTATAGCTAATTTCAATCAAAGTAAGTAATTGCACTCAAAAATATTTTAATTTTGGAATTATTTGCCTAGTGCAAAAATCATGTGCTCACAGCTGGTAATATTAGTGCTAGTTTAATATCCTTCATATTCATAAATTGCTATTATTACTTACTGTTGATTGCTATTTTTTGCTTCGGTTTTCTTAGTATCTTACTGTTGTTATTACTTGTTGTCACTACTTATTTTCATCTTCTCTTTAGCCGAGGCTCTATTGGAAATAACATCTTTGCTTTTTCAAGGTAGGGGTAAGGTTTACGTACACACTACCCTCCTCAAACCCCATTGTGGACTTTCACCGGGTTTGTTATTTTTGTTGTTGTTATTGTTGTACCTTATTCTTTAGCATAAAATATTATCACATATTTAATTATATGGAGTTATTATTTTTCCACTTAATCATACTCATAATCAACCATTCTTTTGTTGAAATTCTTTTTCATAATAGTTTTAAATATTCACTAACTATTGTTATACAATTTTCCTTTTTATTAAATTAGGCCAAATCGGGAACTGTATTTTCACAGATCCCAAGGACGCCTAACCCCTTCCCTTTAGGATTACTTGAATCTTTACCTACAAATCTATTTGGTTCTTAGAAAGAAACAGTTCGAGAAGGTTCAATATGCAGAAATGAATTTCTAGATTTGCAAATATGTTGACATCAAATTCGTAAAAAGAACCAAATTCTTGTTGGCGATTATTTATGATAAAAAATAAAAATGGATTTTACCAAAGATGATGAGAACATGAACTCACAACCATTTATGCGTTGTAGAAATCGTTTCTTATTTTGTGCCAAAGCAATTTATAAAGCACAGGCCGAAACAGGTGAAATCAAAGGGCATTACTTGAATGCTAGAGTCTTTTAGTGGCACGTTTCAGTCCTCTTCCCCATTACTTAGAAAAAGTGAGTCACTGGTTCAGGTACAAGATACGATCATTACCGTCTGGATAATTAGACATCCAACCCGTAATCACAACGATCCAATTGCAAAAGCGGAGCTCTACCAACTGTGCTATATCCCCCAAGCCAGAATCTCATATGTTTTTATAACTCATAATCAGAGTTTAACATAACATTGCTTTAAGTGTCCTAATACACTTTAATTTAGTAGGTGACGACTCCATAAATTTACGTTTTAATTTGTAATTAAGTTAAAACTTCTCTAATAGGGGTAAATAAATTTCTAATATAACAATAATATAACTAGGTAAAAATTCCTTTTACTTAAAGGTATAATTTTAGTGAGTCACGTAAGATGTTATAAGTAAAATATTGGATTGAATACTCAATTTCTTTCATACTTACAAAATATTTGATTGGATTCTCAAGTTGGACCATCATCATCGATGTGTCTGTTTCATAACATATCTCGAGTTGATTGAACAAATTGAACCGAAAACTAGCAAACAAAAGAGTATGCAGGGGCGGCTCAAGGGCCAAGTAGATAAAGCTATTGCTTAGGGCCCCAAAACTTTTTAGCCATTAATGTATTTGTCAAATTTTTAACAATATTTAGTAATATAAAAGAAAAAAATTGCAAATTTCAAGGAAAGGGAGCCGTTTGAGAACAACTGGAAAATGGAATATATCAATCTGTGCCTTTTCTAGACATGAACGTTCTACCATCTTGTGTTATTTATGCACTATTATTATTATTATTATTTTAAATGAACTCATATTCTTTCTATATCTCTTTTTAACTTTTACTCTTCTATTATTCATTTGGCTTTCTCCATTTCAATCTCATTAATCACTATCACAAATAAAAGAACAAAAACACTACACAAGTACCATCTTTTTTACTTGTTCACAAGTTGAATATATTGACGTTACATCAAGAATTTTGAAGTAGCAAAAGCTTATCAAGTTATCTATTTTTTATTTTTTTAAATATATTTTGTTTGTAAATATAGATTGTCTTTCTAGTTATTTATTAGAGTTTTAATATGTCAACTAGTAAATATGATTTCAGTTATTTAAAATGTCAAAAAAGAAGAAGGATTGAAACTCTAATACAATCCTAAAAGGAACACTTGATAAATTTGTAGCAAATAAAAATTCTAAATCAAAAAATGTGAAAGATTTTATGATAGATGAACAAAATAGAAATTAAATGAATTACCTATATTATCAATTGAAAAAAAAAATTATTAGAAGAAATCAATTATAAACAAATTATTAATAATTCGCATCTCAGAAAGCTAAAAAAATAAATTTCAAATAAAATTATGAGTTTTCTTCTACAACAAAAATTTAGGGCCTCTAACTGAACTTTGGCTTTAGGTCACAAATATGATTGAGCCGCCCATAAGAGTATGTGTGAGTGTATAAACGGTTGACGCGAGAGACGTGATTGAAAATGGAAATGTTAGTGCGTGGATTTAATCTTGTTCCACCATTTTGGCTTTCATGATTCTAAGTAATGCTGATTTTGTTCGATACCAATTGTTGCTTTGTCTGATGGCACAAAAATAGACCAAGCACCAATAATTTTGGGTCACAAGTAGCCTTAAATATCTTAATATCATTTTGCTCTTACCATCACGTACACATGTATTACCAATTCTGGTAAACCAGTTGTTTACCACCAGAATTATGTATTCATCATAATTTACATTAATTTTACGCTAGTTATTAACCTATCGTAACTTTTTTGAATGCTTAAGTAGACCCGAGAAATCAGCTTAATATTTATCGTCTCTACTTTTCTCATAATTTTCACCTTCATTTACTATTAGGTTACATTCTTGAATACTAGTAAACATAATTTTATTAATGAATTGTGACATGAACGAGGCAATAGCAACATACCAGGCCGGCTGAAGTAGAAATGGCGTGTAGTAGCTAATAATCAACGATGTCTTTAATTTTTATCCACTAATTATTATGTTCATCGAAAATAGCCACTACTAATAAAAAAAAAGACTGTTTTACCCTTTCTTCATAAAGGTAACAGTTAGGCTTCATGAAATTATTATGTATTTATCTCTCAATTCCAGGTAAAAGTACATGTTGTTGCCGCCATTAATGCACAAACTAGTAGAGATCACGTGAAGTTGAGATCTAGAGAATCTTCTGGAGATTTCTCAAGTCATACGGATAATACGGGAAGCAACTGGAGATGGTACAGTGGAGGATTACTCCATAAGAACAGAGTCTAATCTTCATCTTGTTCTTCGCATGCTTGGTCCTATGCATCCAAATCTTAAATTTCCTCGTAAAAATACTTTGATTTTGTACCTTTTGTTTAAGCAATATTAGCCAGAATCAGAAATGAAAAGTGATAAGCAGTTAGAATAAATTCTTGCATGTTAATACTGTAAGTTAAGGACAAATCATTCTTAATTTAGAATTACAAGCACAGAAATTAAGGATATGTAGTCCTAAACTTCGAGTTCCAAGTTCAAAAGTTTGTAGACACGTAATTTTTGACCATCCCCGAAATTTTACCCGTTTTAGCGTAGAATATTTAATTTAGGTCTTATATAGCTATTTACACTAATTTTAACTCTTTTATATTATTTTTATCATAAAATTCAAAATACAAAAATAGTTAGATTTTATTTTATAGAATATTAGTGTTTTGGGTAGTAATGTTATTTGATTTTACAACTTGTTAAGCTTTTCTTATCCATATTAGGCCAATTTTTAAAATTTTCCTTAGCCCAATATCCTAAAAGCCCAATTATCAAGACTAAAACCCTAACCCTTCACACCTTCTACAATAATAGATAACATTAAAATGAAACAAAAAGCATGGTGGGAAGTTCTTGGAGGGAAGGATGCCGGGGGTCTATTTGGAAACAGCCTCTCTACCTAGGGTAGGGGTAAGGTCTACGTACACACTACCCTCCCCAGACCCCACTAAGTGGGATTATACTGGGTTGTTGTTGTTGTTGTTGTAAAATGAAACAAAAACCCTAGCTGCCTACCCAGCCGCCCACCCCTCATCATCTTCCACAACATAAAAAAAAAAAAAAAACCTAGAGAGTTAACTGAAGAAGAAGGGACGCCGCCAGCCTCTCCATCTCCAAGCTACAGCCACCAAGACCCCTAACACCAACGGCCACACACCAGGAGCCGCCGCCTTCGCTGCGTCCCTCCGCCGCCGACCAAGCGGCACCCTCAAACTTCACTGCCGCCTGCCACCCTTCGCCCTAGAGAGAACCCACCAGCCGCCCAAGACCCTGTAGCGGCCAGCCCTAGTCTCGAGCAACAGAAGCTGCCGCCAGCAGCCATCTTCACCCGCCACTCAGCAAAAGACAGTCGCTAACCACCAGCAACCAGAGCTCAGTCCCAAAGCAGCCCTCATATTCGTCCAGACATCGTCATTTTCACCTCAAAATGCTGCTAGTTGCAACTGGAAACTAACTTGAAAACCAATTTTCAGAATTAGTCCAAAGTCATGTTCCGAAACTGTATTTAAAAGTGAGGTGATGTTCGAGTTCGCCGGTTCGAGGTTTCGGCGATGTCGTCCTTAGAGGTCTCCGATTTGGTTCAAATTTGTAGCAAAAGCATTAAGTCGGATCTTTTCATTTTACGTGGATTTGAGAGCTCCCAGTTTAAATAAAAATTGCGGCTAATTGAGATATTCTCCATTCAATTTTTTATTGCGATTGAAGTTCTGTCAAAGGCGAGGTTATTCGCCGAGCTCGTTGTCTGCGAGTTTTCCGTTCGTTGATCTTATTGTTTGTTGTCTTCAAACCAGCCCGGGTTTTTGATTTTCGAGTTCTATTGAAGTTCCGGTTTATGTTTGAGGAGTACATTCAGCTTAGGTCTAATTAACATCGAAAGTATCCTTGCTTTAACTGAGGTTCGATTCTTCAACCCTCTATTCATTATATTCTGGCTAGTTAATTGTTGATTTGGTGATTTGGTTATATGATTTGTTTAATGTTTACCTATGGTTTTAAATATGTCTGCTCGTATGTTCATTTGAAATGATTGCAAGTGAATTACAAAATTGAATTGGAAACGTAAGTTTAGTTATTTGAATTGGAAAATTTGATTGCTAGTTTGTGGGGTTTACAAGAATTATTTGGGAAGATGTGGGATTTGAAATTAAAAAAGAAGTAGAGTTGGGTTAATGTGATGTGATAATATTTCTATTTTGATATTACTGGTTTTTATTGATCGCTAGTGGCATGCTTTAGACTTTATCAATTGGGTAGGCAAGCTTTTAGGATTTTTGTTGATTCGAAGCGAGAGGTCGTTCCCGTAGTTGAATTTATTCGAGGAATGTCTCGCGAAGTTTGTATATATTATTATCCGGGGTATGCCCTGAAGAACTATGTAAATATTTTGGAGGCCGTGACGAGCTTGCGAAGGAGGCATAGTGTAGTATTTTGTTCTTATTTATATTCTTATTTTTCTTTTATTAGGTGGGGACGACCTCGAGCCTCTTGTGTGTTTATTCTATTTTTGTGTGTTTTACTTCAATTTGAATGTTTTGAAAGCCAACTTGATCAAGTACGCAACCGTGCTAGTTACGGGATTTGGGGAGTGCCTAACACCTTCTCCCCGAGTCAAATGAACCCCCTTACCCGAATCTCCGGTGCAGACTTAGTTTTGAAGTCTAAAGTGTTTTAAAGGAAAATTATTTAAAAACGGTGGCCTGACACACCGAAATCAATGTCAGGTGGCGACTCTGAGTTAATTCCTTTTAAACACACATTTTTTGTCATTTTCAAAATTGAAAAACCCTTTTCAAGCCTTTTTATTAAATTCTTTTATTTATTTAAGAGGTTTTAGTAGAAAGGTTGGTTTTGGTAAAAAAAGGGGTGTGACAAAGTTAAGGACATGTAGTCCTGAATTTAGAGTTACAAGTTTAAATGTTAAAGACAAAAGGTCCTTAACTTTGATTTCCAAGTTCAAAAGTTAAGGAAATACAGTCCGTAACTTACAGTTATACGTTTAAAGATAAGGACAAACATTCATTAACTTACAGTTACAAGTTCAAAAGTTAAGGATAATTGGTTCTTAACTTTGATTTCCAATTTCAAAAGTTAAGGGCATGCAGTCCTTAACTTACAGTTACACGTTCAAAAGTTAAGGACGAACAGTACTTAACTTACAGTTACAAGATGAAAAGTTAAGAACAATATGTCCTTAACTTTGACTTACAAGTTCAAAAGTTAAGGACGCTTGGTCTTGAAGTTTGAGTTCCAAGTTCAAAAGTTAAGGACACGTAGCCTTGAAGTCCTGAACTTAGAGTTTGAAGTTCAAAATTTAAGGACATATAGTTCTGAAGTCCTGAACTTAGAGTTTCAAGTTCAAAAGTTAATGACATGTAGTCCTGAAGTCCTGAAGTTAAGGACATGAGCAGAATGGTATTTTCGTCTGGGCAGTTAAAGTTTATTAAACCAGTGGCTAAAGACTAAAAATATTTAAACACTAACTTTAAAATAAAAATATAAACTGTTAGTGGCTATTTGTACACATCGCCCCGGCTGAAGGGGTATGCAAGTAAGGCCAGCCCCAAATTTTTAGAGGCCTCATTTCCTCATATTTACTGCAGTACTAAACATTTCTCAATAGTAAATGTATAGGATTGAAGTCATTGAACATTTAATTCTACTGTCACTGAGTCTGTGATAGGTCTGAGTCAAACCGTCTGGCTATTGAAAAATTAGGCAATTCGAATAACTCCACTTAAATTTTTCTTACGTGTGAGTGTGTTTTTTTTGGGGGGTGTGGGGGTGGGGGGGGGGGGGGGCTACATTTAACATTGGAGTATTTGACATTGGATTATATAATCAAAATTATCCGTATTATTTTTCCTTGTCACAAAATAAACGCCTCCAACTAAGTTTTCTGTCAATACAAGGTCTGAAGTACATTGAACAACACGTAAATTGAAGCCGTAAAATCATATTTTCATGTCATGTTATGAACTTCAAGAATTATATTTTATTGTTCAAACGTTTTATTTTCTCTGTTTTTAATCTAAACTCTTTTTCTATATTTTTACTTCATAGTAATATATAGCATTTTTTGTTTAAGAGAATTTTAATTTTCACAAAGAAATTACTCCTTCCATTTTAATTTATGTGAACCTATTTCCTTTTTAGTCCGTGCCAAAAAGAATGACCTCTTTCTCTATTTGGAAATAATGTACCTTTATGTAATTATTTATAGCCACACAAAATATATGTACTTCATTTTACACCATAAGTTCAAAAGTTTTTCTTTTCTTAAACTACGTGCACAGTCAAATAAATTCACATAAATTAAAAAGGAGGAAGTATAAATTACTCTAAAAAGGAGTGGTCTTGATAAATTAAAAAGTCAAATTGAAATATATTGGAGAGTTATCTTTAGATGAACACCACTAATCTAGTCAAGTTAGATGATAATAAAATCTTCTAAAAAGGAGAAGATTTCAAAGTTAAATTTGGTAAAACTTTATTTTTGATCAACAAAGTTTCAAGAAAGATTAATTATATTATCAATTGAAAATAATTATACAAGAAAAGTTGAGTATTAACAAAAAGTTACTAATAACACAAAAAATTGCAATGCCTCTAAATGAAAGTACATGTGGAGGTTTATCAAAAAATTTAAGGCATATGATTTAAGTTCTGCTTTAGGCCACCGTATCTATTGAGCTACCTCTTAAAGGATCTTTTGCATTATGTTAACGTGCCTATTAACTCGATGCTTTACCTACCAAATATGGATCGATCAACAATCATTACTCCCTCCGATCCAAAATAAGTGATTTTTTGGCCTTTTTTTTGTGGATCAAAATAAGTGATTTTTTCGGATTTCAAGAATGACTTAATGATGTTTTTACTACATTGTCCTTGGAGTAAATAGTGTTGGAATATGTGTTAGAAGTGTTTATGTGAGATAGTAAGGTTAAAATGGTCAATTCAATTGCTAATTAATGCTAAAAGGTGACTTTCTTAATATGCGTGAAAACATCAAAAAAATCACGGACCGGAGAGAGTATTCAACTATTCTCAGTTTCAAACTAATCGGAATGATCATACGAATTTATAGGGGCGGTCAAAGGGTAAGGTCCGTGAAGCAACTGCCTTAGGAACCAAATACTAAAGGCCCCAAAAATGATTATACTATATTGTTATATAAAATATATAATTTATATAATAATTATTAGAATTATAATTCGAAGTTTAATATTTATTAATTTAGTTGAGGTTGTATAGATGAGTGCGTCAATAACAATAAAAAAAATTCTCTGATTTGTTAGGTATATTTACCTTCTTCGTCAGTTCTAATTTTTCATACTTTGTGACTCTTGACTTTCTAATTTCGACTAAGTTTTTTCAAATTTGCTATTTTCTTTGTCATGTTTGATTGATCCATAGACAAAAGACGAGTTCTTTTGTGTCTCATTATTGTATGAAATTTATAAAATATGTTTAAGAGGCATATTAATATAGTTTGACTTTAGGTCACCAACGTCACAAAGCTGCATCTGCAGCATATATTTTAATTAACCATGACATGAACTACGGCAAAGCAAGCTCTACTGGTGGGTTGTATTCGCGGTCTCATTTCATCGACATAGTCAGAAGCAATGGATGTTGTAAACGCACAAGTGAAACACGAATGAGTATAGGTTTTTGGGGGATGTAATTTCGATCTTAACCCGAAAACTCATATCTTTATATGTATCCCGAAACCCTTTTCAGGTTATTTTGCGCGCAATGTGGAAATTTTAATACTTTTATTTAGAATTGTACAAAGAAAATCGACAAATCGCATCAAATTGCTTATTCGAATTAAATTGGCAAAAAGTTTGACTAGTGGTTCGATTTGATATGGAAAAACAAAATCTACCATAATTGATTTGGTTTGATTTTAACTAAAAAGAAGTAATATTGAAACTAAACCAACCTAATATTATATGAGTATAATTTTTAAACATATTTTATGCATAAAAATATTTATTTTATTGTAATTTATAAATATTTCTTAAATTTTTCATATTTTTTATCTTTTAAAGTATTATTTTAAGTTTCAACTTATATTTTTTGAATTGCTCAATAATTTTTATAATTCATAAATGTTAGTAACTCAAATAAAGACAAAATTAAGCTCAAGCCAATATTAATGAAAAAATGACATTGTATAGTCTCTCTCAAAATAACAGCCAAAAAAATATAGTTTTTATAGATATATATATTATGTGTGTTATATAGAAAATTTACATACTTTTTGAGCTACCAAATATAAATAGTTTCTGGTACGAGCTAAAAGTAAATAAAAAAAAAGAATTTTTCACAAAAGGCATTCATTAAGACCTAATTAGCAATAAATAGAAACTCTTTCCTATATTACGTAATATAGATATGTTTTACGTTATTTTATGATGTATATAGTGTATTAAACGAATTGTATTCAATAATACAACATGAAATGACGTCGTACAAACAAGGATTCTTGTAAATCATGATCTGTATTTAGGTGTATTAAGCTGTAATAAGCGGGAAAAAAGTAACGTTTCAGCGCAAATCATGAGAAGGTGAATCTGTATTTAGGTGTATTAAGTTGTATTAAGCGGCGTCATTTCACGAAAAATGGAAGTTATACCATAAATTGGTGAGGGAAAAATATTTTGTACCATCTAATAAGGCTTAAATATAGGAAAGTATTAAATTTAAATTTTTTGTTACAAAATAAAAAAAAAAGTTATTATATTATGTAAAATCTTAAAAATGTATTTATATGTTATAAATAGGGTACTAACATATTCTATAGATGGTAAAATTTCCTAAAAAAACCAATATTAATGTTAACAAAAGAAATTCAATTCAACATTATGAATGGTAATAGTGTTGGATATCTAATTTTTCGATTTTGCATTTATCTAATAAAATGCATAATTTAGTTTTAGTTTTCTTTAATGTCTAGTCATGTAATTAATACTTATTAGCCATACTTATTTTAGCATGACTTACTAAGTTTAGATTATGATCATTTTTATTATGGCTAATTAATCAGCAATATTTATGTTATGCAATTTTATTATTTTTAGTATAGTGCCATGAGTCATCTTATATTTTATGTTATTTTCTTGAAAAATCAGGGGCGACCAGACCCTAAAGCAAGTGAAGCACTTGCTTTATGCCTCAAGAATTTAAGGGCCCCAACATTACTATTTCTCTATATATTAAATTTATATTTAATACTTACTTCTTATTATTGATAATTTTTTTATTGTCATATTAATTTTCAATAACTCAATTTTTTCTCTAATTAATTTTACATTTTTACTGAATTATTTCTCTATTCATTAGTTTTTCACGTAGCTATATCTAATAATCTAACTTATCGTTTATTTTTCTCACATAAATTATACTCTATCCATCCCAATTTATATGAAAGTGATTGAATGGATAAGGAGTTTATGAAATAAAGGAAGACTTTTGAAATATGTGATTTAAAATAAATCATAAAAACTTGCATGGCTAGAAATAATCTCATTAAGGGTAAAAAGGAAAATCTGATTATTACCAAATATAGAAAGGGACTGACTAAAAAAATAAAAGGAGTCACATAAGTTAGGACGGAAAAATTATGTTTTCTAGGTTCTCTCATTTCAGTTATGATGCAATCAACGTTAAATTCATTCAACTTTTTGTACTTTATAAAATCAATTTCTCATTTTTTTCATTCCACATACTCACTTGTCTGATTTTTCAAAAATTATAGTCATTATATATATATATATATATATATATATATATATATATATATATATATATGAAGGTATTGCTTTAGGCCTCGGATGTTCTTGAGCCGCCCCTGTGAAAAAGACTTTATATAAATTGTATCTTACTAGGAGCGGAAATATATTTGGAGCACAAATTATATATTCTATGCTATTAAGGTTTTACCGTGGAAAAATTTTCGAAAAATTGAATCATTATTCTTTAGCTCAATTGTTGAGAGTTAAAACACAAGACGTAGTTTGTGTTAGTGATAAGTTTAGCTGCTACCAACTACCAATTTTAGAAGCCCACCATTGTTGAAACCACCAATCCATTCTAGAAGCCACCATTGTTGAAGCCTCCATTGTTGAACGAAGAATTCAACCACCAAACACCTTTCTTTAAGGCTATAAATAAAGCCTTATGTTATAAAACAGAGATATCAATCCAGAGAGATTGAAATACAATCCAGGAAGAGATTGTGAGAACAACAAGAGAGTTTGGTGAAGTTTTTTTGTAGAGAGAAATTTTTGGTGTAAATTCTCTGTAATTCTATTCGTGTGAAATAGAGTTATTTTTCCTCCCAAATAATTTTCACAGAATCACAACAAGTGGTATCAGAGCCTTTGATTCTATGTTCATCGACAAATATCAGAACACGAAAATTTCAACCCGGATTTACATTTTTCAAAAATGTGATCTTCGGTGTGTTTTGGTCATTTCATTAGATTCCTTGCGTCGATACGAATTCAACGCAACTTTTCTGAGGCAAAACAAAGCTAAAACGAAGAAGTTATGACAATTTAAAGCTTTATTTTCCAAAGAAGAAGATGATGAATAGTAATCGCCCAGTCAACACCATATCATCACCCAGTCAGCGTCTAGTCGGCGCCCAGTCATCGTAAATTTCAGAAATAACCCCTGAATTTATTAGAATTATACATATGCCCCAAAAGTTCAGTATATTTTTAATTTAACCCTAATAGTTAGGTGTAAATTTTAAAATTTTCCGGAGGCCCTATTTGACCCAAGAAGAGTCAATCCTACCATTTTTCACCATTCGGACGCGTTGGTGAGGTCCGGTTCGTGAGATTATGCTCCAAAATTTTGACCAAGCCATTTTAAAGATAATGAAAGAGTCATCATCATCTGGAGCTATGATAAAGCTTACTGCCCCAAGTTACACATTGTGGAGACCTCGAATGGAAGATCTCCTCAATTGTAAGGATTTGTTTGATCCCATAGAAGCTAAGGGTAAGAACCCCGATTCCACCAAAGAAGCATAGTGGAAGAAATTAAACAGAAAAACTATCGGTCAAATTCGACAATGGATTGACGATAGCGTTTTTCATCATGTTGCACATGAGACAGATGCGTATGCACTCTGGGTGAAGTTAGCAGGGATGTATCAACCCAAGACAGCTAGGAACAAAGCCTTGTTGATGAGGCGTTTGATAAATTTGAAGTTAAAGCACGAAACTTCAGTTGCTGAGCATGCTAGTGAGTTTCAGAGCTTGATAAATCAATTATCATCTGTTGACATGCCGCTCGGGGATGAGATGCAAGCCCTACTACTTCTTAGTTCTCTTCCTGATAGCTGGGAGACACTGGTAGTCTCTCCCAATAGTTCAGATCCTAGTGGAAATCTGACCATGTCTATGGTTAAAGATGCCTTATTTAATGAAGAAGCCAGAAGAAAGGACATCGATCATGGTGAGTCGCATGCCCTTATTACAGAAAAAGGGAGACAACAAGAAAGAAGTCAAGATAAGAGGAGAGGCAGAAGCAAGAGTAGGGGAAAATCCACAGATTGTAGGAAGTTATCATATGTGTGCTACCACTGTGGAATAAAGGGCCATTTAAAGAAGAACTGCAGAAAATTGCAAAAGGAGAAGGAGCAGTTGAAGCGGACGGATGGAGATGCATTAGTCACTACCCACGGAGAGGTAGCCATTTGTTCCATCCAAGAAGAGACATGCCTTCATGTATCAAGTCAAGAAGACAATGAATGGGTGGTAGATACTGCAGCATCATACCACGCCACATCCAGAAAAGATTTCTTCACAACATACAAAGCATGAGACTTTGGAGTAGTGAAGATGGGGAACACTTCTTCCTATGAGATAGTTGGAATTGGTGATATCAAAACACAAACAAATATTAGGAGTACAATGATATTGAAGGATGTCCGTCATGCGCCAGATCTTCGTCTAAACCTAATATCAGGTATAGCTCTTGACAAACAGGGCTATGAAAGTCATTTCGGAAAAGGCACATGGAAATTGCTGAAAGGGGTTATGATTCTCGCTCGAGGACATATTTGTGATAACTTATATAAAACTAATGTGAAGGTATGTTCAGACAACCTCAATGTTATGGAAAAAGAAGCGTCTCAAAACCTGTGGCACTAGAGACTCGGTCACATGAGTGAAAATGGGATATCAATTCTAACAAAAAGGGAGCTTATCATAATGGACAAAAATGTTGCTTTAGACACTTGTAATCATTGCTTATTCGGAAAGCAACATAGAGTCTCTTTTATATTTTCTTCAACCAGAAAATCAAAGTTACTCAGTCTAGTACACTCTGACATTAGTGGTCTCATGGAGGAAGAATCACATGGCGGCAATAGGTATTTTCTGACTTTCATTGACGATGATTCTCGAAAGTTGTGGGTGTACTTTTTAAAGACAAAGGACCGGGCTTTTGATCATTTCAAGATATTTCATGCCATGGTAGAGCGTGAAATGGGAAAGAAATTAAAATGCCTTCGCTCAGATAATGGAGGCGAGTATACTTCCAAGGAGTTCGATTCGTATTGCAAGAGATAAGGGATTCGACATGAGAAGACGGTTCCACGCACCCCACAACACAATGGAGTAGCCGAGAAAATGAACCGGACAATTATGGAAAGATTCAGAAGTATTATCAGCATGGCAAAGCTGCCTATGCCATTCTGGGAAGAAGTTGTTCGCGCCGCCTGCTACCTAATCAACCGGTCACCATCAGCCCTATTTAATTTTGAGGTTCCAGAGAAAATATGGTCTAGTAGAATCCATCATATTCTCACTTAAGGTTATTCGGTTGTTTAGCACATGCATATGTATCCAAGGAGCTCAAGAAGAAGTTTGATGGTAGAACTATACCATGTATCTTCGTAGGCTATGGAGATGAAGAATTTGGGTATAGATTATGGGATCCAATACAGAAGATGGTGATCAGAAGTAGGGATATTGTATTCCACGAAAACCAGACAATTAAAAAGCCCACAATGTCTTATGAAAGAGGTTCCAGTGCCCAAAAAGTTGGTCCAGATCCACTACCATTGCAGTTTGACACAAACAGCATAGGGGAGCATGAAGCAGTACCAGAAGCACAACATGAGGATATTTGGCAGGGGGAGGCACAAACCCCTCAGGAAACTACAGAACCATCACAGGGGAGCGATGACGGTACACCTCCTGAAGCTAATAATCAACAACCTCATCGATCTGAACGAGGTCAAATCCCATCAACTCGATACCCAGAAACCGATTATATTCTACTTTCTGAAGATGGAGAACCAGAGAGTTTCCATGAAGCTATATCTCATAAGGATAAAGAAAAATGGCTGCAAGCAATGACCGAAGAGATGAACTCTTTACAAAAAAATAACACTTATGAGATTGTGAAACCTCCACAAGAAAAAAAGGTACTCAAGAGTAAATGGGTATTCAAGCTCAAGAAAGATGGCAGCGGAAAGGTGGTGAAGCACAAATCCCGGTTAGTAGTCAAAGGATTCCTACAAAAAAGGGAATTGACTTTGATGAAATATTTTCACCAGTTGTAAAATTGACTTCAATCTGTATCATCCTTGGATTGGTAGCCAGTTTGATTTGGAGCTTGAACAAATGGATGTCAAGACAATATTTCTTCATGGTGATCTAAATGAAGAAATCTATATGGAGCAGCCAGAAGGTTTTGAGGTTTCAGGAAAAGAAATCCTCGTCTATAAGCTTACGAAAAGTTATATGGCCTAAAGCAAGCACCGAGGCAGTGGTAAAAAAAGTTTGACTCATTTATGGTAAGTCAAGGATATAAAAGGACTGCTGCAGATCAGTGTGTTTACATTCAGAGATTTCGGATGGAAATTTTGTTGTACTTCTACTTTATGTAGACGACATGTTGATCGTCGGACAAGATGCAATAAAATAAGACAGTTGAAGAAAGAACTCTCTAATTCCTTTGAAATGAAAGACTTAGGTCCAGCTCAGCATATTTTGGGATTGGAGATAACTCGAGATAGGAGAAACAAGAAGTTATGGCTATCTCAAGAAAATTATATTGAATGGGTGATCAAACGGTTCAATATGAATAATGTCAAACCGGTAGGTCCTTCGGAAAATCACTTCAAGTTGAGCAAGAGTTTGTGCCCCTCATCCAAGAAAGAGATTGAGGAGATGTCAACAATTCCATATTCTTCAGCAATTAGAAGTCTGATGTATGCCATGATTTGCATGAGGCCATATATCGCTCATGCGGTAGGTGTGGTAAGTCGGTTTCTTTCTAACCTTGGAAAGAAACATTGGGAGGCAGTTAAGTCGATTCTCAGGTATCTTAAAGGTACTTCAAAATTAAGTCTGTGCTTTGGGGGAGTTGATCCAGTCTTGGAAGGCTATACAGATTCAGATATGGCTGGAAATCCTGATGGAAGAAAATCAACCTCAAGATGTGTTTATACTTTTGTAGGGGGCTGTGTCATGGCAGTCAAGATTGCAGAAGTTTGTTGCACTATCCACAACTGAAGCAGAGTATATTGCTGTAGCGGAAGCTGGAAAAGAAATATTGTGGCTAAAGCGGTTTCTCCAAGAACTAGGGATAAATCAAATAGAGTATAAGATACATTGTGATAGTCAAAATGCAATTGATTTAAGAAAAAACTCAATGTATCATTCTCGGACAAAGCACATTGACATTCGCTATCACTGGATATGCGAGGTGATGGATCAACAACTATTGAAACTAGTGAAGATCCATACGAAGGAGAATCCAACAAACATGTTAACAAAGGTGGTCACTCAAGAAAAGTTAGAGCTGTGCAGAGACATAGCTGGAATAACTTTCAAATAGCAGTTGAGTTGGAATGCAGCTGAAGGGGGAGAATTGATAAGTAGCTGCTACTAACTACCAATTCTAGAAGTCCATCATTGTTGAAGCCACCAACTCATTCTAGAAGCCACCATTGTTGAAGCCTCCATTGTTAAATGAAGAATTCAACCACCAACCACATTTCTTTAAGGCTATAAATAGAGCCTTATATTTTACACGGAGATATCAATCCAGAGAGATTGAAATACAATCCAGGAAGAGATTGTGAGAACAAAAAGAAAGTTTGGTGAGGTTTTTTTTGTAGAGAAATTCTTGGTGTAAATCTGTGTAATTCTATTCTTGTGAAATAGTATTATTTTTCCTCCTAAATAATTTTCATAGTGATCACAGAATCACGACTGCTAGAGAGAACATGTTAAATTGGAGAGGCAAGCCAGTGAAGCAGTTGTTATCAGAGGAGAATATGTGACTTATGCTGAAAAACTCAACTTTAGCACTTTCTATCAAAAGAATTACATTAACTTGTCAACAACCCAGATTTCATGCTTTCCAATCTGTCTTCCAAACCTGTCCGCAACAACTTTACTTATAACTATATTCTTTAACTTGTAAAGCTGCAATCATAATGATTATTATACACCGTCTGTGTCACTTTTGGGCTCTTTACAACATTCAAAGCTAGTGTTATTAATACTACAGATTAATGTGCTTTGTTGCCGCTCTACTTCCTTCCTTTTCCTTAGAGCAAATAATCAATGGGTTATATATGTCATCACTAACATTTCAATAAATATTTGATTCTGAACCTAAGTTTCAATAGTGTAATGTGTTTAATGGGAGAAATTCAAAAATAGTCAGATTTACAACTAATCGTTCAAAAATAACCCAATTTTAAAAGTAATCGAAATTTTGCCACTTTATATATAAAGATAAATCTTAGCGAAAATATTATTCAAAACCCGAATAATACTCCATTATATTATGCTAGAGTTCCGGCTTAAGTATACTTGAACTCCAATATATTATACTGGAGTTCCAGGATAAGTATGCTGGAACTCCAGCATAATATGGTGGAGTTCCACCATAAGTTGCACTAGAACTCTAGCATAATATATTGGAGTTCCAGCAAGTATACTGGAGCCAGCAAAATATATTGATCCAGCATAATATGCTGGAGTTCATACGCATGTGCACCGAACTCCAATATATTATGCTGGACCGGTCTCTATTATAGTAAAATAGTGGCTATTTTTCATTAACCTGGTAAACACTAACTATTTTTGAATGACCAATCCAAAAACTGACTATACCACTATTTTTACGTGTTTAATGGTAAAGAATCTAATGATTCAACTCATCAAATTGAAATATTAAGTACAACTAAATGACATTTAATCATGTGTAGAGAAGGAAGAGGACTGTTAGCCGGGGAGTGAAAGAATTATACTATGCAACAAAGCAAAAGAATCCTGCTATTGCATTTAGCAATTCTTGTATCAATACCACTACTATTTAGGCATAAAAATGGTACACACCAAAGTCCAAAACCATTATTGCCCGCCTAAAACTAGGACTAGTTTGGTACAAGGGATAAAAGATAATTAATTTCGGTATTAAATTTAGATGATTTCATCCCACGTTTGGTTGAAAAACAAGTTATCCCGTGATTAATTATCTTCAGATTAGTTATCCCGGAATTGTAGTATTTTTTTAACCCCATCGAAGGACGGGATAACTAATACTAGGATAACTAATCCCAAGATCATTAATCATGAAATAACTTGTTTCCTAACCAAATCGACTCCTTAAAGTATGTAGTATTATTTTAGAGTTTAACTGCCAAAAGATAAAAACAGGTTAATCATCCATAAAAGTCGAATTAGTAACCTGAAAATAAGGCAAATTACTTGTTATAGAAAATTAAAATACACTGACAAATTCTTCTGTATATAAGTTAAAATCCTTACTACATTAGTATGAGCAATTAGCTTTACACAGAGAAATACGGAAACTATACTACAGGACATTCTCTTCTAACACAACTCTGGAGCTTGGAACAGGTTTCTGGTTTATCATACTGCAACTAAATTATCTTCCTAACACAATAAAAACTCCTTAATATACAACAATTATCTTAACATCAAGACAATTAACCAGAAAAAAGGATTAAAAAAGAAGGAAAGAACATGACAATGTTGATGAACCTTAATCACAACAAATTGGACATCTTATCAGTCCATTCTCATTACAATCCGGGCAACGTTGGAAGCCATATTCATAGTCCTCTACTTCCAATTCGTCGTACTCTCCCTCATAGTATATTTTACAACTCCCTGAGCATGTCTCACATGGTACAAACCTAATATCTCCACAAGCCTCACAAACTCCATTTCCAACTCCAATCCCATCACCACCATCCTCTATTCGTTCGCAATTTTCTACTAACTTCTCGAGCTTCCCATCCTCGTTCATTCTTCGTATTACATCCGCTCCACCAATGTACTTTTTACCTAAAAACACCCTTGGTAATCCCCCTCTAGCAAATTCATCTCCCAATAATTCTTTCAACTCCTCCTTGAACCCTGAATGCATCGAAACATCCCTCTCATCGACCTTAATGCCTAGTCCCTTTAGAATCACACGAACGTGACAACAATCCTCGTATGTTTTCCTCACCCCTCTTAGGCTCGTGAAGTAAATAACCAATTTTTCCATCTCACGAGACACCAATTTATTACACTCCGTTAGTACTTCTCCATTTTGTATCTTCGAGTCCTTTCTTGACTCGGCCTCATCATCCGATCCCTGATGATCTTCGACGATTAATGGCTTCAAATGAAAAGGGTTAGCTGGTGGAAGCTCTTCAAGTGCTTTTCTAAATGTAGAAATCACTTCAGGATCAAAATCAGACACTATAGATGTATCATTTGAATGTAAACTAGACTCATTATCAGCCATTTTCGGTGATCCTTCGCCATTTTCTTTAAGCTGATGATCATCAAGACAAGATATATTTGTATTATGAGAAACAGGAAAAGAGAAACTATGATCAAGATGAGGTTTAAGAGGAGTAATATCTTCAAGACCTTCCATTAATTCCCAAGCATTAATAGTTTCTGGCTCACCTGGTGGAGTTCTTACAGGTGTCTTAGGAATCACAACATTTGGGATTTTCTCATTGATCATTTGTGACCATGTTCTTGCTTCAATCAACAACTCATCTTTACTTCCCTTTGTTGCATCGTAGTCGTCGATTTCGAATGCAAATTGATCATCATTGAGACTTTGACTCAGGTTCATTGAGTCAAGTTTTAATGATCCTAATGTAGAGGAAGTGAGATTGACCAAATGTTGTTCACTCTCATTATGATTTTTCTTATTTGGTATGTACATTGAGTAGCTTCTACGTACAGGGGAATATGGTGTATGGCAATTTTGACATACTTTTGGCTTTGACGTTGCACAACCCATTATTGATAATTTCACCAATAACTTAAGTTTGGTACAAGAAAAAAATAATGCTACTAAATAGAGGAATTAAAAATGACAAGAATTCAGAATACGAGGATAATTAAAGATTAATTGAAAATAGAGAGATTGAGATATTGGAAAGTTCTATTCTGTGCTAAAACCTGCATCAATGGATTGGTTATAAAAGGTAACAACTTTATCATAATTGACGAGACGACAAGAATGGCAACAAGAAGACAATGTCACATATCAATTGATAACTTAAAAACAAATTACATCAGAGGATTAAGAAAAACAAACCTCGAATAAATTATGAATAAGAAGAAAAGAAAGAGAGAAAAATTGGTAGGAAGAGAGAATTTTGGGAGAAGAAGGAACCTTTCAGCAGTTATTATTTTATTCTTCTTCCTTCCCTGAAAACAATGTTTCTATCTCTCAAAAGATTATTGGTGGGTTTTTTTTCTTCTTTTGTGTACAAAAAAATGGGTAATGGACAAAACCAAAAAAGACCCTATTAGTGGCTAGGATGAGAATGAGTGGTTAAAAATGAATCAAACTTTTTTTCTTGAGGGGGGTTGATTTTATAATATGAATGAAGAAAGGAGAAATGGTGGATATACAACATGTCAAAAACAAAAAAATGAAAAGAAAGGATTGCGGTGGCTTCTAGGCAAATTCAAGTGCCCCATGCCCAAACCTCTTTTTGTGTGAGACGAAGAGAAGTGAAGGGCTACTTCATTTTTTTGACTTTTTACTCGTTATTTGATTACCAGCATAGGGGTTGGGACTCCGACATATTCCGGTTCCCGCCGCGTAAGACTTATTAAAAAAAATGTTATTATTAAGATTTTCTTCATTTCATAATACAAATTAAAGACGTCTAATTAAAGATGAACCGATCTTATGTATTCATGCCACAACCCTTGATGATGAGGGCTACTTTATTGGTTCTTTATAAGAAGGTGGCCAAAATGTGAGCAAGGTTCAGATCTCTATAAATAATCTAGAGTTAAAGATATCTTCATCATATTCAACAAAGTACGAAGTAGAGAAATTTGATAAAGAATCTAATTCAATCTGTGGAAGATTAGGATGAAATCGTCTCTGGTGTTACAAAAGGGTGGAAGCAATTGATGAAGATTTTCCTGAAGAGATGAAAGAGATAGAAAAAGTAGATGCTTTGAGTGCGTTCTTCATGAGCATTACAATAGGTGACAACCGCTTCTACCTGAAAATGAGGTTATACAATCTTCATATGAATGAGGGTACACCTGTTAAATAGGTGACAACCGCTTCTACCTGAAAATGAGGTTATACAATCTTCATATGAATGAGGGTACACCTGTTAAAACTCACCTTGATGAGTTTAATTCAATAATAAAAGAACTTGAAGAATGCAGATATCAAAATTGAGAGTAAGGATCATGCCTTATTGTGTGATATTCTTTATCACCATCTTACCATACTTTTGTTGATATCTTGTGCTCTATAGTTATCTAATCTCATTCTTTTTCCTACCTCCCCTACGAAGGGAAGTACAAAGTAAGCTGCTTCGAAGTTGAAAGGGCTCGTCCATTCACTATATGTTGCTATATGGGAAAGACAGTATTTCACTTGATGATGTTAGTAATGCACTAAAATCTAGAAAGTTAAAAAAAAGATGTCCAAATAGCAGAATTGAGGGTGAGTATCTTGTGAGTAGAGGAAGAACACAATAGAAAGACTTTAATAGAAAAAAATCAACAGCCAGATCGAAGTCAAGAGAGAAAAAGTAGAACTGTTATGAGCGCATGGAACAAGATCATCACAAGAGAGATTGTCATAATCTAACTGTTGACATTTGCAATAATTCTAATAATAGTGACTATATAGGTGACATTTGTATCATGAGTTGTCAAGACCCAAAATTTCTACCATTGGGATCGTGATGGCGTCTAACATTTCACTTGTTAGGCAAGCTAACATTAGAGATCATTAAGCCAAGTTCTTAAACCTTTTAGTGATTAACAACAATTAAGCCATAACAAGTTAAAAAGAATGCGGAAATCCATAACAGTCTTAATATTTATACACAACTACCCAGAATTTGGAGATACAATCCACGAACTTCTAAGATTTATACTAGTAATTTGTCTGAAGGAAATACAACTATTTTTGGTACAAATAAAATAGTAAAGAGAATGTATAAAAGGAGATGGCAGGGCCTGCAGACGCCAATAGGACTACCTTAGGTCTCCGATCAGATGAAGCTAGCAATTAAACTCATGATCAACTCGGTGCAACACCAAAATCTACTCAAAAAGTACAGAGTGCAGTATCAGTACAACCGACCCATGTACTGGTAAGTGTCGAGTCTAACATCAGCGAAGTAGTGACGAGGCTAGGACAAGATAATACAAAACAAACATGTGCGATATATATATATATATATATATATATATATATATATATATATATATATATATATATATATATATATATATATATATATATATATATATATATATAACAAGTAATATTGGGAGGGGGGATGCTAAGGGGATCACAAGATAAAGAATCAAAACTGTGATAAGGACTTGATCAACCAATATGCCTTGAACAGATAGAAACAAGTAAACATGGTGAAGGAAACTGCATGGCATCACCCTTCGTGTTTTTACTCTCAACCTCATCATATGAAATAATAGAAACATCATGGAATCACCCTTCGTGCATTAAATCTCTCAAAACATGGAACGACAACACTATTCGTGCATGAACACTCACAATATGGCACGGCATCACACTTCGTACATTATCACTCACAAAATATGGCATGGCATCACTCTTCACGTATTAGCATTCTCCCTCACCAAAACAATGAACAATAATAACAGGAAGACATAAATGATAACAATAAGTCTCACTTCAACATTTAGTTCCACAATACCAACCTTAACTTTGAGTCAATACTCAATTAATACCAAGGTCGGTAAACATGATAAGAATGCTCAACAAAAAGGGTAGCTAGTCTAAGTATGGATAATATGATCAAGGAAAGCAACAATTACAAGAATAAGACCCACTCGCATGCTATAACTTGACAATATCGCATAGGTACTTGCCACATCACCTATATGTTGTATGTAACATTCAAACACATAGAAAATAAGTAAATAATACATAATCACTCTAGCTAAGGTTAACCACAATACTTACCTCGCTCCAACGGCCAAACTCAAAGCTCAATACTTTTTCCTTCAAACAAGCCCCCGGACCAATAGAATTTAGCAAATAACCAACCAAACAATTTAATGTAAGCCTTAGGAACTACTCATGATTGTAAAAGATGCAATTTAAGCCATTTTTTAAAAAGTCAACACTCGTGCCTGCTTGGTCCAAACCCAAAATTTAGACAAAAACCAGATTACTTATTGACCCTCGAGCCTAGATATATAATTGGTTTTGGAATCTGACCTCAATTTGAGGTCTAAATCCCCAAATTTTGAAATCCCTAGTTTCTACCCAAAAATCCCTAATTCCACCATGAAAAACTTAGATTCTGGATTGAAATCTTGTAAAATGAAGTGAAAGATTGAATGAAACTAGTTTAGAAATCAGTTACCTATGATTTCGGGAAGAAACATTCTTTGGAAAATCGCCTCTTGTGTTTTAGGTTTTAAAAATTTGAAGAATGGGAGAAAGGTCCTGTCTAAGTCACTTTTAGACAACTACAGATGTCGCATTTGTGATCTGGGCTTCGCAAATGCAAAGCCCGCAAATGCGAAGGAGCCATCGCAAATGCGAAGTCGTTCACACGTCTGCTCTCTTCGCAAATGCAAAGGTTTATTCGCAAATGCAAACTTCCCACTTCGTAATTGTGATAGAAATTATCGCATTTGTGATCATGCCCTCCCCTGACTTACTTCGCAAATGCAAAGTTTTTCTCGCAATTGCGAGGACTGCCTGGCCCAGATACTCTTCACATTTGCGATGAGCAGCTCACAAATGTGAAGCTCTCATGCTCGCAAATTCGAACTTTGATCTCGCAAATGCGAGATCAGAGGCCAATACCAGAACTGGAACACCAACAACATCTCTAAGTCCAAATTTTACTCCGTAGTGTGATGATCCGCCACATCATCATGCCACATAGGCTCCATTTGGCATATATTAATGCCATGTGGAAGCTTACATAAGAAGAAGGCTAGTATTTATGAGAAGATTCTAGATAAGTATGGATATTTCCTTAGGAAGAGCCTAGATCTTTATGAATTTATTAGGAAAGTCCTTGGAATCTTCTAGACTTGTAGAGAATTCTAGAGAATGGACTTATTTGTAAATATGGACTTGTAGAACAATTATTATTTACATACTAGCCCCTAGGTGATTAGTATAAATAGGGGGCATTCATTTGTAATTCATCAACCAAGAAAACAATTCAAGTTCTCTCTAATACAAAGCTTCCTTTAATAATTCTCTTGTGTTATTTCTTCCATTCTCTTAGCGATCCAGAGTATAGTAAGCCTGACTTGGCCTAGCAAGAACGTGAGCAAGTTGTGCAAGATCGTGAGCGAGTTGTCAAGTGTCGCACGTGTACTTAGTTAACAACTAAGGACGTGACAACGTGGTATCAGAGCAAAGGTTTCAACGAAGGGAATGGCGAACGACGGAGAAATTAACGCTGCCAACACCCAAGACAACGTCATCCAGGATGCTGCTGGCAAGAACGGCCGTGGGAAAAAGAGGAATGCCACCAACAAGAGCCAGGAGGTACCGCCCGAGGTTGTGTCAAACAAAGGGCTTGCATCCCAAGAATCATCTTCCACTGAGGTGAGCAAGGATAAAGTAGAGGTCCTGCTCGAGGACGTCTTGCTCGGTAAAGAGTGGGTGATGAGGATGAACGCTGGGATGGACGCCGTGGAGATCTTCGGCCAACGCTCGGGGAAGGTGGAAGGCACCCTTAGCGTTCTTGAGGGGAATACTTTTGAAGAGATTGAGAGTATCCGAAATGACTTGGAGGGACGTACACAGACTGAGATGGAACTAAGGCAAACCATCACTGCCTTAGAGTGCAGACTTATGGAGGCTTTAAGTACTATCGATGCTATGAAGGCAAAGATAGATTCACTCGAGGAGCATGTCAATGCTGGCGTGACCGAGGTAGCCAGCAATGTTGTGGTAACGAAAGAGACCAAGATCGATGCTCCCAAACCACCGGTGTTCAAAGGTGTTCGTGATGCACAAGAAGTGGAAAATTTCCTTTGGCACTTGGAGAACTACTTCAAGCACGGCAAAGTGAGGGACGACGAGGCAAAGATCAACACTGCGATATAGTACCTCTCAGAGACTGCCATGCTTTGGTGGAGAAGGAAGCTGTCGGACGTGGATAAAGGTCTATGTACTATTAGCACATGGGATCAATTCAAAGCCGAGTTCAAACGACAATTCTTTCCAAATAATGTCTTGTACGAGGCAAGGCGCAAGCTTAGGGAATTGAAGCAAACAGGGAGCATACATAACTATGTCAAGGAGTTCACTACCCTTATGCTTCAAATCCCCAACTTGACCAATGATGACTTGTTGTTCCACTTCATAGACGGGTTGCAAAATTGGTCTAAGCACGACTTACAACGCCGGCAAGTCGCCGATATAGACCAAGCCATAGTAGAGGCCGAATCATTGATGGATTTCCGGCATGACAGGCACGACAAAGGCAATGGCAAGGAGTCAAAAGTTAACAATGTCAAAGGTGGGGGAGATCGTGGCAAAGGCAAGGAGATACATCAACAATACTCCAAGACTCAAGATTCCAAAAAGTCGAGTGGTCGTCAAGGCTATGCCGAGAAGAAGGCACGGGCCGAGAAGAAGGGATGCTACATATGCGGAGGGCCACACGGCTTTAGGAATTGTCCCGACCTAAAGAGCCTCAGCGCTATAGTCCGTGAACGAAAGGAGCAGCCACAAGGAGAGAGTTCGGGAACTGAACAGTTGGGTATGATCGGATTATGTGTTGCTATCGCAAAGCAAGCTATCCAACCTACCGATAGTGGCATCAGTACGTGGATCTCACCATCAACAACAAGCACGCTCGTGCAATGGTGGATACCGGAGCAACTCACAACTTCGTGACTGAGGCTGCCTCAAAGAGACTAGAATTGAAGCTTTCCCCAACCAACTCTCGCGTCAAGACCGTGAAGGCCGACGTACAAAATGCTCGCAGGGTAGCTAATAGAGTAGGTGTCAAATTGGGAGCTTGGAAAGGTACGACAAACTTTACCGTAACCATTATGGATATATTTGACATCATACTGGGGCAAGAGTTCTTTAGACATTGTCATACTTTGATCGACCCCTACCTCAAACGTCTTTTCGTTATGGAGCGAGAAGGAGCTTGCATGGTACCTACAATGACTATGCCACACGGACAATTCCAAGCACAAATCTCAGCTATGCAGATTGTAAAGGGGATCAAGAAGGGGGAGCCAACGTTCGTGGAAACTATTGCAAGTATAGAGGAAGACAAGAGTTTTCAAGAGACATTGCCGCCTTGCATAGAGAAGCTGCTTGAGAAAAACAAAGATGTCATACCCGAGGAGTTGCCTAAGCACTTGCCGCCTAGGCGAGAGGTGGATCACAAGATTGAGTTGGAACCAGGGGCTAAACCACCTGCATTTTTCCCATATCGTATGGCACCGCCTGAGCTAAAGGAGCTCAAGAAACAATTGAAAGAGTTGCTGGATGCTGGTCACATTCGCCCATCAAAGGCACCTTTCGGCGCACTAGTATTGTTCCAGAAGAAGAAGGATGGATCGTTGCGCTTGTGCATAGACTACCGAGCACTTAATAAGGTTACAGTGAAGAATAAGTACCCGATCCCACTCATTGATGACTTGTTCGATAGACTTGGGCAAGCCAAATACTTTACCAAGGTGGATCTTCGAAAGGGCTACTACCAGGTTTGCATTGCTGAAGGGGATGAGCCAAAGACAACATGTGTGACAAGATATGGAGCGTTTGAGTGGTTTGTGATGCCCTTCGGCTTAACCAATGCACCGGCCACATTTTGCACCCTTATGAACAAGATTTTTCATCCCTACCTTGATCAATTCGTGGTAGTCTACTTAGATGACATAGTCATCTACAGCAACACCTTGGAGGAACACATGGAGCACTTAAGGAAAGTTTTCCAAGTCTTGCGGGAGAACGAGCTATACATCAAGAGAGAGAAGTGCGAGTTTTCACAATCAAAGGTGCACTTCTTGGGCCATGTCATTAGCAATGGCGAGCTACGTATGGACGAGGCTAAGGTACGTTCTATACAGGAGTGGGAGGCACCTACAAAGGTAACTGAGTTGAGATCCTTCCTTGGCCTTGTTAACTACTATCGTCGGTTCATCAGTGGCTACTCAGAAAAGGCCGCACCATTGACCGAGTTGCTAAAGAAGAACATTCCGTGGGATTGGACGGAGCATTGTCAAAAGGCGTTTGAAGTCCTTAAGGCAGCTGTAACAGAGGAGCCAGTCTTGGCATTACCTGACTTTGATAAGACATTTGAGGTGCACACAGATGCCTCGGACTTTGCCATTGGGGGTGTCCTAATGCAGGATAAGCATCCCATAACATTTGAGAGTCGCAAGTTAAATGAGACGGAGCGGCGTTACACGGTGTAAGAGAAGGAAATGACTGCAATCGTGCATTGCCTTTGTACATGGAGACATTATCTGCGCGGGTCGAGGTTCCTGGTCAAGACCGATAATGTGGCTATTAGCTACTTTCAGACGTAGAAGAAGCTCACACCAAAACAAGCTAGGTGGCAAGACTTCTTGGCCGAGTTAGATTATGTGCTAGAGCACAAGCCGGGAAAAGGTAATGTTGTAGCTGATGCCTTGAGCCGGAAAGCCGAGCTTAATGCCATCACTTTAGCAACTTGGGACACTCGTGAGGCTATAAAAGAAGTCATGCAACATGATCCAGCAGCCAAACAACTTATCGAGTTAGCCAACCAGGGCAAGACGAGACGTTTTTGGGTTGAAGACGGCCTATTACTTACCACGGGTCGGCCGGTCTACGTGCCTAAGTTTGGAGACATCAGACGACGGATCATAAGGGAGAGTCATGATACAATGTGGGCTGGTCATTCAGGCCAACGTCGCACTAGGGCCTACTATTGGCCACGCATGCGAGATGACATAAAGTGCTATGTGCAAACTTATCTTGTCTGTCAACAGGACAAGGTTGAACAAAAACAACCCGGAGGACTTTTGGAGCCATTCTAGTTGCAGAGCGTCCATGGGAGAGCGTGACTATGAACTTTATCACTTGCCTACCGAAGTCCGATGGTTATGGTACTATTATGGTGGTCGTGGATAAATTTTCCAAATATGCTACCTTCATGACTGCCTCACCGGGTTGCACAACTAAGGAAGCCGCCAAGCTATTCTTTAAGAATGTGGTGAAGTATTGGGGCTTACCAAGGCATATCATCAGTGATCGAGACCCCCGCTTCACATGGAACTTTTGGAGAGAGTTGTTCGACATACTAGGCACGGAACTGCACTTTTCTACTAGTTTCCACCCACAAACCGATAGACAAACGGAACGGGTCAATGCCCTACTAGAATGCTACTTGAGGCATTATGTAAGTGCGCATCAGAAAGGCTCCTAGACATCGCCCAATTCTCTTATAACTTACAGCGGAGTGAGTCCACGGGGCGGACACCATTTGAGCTAGCCACAGGCCAACAACCACAAACTCCACATTCATTACCAGCCGCCTTCGAGGGAAAGAGTTTGGGGGCTTATCATATGGCCAAAGGATGGGAAGAGCAGCTCGACTTTGCTAAGTCCTACTTGGATAAGGCGACTAAGAAAATGAAGAAGTTTGCGGACCGTAAACGACGTCCCACAGACTATAAAGTTGGAGACATGGTCATGGTAAAGTTTAACCCAAGACAGTTCAATGCACTACGGGGCATGCATCAGAATTTGATTCGCAAGTATGAAGGGCCATTTAAAATTGTCGCCAAAGTAGGCAAGATCTCATACAAGCTTGGCATGCCATCATATCTTAAGATCTACCCTGTCTTCCATGCCAGCATGCTTAAGCCATATCATGAAGATAAGGATGATCCTAGTAGGGGCCAATCAAGTCGAGCGCCAATAACTATCACTGCCTCGCATGATCGGGAGATTGAGGATATCATAGATTACCAAGCCAAATGAAAACAAGGGCAAAAAGCGACCGCTATGTTCCTCGTCCATTGGAAAGGTCAATCACCGGAGGAGGCCACGTGGGAACGATATGAGGATTTGTGGCAATTCAAAGATAAGATCCGAGAGTTTATGCAACAGCATTGCGCCGCGGTCATCGCAATATTAGGTGGGGGAGAGTGTGATGATCCGCCACATCATCATGCCACATAAGCTCCATTTGGCATATATTAATGCCATATGGAAGCTTACATAAGAAGAAGGCTAGTATTTATGAGAAGATTCTAGATAAGTATGGATATTTCCTTAGGAAGAGCCTAGATCTTTATGAATTTATTAGGAAAGTCCTTGGAATCTTCTAGGCTTGTAGAGAATTCTAGAGAATGGACTTATTTGTAAATATGAAAGGACTTGTAGAACAATTATTATTTACATACTAGCCCCTAGGTAATTAGTATAAATAGTGAGAATTCATTTGTAATTCATCAACCAAGAAAACAATTCAAGTTCTCTCTAATACAAAGCTTCCTTTAAAAATTCTCTTGTGTTCTTTCTTCCATTCTCTTAGCGATCCAGAGTATAGTAAGGCTGACTCGGCCTACCAAGAACGTGAGCAAGTTGTGCAAGATCGTGAGCGAGTTGTCAAGTGCTGCACGTGTACTTAGTTAATGTCACGACCCGGATTTTCCCCCAATATCGGGATCGTGATGGCGCCTACTCGTGGTAGCTAGGCAAGCCACTGTATTCATACTATCCTGTTATTAACACAATTTTATTTAAATAAATGCGGAATACTTTATCGAAATGGAAATAACAAATCCCAAGGTAAAAACCATACTGAAATCCTCTACCCAAGATTTGGAGTCACCAACTCACAAACTACTATGGAATACTACACATAAAAGTCCGAAGAAAATATAACATAATTCTGTTCGTCTCGGAATAATGAGACTACAGCTATAAACATAAATAAAGAAAGAGACGCCGGGCCTGCGGACGTCTGCAAGCTACCTTGGTCTCAAATGTAATCAACTCCCACGCAATCTATTTACTGCTGCTGCTGCTCCTGATCGTAACCTGGACCTGTGCAAAAACGCACAGAAGTGTAGCATCAGCACAACCGACCCCATGTGTTGGTAAGTGCCTGGCCTATCCCGGCGAAGTAGTGACAAGCCTAGGACCAGACACTCACATAAACCCGTGCAATTCAATATATATATGTGTACCACAAAATAACAAGAAATAATCAAGTAATAACACAATAAGGAGTATCTTAAAGAATCTAACAACTAACCACAGTTAATAATTTAACAAAGAAAACAAAGTATAATGTAAACACAAATAATATCAATTCAAGAAATAGCAAGCAGTTGCACGGCATCACCCTTCGTGCTTTTACTCTCATCCTCACCAAATAAACAAATAAAGTACACGGCATCACCCTTCGTGCTTTTACTCTCATCCTCGCATCCATAGTACGGCATGATCCTTCGTACATGGTTCAATAACAGGGGCACGGCATGATCCTTCGTGCATAATCAATAAATAAACATGGCACGGCATTAACCTTCGTGCATAAATAAATAAACATGGCACGGCATCACCCTTCGTGCATTATCACTCTTCCTCACCCAAATAACAATCACGGTTAAGGGCAGAGAAAGAAACAACAACTCATAAATCGTCCCATCAAGGGCAATCAATAATTATCTCAAAATATCATTTTCCAACGACTCACGGTCATACTAGACGCCAATGTATGGATGCTCGTCACCACAGCCCATACACCGCACTCGATCACATAACACATAACACATAATCCTATTCCTCAAGCTAGGATAGAACAAACACTTACCTCGAATGCTTATGAACAATCCAATCCGTGGAAATGTCTTTTCTTTCAATTTGGCTCCAATCCAACCGTATCTATACACAATTGATTTAATATCATCAATTCTACTCAACAAACTAGTTCATATTGCTAAATATGGTTTTTACAACATTCTGCCCGGAATAGTAAAATCCGACCCGGGCCCACATAATCGAAACTCAAGTTTCGAACCAAATTAATTTCACCCAATCTTCCATGAGTTCAAATATACAATTTGTTCTTAAGTTCGACTCCAAAACGAGGTCTAAATCGCAATTTATTTGAAAGCCCTAACTATACCCATTTCTCTAATTTTTCAACCAATTTACACATGTTTAGGCCTAAGAATTTGATTGATGTTGATGAAAAGTGAAGAAGACGAGTTAAACAATACTTACCCGATGAACTTTGATGAAGAAATGCCTCAAAATCGTCTAAAATGCTGTGGAGAAGGGGTTTGAACAGAAATGGGATTTTTATCCCGTTTCTGTTCTGTTCTCTGTATTAAATTCACTGGGCGAAATTTTTGTTCTACGCGATCGCGTGACTTGGGTCGCGATCGCGGAAGGCAATGGTTCAACACTACGCGATCGCGTGGAAAATGCTGCGATCGCGTAGAAGGATTTCGCTGGGTGGCTCATTTATACTACGCGATCGCGTGAAAAGGGGCCGCGATCGCGTTGAAGGAAAATGGGAAGCTACGCGATCGCGTAAAGGAGGCTGCGATCGCGTTGAAGGAAGGCGTAAAGCTTCGCGATCGCGTGAAGACAGCCGCGATCGCGTTGAGTATCGAGACAAGGCAGTGCGATCGCGTGAACAAGTCCGCGATCGCGTAGGGTAAAATATCCGTGTAAAAATTGCAGAAAATCTGCTGGTTTTCTAAGTCCAAAAACACCCCGAACCCCCTCCGAAACACTCCCGAGCCCTCGGGGCTCCAAACCAAATATGTACACTAACTCTAAAACATCATGCGAACTTGCTCGCGCGATCAAATCGCTAAAATAACATCAAAATCAATGAATTGAGCCTTAAAGCTCAAAAATTCTTTAAGATTTCATAATTTCCAAACTTTCCAATTTAAGGCCGAAACACGTCAAACGACGTCCGTTTTCAACCAAACTTTACGGAAGCGCTTAACCAATATATATGACCTGTATCGGGCGTCGGAACCAAAATACGAGCCCGATACCAGTACTTTTTAATAAAAATTCAGTTTCATTTTCCTTAAACATTTTCAGAAAACAATTTAACAGAAAAATTCTTTTACTGGGGTTCTAGACCTCGGATTTCAATTCCGGACATATGCCCAAGTTCTATATTTTTCTACGGATTTTCTGAAATATTCAAATCACGGATCCGGGTTCGTTTACCAAAAATGTTGACCAAAGTCAACCATATCAATATTAATATCAATTTTATCCAAATTTCTCATAGAATTCATATTTTCTATCACAAAATCTTTCCGGCTACATGCTCGGATCGTGCACGTAAATCGAGGCAACATAGAGTGAGGTTTTCAAGGCCTCAGAATCTTGAAATTATTAATAAAATAAGTGATGACCCTTTGGGTCGTCACAATCTCCACCTCTAAAACAACCGTTCGTCCTCGAACGGACAAAAGAAAGAAGTACCGAGTCAGGAAACAAGTGTGGGTAACGGCTCCGCATATCAGACTCGGACTCCCAGGTCGATGCCTCAGGAGGCTGACCTCTCCACTGAACACGCACGGAAGGATAACTCTTCGACCTCAGCTGTCGAACCTGCCGGTCTAGAATAGCCACCGGCTCCTCCTCGTAAGATAGATCATTGTCCAATTGGACAGTACCGAAGTCTAACACATGTGTAGGATCGCCGTGGTATCTCCGAAGCATAGATACATGAAAAACTGGATGCACGGCCGATAAGCTAGGCGGCAAAGCTAGTCTGTAAGCCACCCCTCCCACTCTGTCTAGAATCTCAAATGGACCAATATACCTAGGGCTGAGCTTGCCCTTCTTCCCGAACCTCATCACGCCCTTCATAGGCGACACCCGGAGCAATACTCGTTCACCAACCATGAAATCTACATCTCGAACCTTACGATCCGCATAAGTCTTATGCCTAGACTGAGCTGAACGCAATCTCTCCTGAATAGTCTTGACCTTATCTAAGGCCTCCTGAACTAGATCTGTACCCAACAACCGAGCCTCTCCCGGTTCAAACCATCCTACTGGTGATCGACATCGCCTACCATACAACGCCTCATACGGAGCCATCTGGATGCTAGATTGGTAACTGTTATTGTAGGCGAACTCTGCCAATGGTAGAAACTGATCCCACGAGCCTCCGAAATCAATAACACAGGCTCGAAGCATGTCCTCAAGAATCTGAATAGTCCTCTCTGACTGGCCATCCGTCTGAGGATGAAATGCTGTACTCAACTGAACCTGGGTGCCTAACTCCTGCTGAACCGCTCTCCAGAACCGCGAGGTAAACTGCGTACCCCGATCGGAGATAATAGATACTGGCACCCCATGGAGACGAACAATCTCCCTAATGTAAACCTCCGCTAACCTCTCCGACGAGTAGGAGACAGATACTGGAATAAAGTGTGCTGATTTGGTCGGCCTATCAACAATGACCCAAATAGCATCAAATTTCCTCCGAGTCAAAGGAAGTCCAGTAACGAAGTCCATAGTGATCCGCTCCCATTTCCACTCGGGAATTTCAATCCTCTGGAATACACCACCAGGTCTCTGGTGCTCATATTTCACCTGCCGACAATTTAGACACCGAGCGACATACGCAACGATATCTTTCTTCATTCTGCGCCACCAATAGTGTTGCCGTAAGTCCTGGTACATCTTCGCGGCGCCTGGGTGAATAGAATACCGCGAACTGTGGGCCTCTGCTAAGATCAACTCCCGAATCCCTTCGACATTGGGCACACAAACTCGACCCTGCAATTTCAATACCCCATCATCATCTAGGTTTACCTGTGTGGCACCTCCCCGCTGTATTGTATCTCTCAACTCACGCAAATGAGGATCATCAAATTGCCTCTCACGGATACGCTCTAATAATGAAGAACAAGCGACCGTGCAGGCTAACACCCTGCTAGGCTCAGAAATGTCTAATCTCACGAACCGGTTGGCTAAGGCCTGAACATCTAGAGCTAATGGTCTCTGATTGACCGGAATATATGCAAGACTACCCATGCCGGCATACTTTCTACTCAATGCATCGGCCACCACATTGGCCTTACCTGGGTGATATAATATAGTAACATCATAGTCTTTTAGCAACTCTAACCATCTCCGCTGTCGTAGATTCAACTCCTTCTGTTTGAACAAGTACCGTAGGCTTTTGTGATCGGTGTACACCTCACATGTCACACCATATAGATAATGCCTCCAGATCTTTAAGGCATGAACCACTGCTGCTAATTCAAGATCATGAACTGGATAATTCTTCTCATGTATCTTTAACCGCCTCGAAGCATAAGCGATAACCTTACCATCCTGCATCAATACCGCTCCAAGCCCTGTACGAGATGCGTCACAATAAACCGTATAAGGCCTTGTACCCGTAGGTAGTACCAACACCGGTGCGGTGGTCAAGGCCGTCTTGAGCTTTCGAAAGCTCGCCTCACACTCTTCCGACCACTGAAACCGGACACCCTTCCGGGTCAACCTGGGTCATCGGGCTGCAATAGAAGAAAACCCTCTACAAAACGACGGTAGTAACTCGCTAATCCCAAGAAACTCCGTATCTCGATCCATCGAAGCTGGTCGAGGCCAATTCGAGCTGCCTCAATCTTCTTTGGGTCTACTCGAATACCTTCCACGATACAATATGACCCGGAAATGCTACCGAACTCGACCCGAACTCACATTTAGAAAATTTGGCATATAGCCGATTATCTTTCAGAGTCTGAAGAACCACTCTGAGGTGCTGCTCGTGCTCTTCCTGGCTGCGGGAGTACACCAGGATGTCATCTATGAAGACTATCACGAACGGATCTAAGTAAGGCCTGAATACCCGATTCATCAACTCCATGAATGCTGCCGGGGCATTGGTCAACCCGAAGGACATGACCAAGAACTCATAATGCCCATATCTAGAGCGAAAGGCTGTCTTAGGAATGTCAGCCGCCCTGATCTTCAGCTGATGGTAGCCCGACCTCAAGTCTATCTTAGAGAATACCCTCGCTCCCTGGAGCTGGTCAAACAAATCATCAATCCTCGGCAGTGGATATTTATTTTTGATAGTCACCTTGTTTAACTGCCGGTAATCAATACACATCCGCATCGAGCCATCCTTCTTCTTTACAAATAACACAGGTGCTCCCCAGGGGGAAACACTGGGCCTGATAAAGCCCTTCTCAAGAAGGTCCTGCAACCGATCTTTCAACTCTTTTAGTTCCGGCGGGGCCATACGATAGGGTGGAATAGAGATGGGCTGAGTGCCCGGTGCCAAATCAATACAGAAATCAATATCCCTGTCGGGTGGCATGCCCGGCAGGTCTGAAGGAAAAACCTCAGGAAACTCCCGTGCAATAGGGACCGACTCAATGGAAGGAACTTCTGCGCTGGAATCACGAACATAAGCCAAATAAGCTAGACACCCCTTCTCGACCATACGTCGAGCCTTAACATAAGAAATAACGGTGCGAACGGAGTGGCTTGAGGTACCCTTCCACTCTAATCGGGGTGATTCTGGCAAGGCTAAGGTGACAATCTTAGCATGACAATCAAGAATAGCATGGTATGGGGACAACCAGTCCATCCCCAATATGACATCAAAATCTACCATATCCAAGAGCAACGGATCAACACGGGTCTCAAGACCCCCAAATATAACTACGCACGAACGATGCACCCGATCGACTACAATAGAGTCACCCACTGGCGTAGCCACATAAACTGGAATATCCAGAGCATAGCTGGGCACAGCCAAATACGGTGCGAAGTAGGAAGACACATAGGAATATGTAGATCCAGGGTCAAATAATACCGAAGCACCTCTGCCACACACAAGAATAGTACCTGTAATCACAGCATCTGATGCCTCTGCCTCTGGCCTGGCTGGTAAAGCATAGAATCGGGGATCTGCACCTCCCCTCTAAGCTGCGTCTCTAGGACGACCATCAACTGGCTGACCTCTACCTCTCGCTGGACGGTCTCCACCTCTACGGTCTCGACCTCCACCTCTATAATCCCTACCCCCGCCTCTGGCCGGCTGGGCAGGCTGAGGGTCAGCTGGGGCCTGAATCATAGGACGAGGACCTCGCTGCTGAGAGTTGCCCGCTGCTATAGGGCAATTCCTGATAAAATGACCCGGGTCGCCACAACCGTAGCAACTCTTAGACTGATAGGGCTGCTGGCCCTGACGACCTGAATGGCCTCCACGAACGCTCCGAAGAGGCTGAGCACTAATAGGAGACTGGTCCGAATAATACCCCCGAGAACCACGATCACCCGATCCACCCCGCGAAGCCCCGAAGGGCGGAATGAAAAGGCCCGGAAGACCGACCTCTATCAAAGGATTCTCCGCTACCGGAGGAAGAACCACCAAATCTACCGAATGGCGAGGCCTCTTATCCGAAGAATAACCGCCTCCCTAGCAAGAGCCATCTCAACTCTGCGTGCTGCATTGGCCGCCTCCCGAAATGATATGTCACTCCCCACGCCCATAGCCATCCGAAGTCTAATCGGCCGATTAAGCCCATCTATAATCTGCGGACCCTCTCCCGCTCCGTGGGAAGTATCACCACCTGCATGACGAGCCAAGTCAATAAATCTCGTCTCATACTCTGTAACTGTCATAGTGCCCTGATGGAGGCGCTCAAACTGCCTCCGAAGTAAATCCCGCCGAGTAGCAGGGAGAAACTTCTCCATAAATAGTTCCGCAAACCGGTCCCATGATAAAGTTGGGGACCCTGCTGGTCGAGTCAAGCAATAATCTCTCCACCAAGTCTTGGCGGATCCTGCAAGTCCGAAAGTACAAAAATCAACTCCGTTTGTCTCCACGATCCCCATAGTCTTGAGAATCTCACGGCAACTGAATAAAAAGTCCCTGAGGATCCTCTGATGCGGTTCCACCGAAAGTAGTGGTAAATAGCTTGGAGAACCGATCAAGCCTCCACAACGAATCGGAAGTCATGGCCGCTCCATCGCCGCATGAGCCGTGGTACCGGACCGAGTGGCCACGGTGGCCGGATTACAGAACCTGAATCCGAGGAGCTACTTGCTCCGGAGTATGAGCAATAGAGTCCGGGCCCTCCTCCAGCCCGAGAAGTAGCTGGGCAACTGATAATAGACCCGCTCCGGCGATGCTATCCATAAATCCCGCTATTCCGACCAAAGCATCCCGGAGATCCGGGTAATCAAAGCCTCTCCTGGGACCTGAGCTGGGCCCGCTGGAGCTGCCGGAACCGGAACCTCCTCATCAATCTCAATATGAGGCTCCACCTCTCGGGTAGCTGCCTGGGGCCGAGCTCTACCCCTACCACGGCCTCTAGTACGGCCTCGGCCCCGGCCCCTCACAGGAGCTGTCTGGGGCTCAGGCTGCTGGTCAACGGACGAAGAAGTGCGTGTCCTTACCATCTGCGAAAGGACAGGAATAGAAATTCAATCAATAATTGAGGAACAAGTAGCACGACAAGAAAGAACAAATGAGAGACTTTTTCCTAACTCAATAGACTCTGAAGGACAAGTACGGACGTCTCCGTACCTACCTCTCAAACTCTACTAAGCTTGTTCGTGAGTGGTGAGACCTATGTAACCTAGAGCTCGATACCAACTTGTCACGACCCGGATTTTCCCCCAATATCGGGATCGTGATGGCGCCTACTCGTGGTAGCTAGGCAAGCCACTGTATTCATACTATCCTGTTTATAACACAATTTTAATTAAATAAATGCGGAATACTTTATCGAAATGGAAATAACAAATCCCAAGGTAAAAACCATACCGAAATCCTCTACCCAAGATTTGGAGTCACCAACTCACAAACTACTATGGAATACTACACATAAAAATCTGAAGAAAATATAACATAATTCTGTTCGTCCCGGAATAATGAGACTACAGCTATAAACATAAATAAAGAAAGAGACGCCGGGCCTGCGGACGCCTGCAAGCTACCTTGGTCTCAAATGAAATCAACTCCCACGCAATCTATTTACTGCTGCTGCTACTGCTCCTGATCGTAACCTGGACCTGTGCAAAAACGCACAGAAGTGTAGTATCAGCACAACCGACCCCATGTGCTGGTAAGTGCCTGGCCTATCCCGGCGAAGTAGTGACAAGCCTAGGACCGGACACCCACATAAACCTGTGCAATTCAATATATATGTATACCACAGAATAACAAGAAATAACCAGGTAATAACACAATAAGGAAATATCTTAAAGAATTTAACAACTAACCACAGTTAATAATTTCACAAATAAAACAAAGTATAATGTAAACACAAATAATATCACTTCAAGAAATAACAAGCAATTGCACGGCATCACCCTTCGTGCTTTTACTCTCATCCTCACCAAATAAACAAATAAAGTACACGGCATCACCCTTCGTGCTTTTACTCTCATCCTCACATCCATAGTACGGCATGATCCTTCGTACATGGTTCAATAACAGGGCACGGCATGATCCTTCGTGCATAATCAATAAATAAACATGGCACGGCATTAACCTTCGTGCATAAATAAATAAACATGGCACGGCATCACCCTCGTGCATTATCACTCTTCCTCACCCAAATAACAATCACAGAGTTAAGGCAGAGAAAGAAACAACAACTCATAAATCGTCCCATCAAGGGCAATCAATAATTATCTCAAAATATCATTTTCCAACGACTCACGGTCATACTAGACGCCAATGTATGGATGCTCGTCACCACAGCCCATACACCGCACTCGATCACATAACACATAACACATAATCCTATTCCCTCGAGCTAGGATAGAACAAACACTTACCTCGAATGCTTATGAACAATCCAATCCGTGGAAATGTCTTTTCTTTCAATTTGGCTCCAATCCAACCGTATCTATACACAATTGATTTAATATCATCAATTCTACTCAACAAACTAGTTCATATTGCTAAATATGGTTTTTACAACATTCTGCCCGGAATAGTAAAAACCGACCCCGGGCCCACATAATCGAAACTCAAGTTTCGAACCAAATTAATTTCACCCAATCTTCCATGAGTTCAAATATACAATTTGTTCTTAAGTTCGACTCCAAAACGAGGTCTAAATCGCAATTTATTTGAAAGCCCTAACTATACCCATTTCTCTAATTTTTCAACCAATTTACACATGTTTAGGCCTAAGAATTTGATTGATGTTGATGAAAAGTGAAGAAGACGAGTTAAACAATACTTACCCGATGAACTTTGATGAAGAAATGCCTCAAAATCGTCTAAAATGCTGTGGAGAAGGGGTTTGAACAGAAATGGGATTTTTATCCCGTTTCTGTTCTGTTCTCTGTATTAAATTCACTGGGCGAAATTTTTGTTCTACGCGATCGCGTGACTTGGGTCGCGATCGCGGAAGGCAATGGTTCAACACTACGCGATCGCGTGGAAAATGCTGCGATCGCGTAGAAGGATTTCGCTGGGTGGCTCATTTATACTACGCGATCGCGTGAAAAGGGGCCGCGATCGCGTTGAAGGAAAATGGGAAGCTACGCGATCGCGTAAAGGAGGCTGCGATCGCGTTGAAGGAAGGCGTAAAGCTTCGCGATCGCGTGAAGACAGCCGCGATCGCGTTGAGTATCGAGACAAGGCAGTGCGATCGCGTGAACAAGTCCGCGATCGCGTAGGGTAAAATATCCGTGTAAAAATTGCAGAAAATCTGCTGGTTTTCTAAGTCCAAAAACACCCCGAACCCCCTCCGAAACACTCCCGAGCCCTCGGGGCTCCAAACCAAATATGTACACTAACTCTAAAACATCATGCGAACTTGCTCGCGCGATCAAATCGCTAAAATAACATCAAAATCAATGAATTGAGCCTTAAAGCTCAAAAATTCTTTAAGATTTCATAATTTCCAAACTTTCCAATTTAAGGCCGAAACACGTCAAACGACGTCCGTTTTCAACCAAACTTTACAGGAAGCGCTTAACCAATATATATGACCTGTACTGGGCGTCGGAACCAAAATACGAGCCCGATACCAGTACTTTTTAATAAAAATTCAGTTTCATTTTCCTTAAACATTTTCAGAAAACAATTTAACAGAAAAATTCTTTTACTGGGGTTCTAGACCTCGGATTTCAATTCCGGACATATGCCCAAGTTCTATATTTTTCTACGGATTTTCTGAAATATTCAAATCACGGATCCGGGTTCGTTTACCAAAAATGTTGACCAAAGTCAACCATATCAATATTAATATCAATTTTATCCAAATTTCTCATAGAATTCATATTTTCTATCACAAAATCTTTCCGGCTACATGCTCGGATCGTGCACGTAAATCGAGGCAACATAGAGTGAGGTTTTCAAGGCCTCAGAAGCTCGAAATTATTAATAAATTAAGTGATGACCCTTTGGGTCGTCACAGTTAATAACTAAGGACGTGACAGTAGCCTATCCAAAACTCACTTGAGCCCTCGGGGCTCCAAACCAAAAATGCACACAAGTCTTAGAGCATCATACGAACTTGTTCACGCGATCAAATCACCACAATAATGCCTAGAACTACAAATTTAGCACCAAATCAAATGAAATTCTCAAGAACACTTTAAAATTTCTATTTTCTCATCCGGACGGCCGAATCATATCAAACTAACTCCGTTTCAAACCAATATTCACAAACAAGTCATAAATAGGGTATTGGACCTATATCAGGTTCCAAAACTAAAATACGGACCCGATATAAAAAAGTCAAACCTTGGTCAAACATCTCAATTTCATTAAGTCTTTAACTTTTAATTTTTGGCAAAGCTCGATATCTCAGGCTAGGGACTTCTGATTTTGATTCTGGGCATATGTCCAAGTCCTAAATCATGATACGGATCCACTAGGATCATCAAAACACGAACACGGGACCGTTTAACAAAAATATTAGCCAAAGTCAACTCAAATAAATTTTTTAAGCAAAATTTCTTTTTATCAACTTTAATATAAAAGCTTCACGGAAACATGCACGGATTGCGCACACCAATCGAGGAGGGTGAGAATGAGATTAATAATGCTTAAAAGCACAGAATTAAGTTCTAAAACACAAGATGACCTTTCGAGTCATCACATTCTCTACCTCTAAACAATCGTTTATCCTCGAATGGACATAGAAAAGTACTTGAGCTGGTGAAAATGTGGGGATATCTTCTCTGCATATCGGACTCGGACTCTCAAGTAATTGCCTCAATAGGCTGACCACTCAACTGTGCTAGTTTCCTGACATTCTGCTTCCCACTTCTAGACTAGCACGATCGTGCTACTGCTTGTGCTAGTCTGGATCATTATTTCTTCGATTTTTTTGTCTAGTCTTTGCGCGCACTCAGATCAGAGGGGTCTTTCTTGGTCCAATGTAGCTTCAATCACAACTTTAAGGCACCATATAAGCTCACTATCCTGCAATGTGTAAAAATCACAATTGAAGCCCATGTTTCATTATTTAACCATATTATGACATTGAAACATAAACAACCGAGAGCATAAATAATTGCCAAGTCACCTAGACTTAGCCTATTATCAAAGACAACAGCTAAACTCATGATCAACTCGGCCCAGTATCAAAATTTGCACAGAAAGTGCAAAGTGCAGTATTAGTATAACCAAACCCATGTACTGGTAAGTGTCGAGTCTAACCTCGGCGAAGTAGTGATGAGTCTAGGACAAGACACCACAAAAAGAACATTTGCAGTATAACAATATATATACCAATAACAGGAATAACAGAAACGAGACAAGTAATATTAGGAGGGGGACATGCTCAGGAAATCACAAGATAAAGAATCAAAACAGTGATAAGGATTTGATTGACCAATATGCCTTGAACAAATAGAAACAAGTAAACATGGTTTCTATCGTGCTTTTACTCTCAACCTCACTATATGAAATAATAGAAATGGCACGACATCATTATTTGTGCATTAACTCTCTCAGATAAATAACATGGTACGGCATCACCCTTCGTGCATTAACACTCACAATATGGCATGAAATCACCCTTCGTGCATTATCACTCACAAAATATGGTACGACATCACCCTTCGTGCATTAATACCTTCCCTCACCAAAACAATGAACAATAATAAGAGGGAGAAGAAATGGCAACAATAGGCTTACTTTAACATTTGGTTCCACAGTACCAACCTCAACTTTGAGTCAATACTCAATCAATACCAAGGTCTGTAAACATGATAAAAATACTCAACATAATGAGTAGCTAGTCTAAGCATGGATAATATGATCAAGGAAACCAACAATTACAAGTTAAGACCCATTCGCATGCTATAACTTGACAATATCGCATAGGTACTTGTCACCTCACCTATATGTTGTATCTAACATTTAAACACATAGCAAATAAGCAAATAATGTGTAACCCCTCAAGACAAGGTTAACCATGACACTTACCTCGCTCCAACGACTAAATTCAAAGCTCAACCATAGTTTTTCTCTGCAAACAAGCCTCCGGACCAGTAGAATCTTGAAAACTACCAATCAAAAAATTCAATTTAAACCTTAGAAACTACCCACTATTGCAAAGGATTCAATTTATGCCATTTTCTAGAAAGACAACAAAAGCCAACACCGGTGCTCGCTTGGTCCATATCCAAAATTCAGAACAAAACTCAATTACCCATTCACCCCCGATAACAAATATATAATTGGTTTTGGAATCCGCCCTCAATTTGAGGTCTAAATCACCATATTCCGAAATTCCTAGTTTCTACCCAAAAATCCTCAATTCTACCATGAAAACCTTAGATTCTAGGTTGAAATCTTGTAAAATAAAGTGAAAGATTGAACGAAACTAGTTTAGAATCACTTACCTATGATTTGAGGAAGAAAAGTTCTTTTGGAAGATCGCCTCTTGTGTTTTAGGTTTTGAAAATTTGAAGAATGGGAGAAAGATCTTGGGCCACTTTTACACAGCTGCAGATGTCGCAATTGCGGCCTTGGCTTCAAAAATGTGAAGGAGCCATCACACATGCGAAACGCTTCACACTTATGCTACCTTTGCAAATCTGAAGGTTTATTTGCAAATGCGAACATTCCACTTCGTAATTGCGACATAAATGATCCCATTTGCGATTATGCCCTCGCCTGACTCACTTCGCAAATGCGAATTTTTTCTCACAATCGCAAGGACTGCCTGGCCCAGCTACTCTTCGCATTTGCGATGAGCAGATTGCAAATGCAAAGCTTTCATGTTCGCAAATGCAAATTCTGATCTCGCAAATGCGAGATCAGAGGCCAACCACCAGAACTGGAACACCAGCAACATCTATAAGTCCACATTTTACTTCGTAGTCTATCCAAAACTCACCTGAGCCCTCGGAGCTCCAAACCAAACATTCACACTAGTCATAAAACATCATATGAACTTTCTTCCATGATTAAATCGCCAAAATAACACCCCGGAAATATAAATTTACCACCAAATCAAATAACATTCTCAAGAACACTTCAAAATTTCTATTTTCTCAATTGGACCTCCAAATCATGTCAAACCAACCCCGTTTCTCATCAAATTTCACAGAAAAGTCATAAATAGGGCATTGGACCTATACCGGGTTCTGGAACCAAAATACGGACCCGATATCCAAATAGTCAAACCTTGGTCAAACATCTCCATTTCATTAAGTCTTTAACTTTTAATTTTTGACAAAGTCCGATATCTCGGGCTAGGGTCAAATATTGATTCTGGATATATGCACAAGTCCCAAATCACGATACGGATCCACTGGGACCATCAAAATACGAACCCGGGTCCGTTTACCAAATTTTGACCAAAGTAAACTCAAATGAAGTTTTTAGGCAACATTTTTTATTTTGTTATCAACTTTAACATAAAAGCTTCTCGAAAATACGTACGAGTTGTACACGCAAATTGAGGAGGGTAATAATGAGATTTTTTAAGGCTTAAAAGTGTAGAATTGAGTCCCAAACACAAGATGACCTTTCGTGTCATCACATAAGTTCAAGTCATGAGCAAATTTCCCTGGATTCTTTATTTTAGTGCTACTTCCTACAAGTGACCATATAAGAATTGGTTTGTAACTTACAAGCAGATAAGTAGGACTATCTACATGGGAGTTTATAATCTGTTACGAGTAAAGGTGATTGGTAACATCATATTGAGAATATTCGATGGAATTTTCAAAAATATCAAGTACTGGAATTATCCTCAGATAAAGAGAAATTTGATTTCTCTTTCGACTTTGGATGATCAAGTATATGAGTTTCAATCTAAAAATAAAAATAAAAACTTAAAGTGTGTAAAGGAGTGTGGTACTCATAAAGAGTAAACTACATTCTAAATTGTATCATCTTCAAGTTAGTGCAGTTGAAGGGAAAGTTGATATAACTTCAGGAAAGGGTAATCTGAATCAGTCTTAGTTGTGGCACTTGCAACTTGGTCATATGAGTGATAATGAATTATCTTAGTTGAGCAAGCAGAATTTGTTGGAAGGGTACAAAAATCAAGTATTGAAATTTTGTTAGCATTATGTATATGGTAAATAGACAAGGGTGAAATTCAGTAAGAAAGTGGAGCAGAAGACCAAAGATCAAGTTAGATTATACACATTCATCCTTGTGGGGTCCAAACAAAGTTCCCTCCAAGAGTGATACCAGGTATTTTATGACTTTGATTGATGATTTTCTCAAGAATTGTGTAAGTGTATTCTCTAAAAACAAAAGATGAAGCATTTTTTACATTTGTTAAATAGAAGACGGTAGTTGAGAGGCTAATGAAAAGAAGGTTAAGCGTGTTCGAACTGATAATAGGTTGAAATTTTGCAATTCTAAGTTTAACAATTTCTATAACATAGAGGGTATAACGAGACATTACACTTGTGTCAAACACTACAATAGAATGTTATTGCATAATATATGAATAGAATGTCGTGTTATAGGGCACGAAGTATGTTTTTACTCTCATGTATTAGCAAGGATTTTTGGGCTGAAGTAATCAACAGCTTGCTATTTGGTCAAAAGATCTCCATCTACAACTATTGAGTTCACCCCTTTTGAGGTATGCTCTTATTCACTTGCTAATATTCAAATTTGAGGATATTTGATTATGCCGCTTATACTCATGTGGGGGTAGAAAAATTGAGTCGAAGGTAAATAAATGCATATTTTTGGGGTATGCAAATGGAGTGAAAGATTCTAGGTCGCGGTGCACATAACAAAAGACTAGGGTTAATTATTAAAGGGGGTGTGACATTCAATGAATCTGCCTCACTAGACAGTCAGAGGGAGAAGACAATAGCAGAAAGAGATCGTGGTGTCAGTGACAGCATAAAGCTAAAAATTGAATCTCCACTAGCTTAGCCCAGTAGTTCTAAAGTAGAGGAGTAGAGGAGGTGCAAAATATTGATCAAAATGATAATGTTGATGTACCTGCGCAACAACCATATAGCATTGCAACAGGCTGAGAGAAGAGAGTGATCAATCGATCGCACAAGTGCTAACATAATTGATGAAAATCTTCTTGGATATACGAATCTTGTGGGATTTGCTTTGGCATTTTTAGAGACCGTTGACGCGCTGAGTGCAATAGCTATCCTAAAGCTATTTCTGAGTGCAGAAGCAAAGCAACGGATTTGTGGATAGTTGAAGAGATTGTGTCTCTAAATAAGTTTAGGCATGCCTAGACTTGGTTAATGTTTATGGCAATGGGTAGAGCCCTTGCGAGGGCCAAGGGCAAAGTAGAGAGAAGTTTTTTCTATTGACGAAGAGAACTCAAGCCAAGGGAAAGATTTGTTATTTGTGGCTTGAATTATTATTTTGTATTTTTAATAAACTCATAATCCCTATAGGTTTGGAAACACATTTTTCTAATAGATTTGGGAAAGAAAAATTTATTGTCCTTGTCGAATTGATAAACCTTTTTCTTATATATTTGAGACTATTTAGGATTTATATATAGGAATTATAGTTAAGAGTTTTAAAGATAACATTGTATTTTTTCTTTTCATTCATATAGAAAAATTCTATACTTTTGCCTTTGAGAATTAGGCTAGCTAAACCTCATTAAATTCTGTGTTATTTTTTACTTCTCTATCTGCTTGATCTTCCGCAACAATAATGATATAGGGTACTTATCATCTTACTACAATCTTCGGTGGGCATATATTGCGTCACTTTCTTGAGACTTTACACGATAGAGTTGGAATTTTTCTCTTAAAAGGTGCCTCACGTTATAAAGTATAAACTACCAAGGGCCTAATCTTTGTTTAACAATTCTTTCTTTACTTTGAATTATTATATACATAAAAGATAAAGTTAACAGTTTTAAGAAATATATTTTTGTAAATCTCCAGTAACGAAAGTGATAAAATATTGTTAAAATGTACACAAACTATTAGTTTAGACAAGCTTCTCTATGAGTGAGCACAAAGACGAATTTCGAATTTGAATTTTATGAGTTCGTAATTTCCCTAAACTTATTGATCATTTGAGTTTCTAGATTTGAAATTTATAACTCGTACATATTTCATATAGTTTTTAATACATATAAAAGATCTAGCCAAAGTTATTGAATGGAACATTGGCATAACTGGTAAAGTTATTGTCATGTCATAAGGAGGTTACGGGTTCGAGCTGTGGACACGGTAAAGCTGCATACAATAGACCATTGTGGCCCGCCTTTTCCCGGACCTCGCGCATAGCCGGAGCTTAGTGCACCCTTTTCTTTGTTAGAAATCTTTATGCTGGGTAAGGGTGCGTACGATAGATCCTTGTGATCCGGACCTTCCCTGCGTGTTCCTATTTCCCAGTGGATTTGTTGAATAATTACCGAAATTCTTTCATGCTTTTCTAGAAGTTCGGAAAAATCCTGGATAGTTGGAGGGTTACCAGGATGCTCCGGTAGTGCGGGGGCCGGTACGGGGGCAGGCTCCATCGGTTGTTGACTTCTGACTTCGTGTCCCCCCTCGTTTCGGGCCGATGAAGAACCCTCTCCATTAAGCCACCTCTCAATCCACGACCCACTTCACGTGGATGAGGTGGATGGTTCGGGGGCGGCCTCCCCAGGATTTTTCCCCGAATCCCCTGCTGGAGCCATCATATTACCCAGCGCGATGCGCATAGCGGATCCTAGTGCACCCCTTGTTATTGAGTACTCCCTCCGGTTCATAATAAGTGTCCAATTTATTTTTAGTACGCATATTAAGAAAATATTATATCCTATACGAAAAGAGTTAGTATGACTAAACTATCCTTAATTAAACATCTAATGCGATGAGTAAGAAAACTTTTTAGAAATATATACATATAGATTATTTTATAAAAACAAATTAAAATTTTTCTTGTTTACGACACTATTTTGAACACTTATTCTAGATAGGAGGGAGTCCTATTAAACCCGTTGGTATTATAAATGCGCCCATGAGTGAGCAAAGACATTACGTCAAAACAGTTAGAAAGTTGTCAAGACACATGGAGTAGGAGACAGAAACCATATCAGGTAACTGTGGATTATTCCACTTTAAGCTACTTTTGGCTCAAAAGTCTAAACAATTGGGAGGCAGCACAAAAAATGAACCCACTTTTTGTGGCCTCGAAGAAGGAAATATGGAGAAGATAGTTATCAATTTAATTACAAAAGTGTTTCATTAGTAAACTTAAAGACAAGTTATTGATCCAAAAATGAAATTGACATGAGTCATAATCACCGTTCATTACTTTCCAGCAACTGCATACCAGGGGCTTTATCACCTTTTGCTTATATGTTTGGATTTGTTTATCTTTGTCATCATTAATTTGTATGTCTCTAGACGTGGGATAGTGATAGACCATCTAACAATGAAGTAAATATTGGTTATTTTTGTTCCTTCGAGGATATCCGATAAAATTGATAACTTGTAAAGAATATTTTTATAGATAAAATTAGTACTCTTCCAAAATTTGCTTCAAGTCAACATAACATTTACACGATTGAAGAGATCGTATATTAAACTTAAGTGTCAATTTTGGACTAACTTCTTGATGGTGAAATATGTGCCCGGTACATATATTGTGTCTGAGTTGCTCGTCTAGTACATCCTAAAAAGATGTCTTGTGCGCGCTCAGTAGCGGCCCTTTTATAAAGCAAGTACAGCAATTGTTTTAGGTTTTATTTTTTCTTACACCTACTAAATTAGGTATAAGTTTAAAAAAGAGTTCTGTAAAGTGAAAAGGTTTGATTTCTTGCTATGATTTCTACCGAGGTAATTGCACTTGAAATGAATATTGAACCCAAATTTCGTAAGAAACGTGTGATATATATAAAAAGTAACAATTTGATGCAATGTTGATAGTGAAATCTCAAAATCTTTCAAAGAGTCCTTTTGAGTTGATTACTTTTATACATAATAGACAAGACTATTTTTTCACTTCAAAATAGATTTGAACAATTCGAAGCATATGAAAATATTTTTAGTTTTCTATTTGGCAGTAAAAACTAAGATAACTAAGTGAAAATTTTAAAAGATATTGCCTTAATCTTGAATGTTCCTTAAAGCATAATAATCAATTCGATATTGATGGCTTAAATTTATTTTTTGAATTAAAAGTATTAAGAAAATAGTGCAATTAGAATAAAATATTTTAATTGATACACTTAATCAAATAAGAAGATTTAATTCTTCTCCAAATGCCTAAATTGCTTATGGAATAATGTTAATAACTCATGTTACCGTTGATTCAGCGGAAAAAAGTTTTCAAAATTAAAATCGATAAAATCTTACCTAAAAACAACAATGTCACAAGAAAGGTTAAAAAGATTAGCTATACTATCACTTGAGAAATACTATTAGGGTTATTGATTATAAGAAAATTCTTTATAACTTTGTATTAAAGAAAAGCTAAATAATAGATTTCAAATAAATAATTTAAAAAAAAAATAAAAAAGTTAAGACCCCTTATAAAATTTGATTTTAGGTCACAAAATTGGTCGGACGGCCATGTACGCACTCACACCTTGAATTACTCGATATATGTACAGCCTAAGGACTTATTGCCTATTTGGTAAAGCATATGTCCGCCTCTATCTTATATCAACAACAACAACAACAACAACAACAACCCAGTATAATCTCACTTAGTGGGGTCTCGGAAGGGTAGTGTGTACGCAGACCTTACCCCTACCATGAGGTAGAGAGACTGTTTTCAAATAGACCCCGACATCCTTCCCTCCAAGAACTTCACCGACCAAAATCGATCGGTTATTGCATGGGAAGCTCTCGGTTGGAAGTGGGGGTTGCTTACCATCAGAGCAACCCCTCTTGTCCTCTATCTTATATCAGTTAATACAAAAACAAATGTTGATTTATTAATATTTTGTGACATTAATAAGCACTAATTCATTGTATATCTTTATTCTTTTTAAGAAAAAAAATCGAAGAGACATATAGTAAATATCAAAAACATGATGTGTTTGCATCCAATATTAGAGATTGCATATTTCGTCATGCTACTATTTAGTGCAAGGCGACTGCTTCCTAGCTCATAATTTCAGATTATGGTCATCACTATATGGCATGTGAAATTTCTTTTCCTGTCTAAGAATTTAGGTTATCAAAGCACTAATGCACATAACATATAAAATAATAATGATTCTTTTTAGTTTTCTTTGTTCTAATAGATCTCAGTTTAACTGTTCATGATTGTAAATAATCACTCACAGTTTATCAAAAAGATAACAGTGAGACTAGTTTTTCATTGACTCGATAAAGTGCACTTGCATTCAATACTGTATATAATTGAAGTTTATTTTACAGGTATCTTTCAACGGGTGTGAGCCAAAAATAAAATAAAAAACCTTACATCCGGTGTGATGTATAATAGTAATAAATAAAAAGAAACTTTTAGTACTTATACAACTTCACAACATAATGTGTTTGAAATTTCATATGCTGGAGTTCCACCATAATTTACAAAAGCTCCATAATCAAGCATATTATGCTAAAACTTTCTATGTTTTATCTTGTGTTGAGATTTTATTTTCGCATAAAATAACTATTTTTCAATAATTTTACAAATATTGTCTATTTTTCTATTACCAATCCAAAAAGTGGGTAGCTCATGCTAGTGAATTTGTTGTCATTGTCCTTGCCACTATCATAAAGGTGAAGTCTATAAACTAGTGACGGCAAATATTTATCCGCACCAGTGTATTTACACCAAATTAAATATTTTACTTTCAGTCCGTACTTGATATAAATATCCGTTGCTATAAATTTTCACCAATAATAATTGATTAAATGTTTACAGTTAAAGAGCTAAAGATCGGTTATATGGAAGTAGCATTTGATAATGGGAGAGATCGGATCACTATATTTAGCTTAAACTGTTTATATAGTCAAAAATAAAAATTCATAATAAGTTTGCACTTATCTGAGTAAATTTTGTATTTAATGATTTAGAATCTTAAAAAAGAAAATTTTGTTTTATAAAATAGGTAAAATAGATATGTACTAAGCTCTTGCTATACACAAGACCCGCAAGACCCGAAAAGGATCGGACCAAAGATAACGTAAAATTAAATATTCAGATCAGATCAGATTATCTCTTTATATAGGGCATGAACGATATGGAGTTATGGACTAGCTTCTGCCATACATGTTGGATTTTTAAGTCATTGGGCTTTAAAGATGAGTAGTATGAATTGGGTAATGGTGGTAAATTAAATGGACTGGATTGGGCTTCAAAATTTGGCTCGGTTTATTTGGTTAAACTAGTTGGACCCAGTTTAAAAAATAACGTTGAAAGAACGTATCTTCCTATCAGGTGTCTTTTCACAATGAACAGACACCATGAAGAGGCACCATACATTTTTCACAAAGCCAACAATTGCCTATAAATTCAGGCATGGCTTCCATTCTATACATTCAGAAATTCAGAAACCAACAAATTACTTTCCCTCTCTCTGCAAGTTCATTAATCCAAAAATTCTTGAGCTTTCTTGTTCCTTGAAAATTGTAAGTGTGATTCGCTCCGCTCTTTGAATTCGTTGGTATCCTGCTTCTTGTATTGCCACAGTCGCGGGAAGGTTATTCCGTTTTATCCTGGGAGGATTTAATCCATTACCTTGGCAATTGTGAGGGGTTAAAATTCCTTAAGGACACACAAGCAAATTGTGAACTCGGAATTATATATTCTATTTCTTCTTCCTCTTATTTTTCCTTAACAATGTTGATTTTGATAATATACGTGGCCTAACATCTTAAGGAATTTTTCTGTTTATTATAACGTGTATTTGCTAGAAATTGAGAACAAATCAATAAACAAAAGTTTGGCTGATCGTTGCCTAACTTCTTAAGAGATGCAAATAGAATAATGTCGATTGATAAAGAAACAAGTATTGCCGCTTAAATTTGTAATTTGTTTAAAAATAAAAGAAAAGAGTAACTACTTTGGTTTTAGTAGTTCTTGTTTCTGATTAGTTACAATTTTAAAATTGTTGAAGCAACGTTTGATGTTGAAAGCAGTAGCAATTTAATTTAATTTTGCAGTATTAATTTCTACCGCAAGTTAAATTTTTTTTTTTCCGGCATTGTTTTGCATTAATTTGGAGACTAAAGCCTTGTTGCTTTCTACTCCATTAATTATTTCTCTCCGGTTTAAAGTACATAAAAAATTTGCTGGAATAATAAACGTACGGGTTTGAAGTATATAAAAACTTCACCATTATTGCGTGTTGTATGTTTGGTTTGGTATTCAGTTTGAAGATATAAAAATTTCACTGATTTAATAAAGTTTTGTATTGTTTTTTTTTTCGGCATTGTTTTGCATTAATTTGGAGACTAAAGCCTTGTTGCTTTCTACTCCATTAATTATTTCTGTCCGGTTTAAAGTACATAAAAACTTTGCCGGAATAATAAACGTACGGGTTTGAAGTATATAAAAACTTCACCATTGTTACGTATTGTATGTTTGGTTTGGTATTCAGTTTGAAGATAACAAAACTTCACTGATTTAACAAAGTTCTGTATTGTTTTTGACTTTACGGAAATATGACGAATGAAAACCAAACTAATGGAAATGTTGCGGGAACGGATGCTACTATGACGAGTGTGGCGGCATCGTCAAGCCGTTCTACTCCGGCCCATGCTATGGCACCGGTAGAAAAACCCGAAAAGTTTTCCGGTATTGACTTCAAACGCTGGCAAATGAAGATGCTCTTCTATCTTACTACGTTGAGTTTGCAACGTTTTATCAAGGAGGATCCTCCGGTCATGGCTGAGGATACTCCGGACAATGAACGACTTGTTGTAACTGAAGCATGGAAACATTCTGATTTCTTATGCAAAAATTACATTTTGAGTTGTTTAGAAGATGGTTTGTACAATGTCTATAGTGTCATGGAAACTTCAAAATCGTTATGGAATGCGCTTGAGAAAAAGTACAAGACCGAGGATGCAGGACTTAAGAAGTTCGTGGCTGCAAGGTTCCTGGATTTCAAGATGATTGACACTAGGTCGGTCATAACACAAGTCCAAGAACTACAAGTCATTGTACATGACCTCCTTGCTTAAGGTATGACCCAAATCAATAATTCTATTAATAAGATTTATCTTATTATTAACTTTGAATTATCTTAAACACAAACGGAAGGAGATGACTCTAGAAGACTTGATTGTTCGTTTGAGGATAGAAGAGGACAACAAAAATGCTGAAAAGAAGTCACGTGGAAACTCGACAATTGTGGGGGCAAACATTGTTGAGGAGGCACCACAAAATAAGAAGAGGAAGAAAGCTTCCGGACCAAAGAATTACCCAAGCAAGAAGAAGTTCAAGGGTAATTGCCACAACTGTGGAAAAATTGGGCATAAGGCGGCAGATTGTCGTGCGCCAAAGAATGATAGGAAGAAAAAGAATCAAGCCAACATGGTTGAAGATGAAATGGAAGACTTGTGTGCCATGTTGTCCGAATGCAACTTGGTAGGAAATCCGAAAGAATGGTGTAAATTCTGGAGCCACCCGCCATGTTTGTGCTAACAAGGAATTATTTTCTTCTTATGTCCCCGCAGGTCCCGACGAGACTATCTTCATGGGAAATTCATCTACGGCCAAAATTTAAGGAGTTGGCAAGATTGCATTGAAGATGATGTCTGGAAAAATAGTGACTCTAAACCAAGTCCTCCATGTTCCAGAAATTCGCAAGAATCTTGTGTCTACCTCACTTCTTGTCAAGAATGGATTCAAATGTATTTTTGTTTCTAATAGTGTTGTAATTAGTAAGAACGATTTATATGTTGGAAAAGGTTACCTAAGTGAGGGGTTTTCAAGCTAAATGTAATAGCAGTTCCAATCAATAAAGTGAATGCTTCTTCTTACATGCTTGAGTCAAACATTTTATGGCATGCGCGTTTAGGTCACGTAAACTTCAAAACATTGCGAAAGATGATAAATCTAGAAGTATTGCCAAAATTTGATTGCATTAATTTTAAATGTCAAATATGTGTGGAATCAAAGTATGCTAAGCATCCTTATAAGTCTGTTGAAAGGAATTCAAGTTCTTTAGACTTAATTCACACAGATATTTGCGACATAAAGTCAATACCATCTCGCGGTGGAAAAAAGTATTTTATTACTTTTATTGACGATAGCACGAGATACTGCTATGTTTATTTACTTAATAGTAAAGATGAGGCAATTGATGCTTTCAAGCAATACAAGAGTGAAGTTGAAACGCAACTAAACAAAAAGATCAAAATGATAAGAAGTGATAGGGGTGGTGAATATGAATCTCCTTTTGAAGAAATATGTTTGAAAAATAGCATTATTCACCAAACAACTACCCCTTACTCTCCACAATCTAATGGAATTGCGGAGAAGAAGAATCGAATGTTGAAGGAGATGATGAATGCATTGCTAATAAGTTTTGGATTACCACAGAACTTGTGGGGGGAAGCTATACTTACAGCTAACCGGATAATCAACCGTGTACTTCATAGTAAAACACAATCCATTCCTTATGAAAAGTGGAAAGGATGGAAGCCTAGCTTGAAATACTTCAAAGTGTGGGGGTGTTTAGCTAAGGCACAGGTTCCTAAACCTAAAAGGGTTAAGATAGGTCCAAAAACGGTTGATTGTGTATTTATTGGATATGTAACCAATAGCAAGGTATATCGTTTTCTGGTTCATAAATCAGAAAATCCTGAGATTCACATTAATACGATAATAGAATCAGATAATGTTGAATTCTTTGAAACTATTTATCCGTATAAAAAGGAAAGTGAAGTGACCCGCCAAAGTCAAAACAACCTAAGGAGGAAATAAAAGATAGTATGGCTAATGAAGAAAATCCGAGAAGAAGTTAACGTCAAAGGACATCTACTTCATTCAGTCCAGATTTTCTAACTTTTCTGTTAGAAAATAAGCCTCGTACCTTCAAGGAAGCAATGTCTTCCTCAGAAGCACAATATTGGAAAGAAGCTGTCAATAGTGAAATAGAATCCATATTGAGCAACCATACTTGGGAATTGGTTGATCTTCCTCCAGGTAATAAAACGTTGGGTTCTAAATGGATTTTCAAGAAGAAAATGAAAGACGATGGTACTATTGACAAATACAAGGCAAGACTTGTCGTCAAAGGATTTAGACAACGAGAAGGTCTTGACTATTTTGACACATACTCACCGGTAACAAGAATTACATTCATTCGGATGCTAATCGCGTTAGCCGCCTTGTATGATCTTCAAATCCATCAAATTGATGTGAAAACAGCCTTCTTAAATGGTGATTTATAGGAAGAAATCTACATGGACCAACCCGAGGGGTTTGTTATTCCGGAAAAAGAAAAGAAGGTGTGTCGACTTGTTAAGTCCCTTTATGGACTAAAACAAGCACCCAAGCAATGGCATGCGAAATTTGACCAAACAATATTGTCAAATGGATTTAAGATTAATGAATGTGATAAATGTGTTTACATTAAAAACGTTCCAAATCATATAGTCATTGTTTGCTTATATGTTGATGATATGCTAATAATGAGCAAAGACGTTGACAACATTCAAACTACTAAGCGCATGCTTGCTAGTAAGTTTGATATGAAAGACTTAGGAGTTGCCGATATAATTCTAGGAATTAAAATCCAAAGGACTCCTCAAGGTCTAGCTTTGTCTCAATCACATTACGTGAAAATGGTACTTGAAAAATTCAAACATTTGGAATTTAGAAGTGCAAGGACTCCAATTGACTTAAACCATCATCTTATGAAGAATAAAGGTGAAAGTACATCTCAATTGGAGTATGCTCGTGTGTTGGGTAGCTTAATGTACATCATGAACTGTACACGACCTGATATAGCTTGTGCGATAAGTAAACTTAGTCGATTCACAAGTAATCCCAACAAACATCACTGGGTGGCAATGTCTGGGATACTTGGAGTATACTCAAGACTACGCTTTGCACTACAATAAATATCCTGCAGTTATCGAAGGATATAGTGATGCAAATTGGATAACCGGCTCAATAGAAACAAAGTCCACAAGTGGATATATGTTTACTGTTGGTGGAGGAGCAGTATCTTGGAAGTCTTCTAAACAGACGTGTATTGCTCGCTCTACAATGGAATCAGAGTTTATAGCATTGGATAAAGCCGGTGAAGAAGATGAATGGCTTCGGAATTTTTTAGAAGACATTCCGTTCTGGCCAAAACCTTTGGTTCCTATTTGCATACATTGCGATAGTGAGGCTGCAATAGGACGGGCAGGGAGCGTTATGTATAACGGAAAGTCTCGTCATATACGGCGAAGACATAATACCGTTAGACAACTACTTTCTAGTGGAATTATCACTATTGATTATGTAAGATCAAAGGATAATGTTGCGGATCCGCTTACAAAAGGCTTAACTAGAGAGGAGTTGAGAAATCATCTAAGGGAATGGGACTATGGCCGAGGACAAGTCAACATGGCGGTAACTCTGTCACACCTCCTTTTTCCGCGCCCGCGGGGGCACGAGGGAGTTTTTTTTCAATTAAAGGACAATCGAAACGGGATTTATTTATTTAATTCAGAGTCGCCACTTAGGAGATTTATGGTGTCCCAAGTCACCGGTTTGAATCCCGAATCGAGGAAAAGATTGACTCCGTTAAAGAGTCTGCGTATCAGAAATCCGGATAAGGAATTCTGTTAACCCGGGAGAAGGTGTTAGGCATTCCCGAGTTCCGTGGTTCTAGCACGGTCGCTCAACTATTATATTCGGCTTGATTATCTGATTTTTAACAAATATGAACTAATGTGCAAATTTTATATCTTTGACCACTTTTATTACTATTATTATTATTATTTTTAACAAGGATTGCAACGTTGTGAAAACGTATCTCGAACCACACCGTACCAGTACGCCTATGGCCTTTAACACATTCCGACTCCGTTGAGATTTGGATTTGGGTCACATAAATGTGCACCCAAGTTTAATAAAGTGAAATTATTAATACGCGCCTAAAGAAACTAACGCGTTGTTATTTGGGGAAGGCCGTGAAATTCGCTAAACGACCCGTCCCAAGTTTCTTAATTAAGTAATTAATGATGGCCCCGCAATTTATATATATTTGATTTGGCGAGGCTCGTCTCGTTTTTATTATTAAAGGCCAACTCAAGCAAACTAGAATTTTCTATGTATTATTTGTCTCTACGGGCCAATTAATTCACGAATACAAATTCGAGCCACGAATTCAAGTCCGAATTCAAACAAAAGGGAAACACCCTTTTAGCTTGAACCCGCTACCTAATTCGGGACCTAATTTTTATATTTGCAAATTGATTAATCCAATTTTCCTAATTATTTTTAAGGGTTTTACTCAACTACAACAAATTATGAATATTTATTAATTATTCAAATTTTTTTTTAAACTCGAACCAACAAATATCTTGTTCAAACAATTGGAGTCTCTGATTTTCGAAAGACTACCAGAAAATGAACTTATACTGTAACACCCAAATGCATCCATTAACCAACTCCTTATTTAAACATGAGAATGAAACTATCATAATCTTCCAACAAAATCACAAAAAAACCTTTATATATGACCATATAAGCAATAAAAGGACCAAACCATATCAAGATTTTATCAATGAATCAGAGACGAAGAAGGAAACATGGGCAAAATAGGAGCATGCTAATATACAAATTGGACTTGATTATAAACAGATGACACCCAAAGTGAATGATTCAGTTACAAAATGTAAAATCAAGCAAGGTTGTTTTAGGTCGTAGTTACTGCCTTGGCACTCAAATAGAATTCAATCGATATAGCCTCAAGCAAAGGATCACAACATATTTAAGAATTGAGTATGAACTATATTTTAGGCGAGCCAAGTCTATACAAAATGTTTTCAATACTCTGTTTGATGCCTTTCAAATCTGAAACCAGATGCCAAGTGAATCACGCAACTGAAATTCTAAAGAGCTTTAAACCAGTGAACAAAAATCAAGCATTCAGCTACTAGACAAGATTATAACATATCGGATGAGGGCTGAGCTACGAATCTGTATAGGCTTCACAAACTGAACATCAATATTGCCTATATACTAAACAAAGCTAATGAAATCGCTACACGGAATCACCTTTCTCCTACTGTTATTACTTGTCCCTCATGATTAGATACAAAGAAGACTGCATTTAGCAACCTTTAACATCGGTCGCTTGCGTATTCTTGTTGAAACCACCTCTAAACCAACCTCCAGGCCCTTTATTTTCCAAAGACGATTGCCTATTCCAATTTCATATTGTTGTAGACCAATCTACTACTAAGAAATGCAAGATTTATTAAACATTAGTATTCATTTGCTAGCTTAAATATTGCAGTGAGCATGAAGACTGTAAACAAGCTTCACGTTGACATAGACAAGAACCAATATATCATCATGATTAAATTTCGAATTTTCAACCTCAAATCCTACCATTAACAAGCCTTTTGGAAGGAAACAGTCAACAAAACTATGCATATCAGATCATTTCATGCTTCATTCCCAATTTCAACATTTCCATCATTCAAAATTCAAATAGTTACATGGTTTCGCATTTACCTGCTAGGCAAAGGAAATGGCTAGGACAGCAAAGGATCGGGGCTCGGCAAATAGTAGCAGCATATGAGAAGCAGCATCAATAGAATGAACAAGTTTCAGCAGCCCAGAAAGCACAATCAACAGTCCAAAAAGTTTCAATCAAACAAAGCTCATGTATCCTCTCAAAGCAATATCAAGTTAACCCGAAAAATGAATTCATTGAACAAATAGTCCACCACAAACAACCAAACCAGACTCAACCAGTCAGTTCTAACTCGAAATCAACCAAGTATATAATAGAAACAGAGAAATTTAAGTTGTTTCTGGTCTCAAGATCAATGTAACAGTGTTACTAGGACAATGGCTACCTAAGACTGATTTGAAACTTTCAAGAACTGATCCTCTCAAAGCTCTCTTCACTAATTAAACTCTCGAGCTTTTGAACTCTTTTAAACTGATTTTTAAGACCAAAGCAGACTCTCCCAGAAATGAGTAAAAACTCCACCTATTGTTTTTTTTTCTTATATTCTCTCTCAGGTTGTCCCTCTGTCTCAGGCCACCCTTAAACTCTCCATCTCTTAAGTGTATCTCTCCCTATATCTCTGTTTTTAGAACCCTCTTCAAGGTCTCCCCATCTCTGTATAAGTCAGTCCCCTATGTGTATGAGGTCTATCTCCTCTTATAGAACCAAAAGCCAGAACCTACCCTCAACCCTTTCTCCAGGCTGTTTTCTCCCATGTGCACCCCTTAACTTTTAACTATTTTAATACTGCACAGCCATAATATTCCTTCTATTCTCCACTCATAATTGTTTAGGTATGGGTCTGTCTCTTTTTAACTCTAAAGTCCCACGATTAAGTGGAATCCCCTGCTGTCTTGCAGGCTTCACTAACTAAACCCATGTGTAATGCAATTTGAACATCTTAATTACTGGATTTTATTGAAAACTGAAACAGCTATATCCAAACAATCCCTAATTTAACATCACAAATAAACACAATCCAACAGTGGCTCCATATGTAATTAACAACGTCAATTTCTGCCATAAGATGCTAATAAACAGACTTATGAAACTAATCGACAATGTTCGACTAATCGATTATAATGCACACAATTGATAACAGTCAATCGACAGAAACAGTGACTCGACAAATCTCGGGCAGATTCAGAGAAATGGGGAATCAATCATTCAATGATTGTCGACTTGAGACGAGTGTGCCTTGTAGTAACAGATATACTCAAGAAAATCAGACACGCATACTAAAACAGACAAAATGTGATTCCAGTCCAAACGCAATCAATTCGAGCAAAACATACGGGCAATTTACAAAAACTAATATAAGCTGGTTAATTTTAACAATTCGACCCACGAAATCAAAACAGCGAGTCAAAACCAATTATCAAACCAAATCAATTTGACCCGCCATGGAATTAATTCGATATGAAGCATATAGAACGAATTCGAGAAAAGCGAGATGAAGAAGAAGAAGAAGAGAATAAAGAAAATTGAAGCAGAAACACTCACCTATCGAACTTTGAACTTGGACTATTTTTTCCCGATTTAATCTCCAAATAATGTCACTGGCTTGTTCTTTTGTCAAGACCAAGCGAGCAACATTATTTCGAGACCCAATCGACTCTAATCTCTCCGATTACTTTCCCTAAATATCGTTCGATGAATAGTCGGCCTTGTTTCCTAGGGTTCGAACCTTAGATTTTAAATTCGAACATTTGTGCTGACATTTGGGGAAAGCTGGTAAGGGATTTGGACTAAGGGGGACTGGGTGATTCAGGGGTGTAAGTTTGGCGGTCGGCCATGGCGTCGCCGCCGGGTTTTGGGTAAAAGAAAAAGGTGGCGGCTAGGGTTTCTCGTCTCTGAGAGAGACGAGGTTGAAGAGTCTAAAGGGGGGTGTTTGGAAATGAGGGCAGACACGGGGGTTTGGGGGTAGGATATTTGATATATTAGACTTGGCATTTTAATCTGGACCATTGGATAGTTACATCCAACGGCTGAGATTAAAACAAATGGTGGGGCGGGTTTAAAACGGGTAGGATTGGATTGGGTAGTGAATTAAATTGGGCCTGGTTTTTGCTGGACTGGAGATGGCCCAATTCCGATTTTCCTTTCTTATTTGATTTTTTTTCTTCTTTTATTTTCTTTTTAATTCCTAATTAAAAAAAAACAAAACTCTAAAATACATTACAAAAATCAAGTTAGTTTATAAGAATACTAATTAAGGTCTTATTATAATTAAATTAAACTAAAAATCACACAATTGGGACATTAAACGCTAAAAATACAAAAAATACATATTTTTTTGTGATTTTCCATTTTTGTCAAATAATTTTGATTACTTTCAATTGTAAATTAACTCCTAAAATGCAAACACGATATATTTTGTATTTTTCTTAATTTAAACAAACAAACACGCTTAGACAAATACAAACAATTATTCAAAAATACCACGATAAAATCTAAAAAAAATAGCACACAACGAAAAGATTATTTTATTTTGAATTTTTGGGAGTAATTCTCATATAGGGCAAAAATCACGTGCTCACAGCTTTGCGCGGAAACATGAAGAGTTTTCGTGCAAAGATAAGTGAGCGGATACGAGCGATTTTTGCCCGTCTGAGCACTCCGTGTGAAGCATTTTTTGAAAAGTTTGACCGAACCTTTGCTTCAGAAGATCTCCTACATATCCCTGGCTAAAAGGGAATCAGGTCAATGTAGTTCGGGAAGTTTTGGTAGCTGGGACTACCATGGCTGCGATCTTGCTGTTACTGTTGTTGCTGCTGTTGCCACTGCTTAACTGATCTCCTTATTACACCGTGCTGAACGAAAAATAAGAAGCTAGACTAGGTTACAGTATTGCAAATTCTTATCTATCTTTTCAACTTGATCTTGTCATGCTCCTTGCCATCCTGCTGGCTCTGATGTTTCTTCACATGCTTCTTCTCTTATGACAATTGTTATTTCGGCCTATCTTGATTGCCGAACTCCGACCACTGGTCCCTTCCTTGCGATCTTCGAATTGTTTTCTTTCGAAGTCTGAATCTATCTTTCTGATCCTTGTTGCCTTCCTTCTGCTTATGAACTTGGATTTATGCCAGGGATTTCTGTTACACTCTGTAACTTTCTGATTCTTCACTATCCTTATCAAATCTTGGAGATTGAGACGTCGTTCTGCTTTTCCGGCGGGCTTCTGACTTTATCGACAAACTCTAATCAAAAATCGCCATTCCATTCTTCAGGCGGGCACCTGATTTCAACAACAACTTCAAAAATAATAACTCGCCACTCCGTTCTTCAAGCGGGTTCCCTGACTTCAATCATAACTTCAAAACTAAATCGCCACTCCATTCTTCAGGCGGGCTCCCTGACTTCCACTATAACTTCAAGATTAAATCGCCACTCCATTCTTCAGGCGGGCTCCCTGACTTCGACTACAACTTCAAAACTAAATCGCCACTCCATTCTTCAGGCGGGCTCCCTGACTTCAACTACAACTTCAGAACTAGATCGCCTTCCTTTGCTTCTTGTACCATTTTATTCTTACTGCATCGACTCTTGAACCATCATTTCTCCTAAATTTCCTTGTTTCGGAATTGCTTTCTTCCTGGGTCATGTTGCTTTCCCTCCTGACTGCTGGGGATATCTTTAGAACTGTTTACTTGCCTGCTGGGGATAATGATGCTGGGAAAATTTTCCTTCATTCCCTCATTTCCTTTGACTCATGCGCTTGAATTTGCGCTGGGATCTCTTGTTGTAACCCTCTGCTTTATGGTGGGTTACTGGTTTCAAAGCCTGCAATGTAAAGACTGAGGACATGCCTCTTGTTATACAGGTCGGCGCCTGTTTTTGTTAGCAACTTTTGAATTTAAAATGCATGCTGGCAATAATTTACAAACTATGCATAGGACAATGTAAGATAAAACAAACGTAAAATATCCTATTCGAGGGCGAATACTCCCATTGTATCCTATTCGAGGGCGAACACTCCCATTGTATCCTATTCGAGGGCGAATACTCCCATTGTATTCTATTCGAGGGCGAATACTCACATCGTATCCTATTCGAGGGCGAATACTCCCATTGTATCCTATTCGAGGGCGAACATTCCCATTGTATCCTATTCGAGGGCGAATACTCCCATTGTATTCTATTCGAGGGCGAATACTCCCATCGTATTCTATTCGAGGGCGAATACTCCCATCGTATTCTATTCGAGGGCGAATACTCCCATCGTATTCTATTCGAGGGCGAATACTCCCATCGTATTCTATTCGAGGGCGAATACTCCCATCGTATTCTATTCGAGGGCGAATACTCCCATTGTATCCTATTCGAGGGCGAATACTCCCATCGTATTCTATTCGAGGGCGAATACTCCCATCGTATTCTATTCGAGGGCGAATACTCCCGTCGTATTCTATTCGAGGGCGAATACTCCCATCGTATTCTATTCGAGGGCGAATACTCCCATCGTATTCTATTCGAGGGTGAATACTCCCATCGTATTCTATTCGAGGGCGAATACTCCCATCGTATCCTATTCGAGGGTGAATACTCCCATTGTATCCTATTCGAGGGCGAACACTCCCATTGTATCCTATTCGAGGGCGAATACTCCTATCGTATTCTATTCGAGGGCGAATACTCCCATCGTATTCTATTCGAGGGCGAATACTCCCATCGTATTCTATTCGAGGGCGAATACCCCCATCGTATTCTATTCGAGGGCGAATACTCCCATCGTATTCTATTCGAGGGCGAATACTCCCATCGTATCAATGTATGAAAGTGAACAAACCTGAGACGTCCTGTTCGAAGGCGGACAAACTTGAAACATCCTATTTGAAGGTGGACAAACCTGACACGTTATCTTGAATTGCCTTCCTCGTTTCTCCGAGAAAATTTTCAACAACGGCAGAAAATTTTCTGCCCCAATATTGGTGTTCTTCCTTGTGGCATGACTTTCTGCTATCAATAGCATTTTCTTTCCCTGTTTCAAATCAAAGAAAATTTGTTAGTTCAAAACATTGTGAGCGGCTGTGCCGCTCCTGTAGGGTGGTTTTTCCTTTTCCCATTTCCTCGCTCGGGGTTCCCAAAATTTGTTGGGGAATGATTTCATATGCTGGAGATGATATTCCTGCTGGGGATGGGTTTTTCCATTTATCCCTTCCCTGTTCTGTGTTTCTCAACTTGCTGGGGGTTATTTTGTTGAAGATGGGATTTCCTTGCTTCCTTTACCACTCTGTGTTGTCCGACCACCTCGGAACTTGTTGAAGATAACACTGTTGGTGGATTTTCATTTCCTCAAAATCGGTGTTTCACTCTTCTTGAAGGCTGTTGAGGATGACACTGGTTCGAAGACCATTTCCCTTAAGACTTCCCTTCTTCCCAAAGTGGGTATTGACTTCCAGAAAATTTTCAAACTGAGAAGAAAATTTTCTGTCCCAGTTTGATAATCTTCTTTGCACCATACTTCTCTGCCGTCAATGGCATTTCCTTGCCTTGCATAATAATTGGAAAGTTGGTGGTAAGTTTTGAAGTCATTTCTCACTATGTTTTGACTAGACAGACTTTGACGGGGAAGTTTTGACAAAAAGAGAAAAATAAAAAGAAACAACAAATAGAAGACAAAGGAGAACTGACTCTCCAACAAGAAACACTATAAAACCTATCAAACGCGGATACCAACTCTACTGGTCATGACATGCACATATGGCCTATCCTCCGTCGTTAATTGACTTTCACGATTTCTGTCTCGTGATTTCCATCTGATTATCACCTTTATTCGACTTGTAGTGCCCGACGGGTTTTCACTTTCAAGCTTCTCTCATTTTGATTTTCTATCAGCTTTCTTCGCCTTATGGTGCCTGTGAAGGTTTTCACCGGTAAGACTCTCTCATTTGTATTACTTTTAGTTGGGGATTGGGGTGTCACTTCTAAGACTCTCTCGTATTTTCTGCTGGGAATCAGAGTGTCATATTCTGATAGGACTCTCTCACTCACTTGAAGTGGCATCTTTTGAAGACTGATCAGAAGGTCTTTCTTCGGACCGTAATGTGGGATTTGGATAGGGCTAGAAAGAAAGGGTATTGAAGGCTCAAAACAAAATCAATTTTGGGTTCAAAATTTACAACCTTCGGACCTAAATTTATTTATAATCAACACAATTTTTCTTTGCCCCGGTTTTTTACTTGGGGAATTTTTATTACTTTATTTATACTATGACCGATCTGTGAAGCGCCTACGTATCCTCTTTAAGGAATCAGGTCAAACGTAGTTCCCAATTCCTTCTTTTCATCATTTTTATCTTCCCCATTTGTGTTTCTAATTTTGGTACCGATTCCGAAGGAGGGGTATGAAAGAAATCAAAATTAGGCTCGAAGGGTTAACGAAGGATAAAGTGTTTGGGTAGCAGAACAAAATGCCTTTGTCGTTCCAATCTTCAAAACATGCCAAGTACAAACAACATATTCACGACATCTTCTGGTTGTGCTAGGAGTGATAACCATATCGTCCATTCGCCTTTTTCATCCGCCATTTTATAGTATTGCTGGACGACACTTCCATTTCAGTATCACGAGCGAACCCCATGTCAGCATGGTCATTTTGCCCTTAAGGATTTCTTTGTATTTTACCCGCCCCAAATTTCACGTGACTCGGGTTCCAAATAATCTCAAATCATTATTTCTTTTAAAATGCCATGACTATCTTCCAATTCCTTCATGATTAACTTTTAAGATTATGCCACAATTATGCGTGCATGTCATGTCACTAGAATCGGTGTTCGAACAGATGACAAATCTAAATACAGAAGAACTAAACAAAAGACGACTGGGTAATAAAAGACCGAAAGTTCCATTAAACGGAGAAAAGGTTCAAATACAAACAAGCAAAACCAAAAAATACAAACCTGAAACGAGATTTGATAAGACTAGTAAAACTGAAATGACCAAAAATGGAAAGAAAGAGGGCTTCACTACAAGACAAAATCTAGGTCACAACTCTCGAAACAACTCGGGCAAAAGAAATGACAGCAAAAACAAACCACCGAAAACTCCTCCTGATTACCAAGCATGACTTCTCATATACCAACTTTTGCCGATTGGTTTTGCTTTGGAATACAGATCGAGCTTTTTGATTCTCCCTTCCATTGTGTATCAATTTGATCATATGGGTCTAAGGGTGAGCTGGCAATGGATTCTGATTAATGTTGGGTGCCTCTGGTGTCTGCACCTCGATCTTATTGGTGTCAATAAGATTTTGTACTGCATGTTTCAGTTTCCAACATTTCTCGGTATCATGTCCGACAGCTCCTGAACAATACTCACAGCTTACTGAGCGATCCACATTTGGGGGTAGGGGATTTGGAAATCTTGTCTTAACAGAACTTAACAAACCTATCTGCTTCAATTTGTGGAACATAGCAGTATAAGTTTCTCCCAACTCAGTGAAGGTTCTTTGTGTCTTTTCCTTTCTGAAGGCATGATTCCCTCGGAAACCTGGTCCTTGAGGGTTATTGTAAGCCCTTGGTGGTGGATATGTGTTTCGGGGAGGGTGATTAGGGTGATTTGGGTGGTAGGGTCTAGCTTGGTAATGAGGTGAAGGACCTTTCGATCTGGACCAAGTACCTTCCTCTACCGTTGCAACTTCTTCTCTTCTCTTCTTCCCGAGTGCAACCCCTGTGCCATTCTGAATAGCTTGACTTGTTGCTTTCAACGCGGAATAGCTCAAGATCTTATTGGACTTAAGTCCCTCTTCTATCATTCCTCCCATTTTGACCACCTCGTTGAAAGATTTACCAACCGATGTCACCAGGTGACTAAAGTAAGTTGGCTCCAGTGTCTGCAAGAAGTAATCTACCATCTCGTTCTCTCTCATCGGTGGATCTACCTTTGCTGCCTGTTCCCTCAAGCGGAACCCATTATCTAAAGCTTTCGGCGGGTTTCTTCTCTAATTTTAGCAATGATAAGCGATCGGGGATTATTTCAAGATTATATTGAAACTGGCCGATGAATGCTTGGGCCAAGTCATCCCATGTAAACCATCTGCTGGGATCCTGTCTGGTGTACCACTCTAGTGCAGACCCTCCCAAACTCTGACCGAAGTAAGCTATCAGAATTTCGTCTCGCCCTCCGGCTCCCCGCATTTTGCTGCAGAAACCTCGGAGATGTGCTACTGGGTCACCATGCCCCTCGTATAGATAAAACTTGGGAATTTTGAACCCAGCAGGCAACTGGACATCTGGAAATGGGCACAGATCTTTGTAAGCAACACCGACTTGGTTGCCTAAACCATGCATATTCCTGAAGGATTGCTCCAGGCTTTTAACTTTCCGAATAACTTCCTCCTGCTCGAAACTTTTGAAGTGCTTTTCCGGTTCTGCCGGGTTATCCCAGTGAGGGGTGTGTGAATGCGGTTCGGGAGCCTTAAAGGTAGGCTCAGGATCATAACAATGATTGTCATGTATTTGAAAAAGCGGTTCACCGGACGACTTCTGTAAAGTAGCAGGTGGAGGTGCCACGAAAATAGGGGTGACCGGAGGAGGAGTATTTTGTCTAGCTAGTGGAACCTGGGATGTATAAGGGTTTTCCCCTTGATAATATGGATAGATCGGTGCACTTGTCGAGGGATCAATAGGCGGACGCTCTGGCACTGGTGTAAGAGTAGGAAGGTTTAGTGATGACTGTCCCCTAGCCCACGCTAGGTGCATCTCTGTTATCTGTCGTTTCAACCGATCTACCTCTTCTTTCATGATCTGTATCTCTGATTTCTCTTCCTCGAGACTTTTACCGGAACTAGACATGCTTGCTGGAATTGGCCATTTAGATCTAGTACGGTAATGGTGGCTGGCCAGTATATTCTGTCAAGTCAACTGCTAAACTTTTCTGAAATCGCAACAAACTTGTTAGCTTACTGAGTTTAACAGATATGTTATAGCATGTAGCACCTAGCCAGCTAACCATATACGTATTCACCGCATGCGTCATTCCAGTTTTTCCTTTTCAATTATCCTTGAAAACCTTGCTGGTTCTTTTTTTTTTTAATTATTATTTTCCCTTTTTTTATATATATACATATACAGTTGTGGTCGAATCTTATGGAGATTGCCTACGTATCATGACCCCGCATGAATCAGACCGAGCGTAGTTCTTACAAATTAATGCAAGAAATAAAGAGATATTTATTTGATTTTTTTTTAAAAGGAAAATTACAGAAACCTACTCCAACTACAAACTTGAAAAACTTTCACATTTTGTACCGGAGATTTCTACAAGAATAAGAATATTTTTGGTGTCAATTATGACTATTTTCTACAAAATTGGCCACATAATAGCTTATTTGACAAAGTGACTATTTTTTGCAAAATTTATTTAAGAAAGATAAACTTGAATTTTTTATCCTGTGGCTCATGGGGCATCGTTCGGCATCACCATAAACCAACACAAGACTATTTTTCATAAATTGACCATGTAATGGCTTATTTAGACAAAGTGGCTCTTTTTGCAAAATTTTATTTAAGAAGATGCAAATTCAAAAAAATTTATCCTGGGGCCTATGGGGCATCGTTCAGCACCGACACAGGCCAACACAAAACTAAGGAAGTTAAAAATGCAAAAATATGGCTATTTCAGCAAAATTCCGGTCATGTAATGGCTTATTTGATAAAGTGGATATCTTTTGAAAAGTTGAGCGATGACTCAAACTTAATTTTGCGGGTACAACCTTTCGACATTTCCGCGAGGGAAATATTTCAAGGCTGTGTCCAAAATTGTTTAAAATGACTCAAAGTGGCTATTCTTGCAAAAAGCCTTCCGGCGTCCTTTTGGGGAACATTCGGCTTATTTTAAACAAGAATAGCATCACCCGATTTATTTATAACAAAAATAAAAATTTTGACATTTTTTGGTTATTTTTTGCAAAAGGGGTATGAACCTGGACATGATTTTGCGGCTATGGTCTTGCAACATTTCCACAAGGAATATTTCAAGGCTGTGGCTGCAAATTATTAAAAATGATTCAAAGTGGCTATTTTTGCAAAAAACAGCCTTCCGGCGTCCTTTCGGAACATTTGGCTATTTTCAAAAACAGCGTCACTTCGATTTATTGAAAACTAAAATTCAACATTTTTGATTTTTTTTTTGAAAAAAGGTGGTAACCCAAACTTGATTTTGCAGCTACGACCTTTCAATATTTCCGCGAGGGAATATTTCAAGGTTGTGCCCACAAATTTTTTTTTAAAAATGATTCAAAAGTGGCTATTTTTGCAAAAACAGCCTTCCGGCGTCCTTTCGGAACATTCGGCTATTTTCCAAAAATGGCATCACTTTGATTTTATTGACAAAATTAAAACACATATTTTTTTTGATTTTTTTTTAAAGGGGTGTGAACCCGACCTTGATTTTGCGGCTATGGCATTTCAACATTTCCACATGGAATATTTCGAGGCTATTATTCAAAAAAAGAAAAAGGAAGGACTTCAAAGTGGCCAAAAGCAGTCTTCCTGCGTCCTTTCGGAACATTCGGCTATTTTCAAAAACAGCGTTACTTTGATTTTATTGAAAACTAAAACTTTGACATTTTTTTTTAAAAGGGGTGGTTGGACCCGATGAGGGTTGCCTACGTATCCCACCTAATCGGGAGAATCAAACCTGCGTAGTTCGGTCAGATTATTTTATGACCAATTATTTCAACAAAATTGTTCTACCGATTTTTCAAACTTTTCTTTTCAAATTTTCGACTGAATTTCGTCAATATTTCAATACTTTTCTGTTCCAAATTTCTTTCTTTTTGTTTTCAGGAATTTAACCAATCAGCATAATAATACGGGACAAATAAATGTAACATATAATATGCTCGGTCTTTGATTACCGGGTCACCTGTCCTAGACGGACCCAACCCCTGTGTTGAGTCCCCTAAGGCAAATGCAACATGATGCAAATAAGCGTTCCTACTAGGGATCCGGCATGAAGTCACGTTATTCTAAGTTCAAAACCTGGGTATGTGTTCTAGACTGTATACCCGAGCGGACAACTCGAGTTGAGGAAGGAGCTCCTTTCCGGGAACCAAAAGGCCAGCCAGCTTAGAAACTTTCCGAGCCTCTTTCTTATTTTTGGGTAAGACACTAACAGAATAGGGAGTCTCAACCAGTAAGCACATCCCCATAGGTGAGAAGAGAAGGGTTTCGGCACAGTTTATATATACAGTTCAAGAAATATCAAAGCGATAAAAATATCATTTTGCACATTAATATAAACATATAATAAAATAAGATAATAAATAAGTCAAATACGACAATTGTTCCAAGCTCGAATTCTTAAACCCTGAACCAGTGGTTCTGGGTTAATTATCCCCAGCAGAGTCGCCAGAGCTGTCACACCTCCTTTTTCCGCACCCGCGAGAGCGCGACTGGAGTTTTTCCAATTAAAGAACAATCGAAACAGGATTTATTTATTAATTCAGAGTCGCCACTTGGGAGATTTATGGTGTCCCAAGTCACCGGTTTGAATCCCGAATCGAGGAAAAGATTGATTCTGTTAAACAGTCTGCATACCGAAAATCCGGATAAGGAATTCTGTTAACCCAGGAGAAGGTGTTAGGCATTCCCGAGTTCCGTGGTTCTAGCACGGTCGCTCAACTATTATATTCGGCTTGATTATCTGATTTTTAACAAATATGAACTAATGTGCAAATTTTATATCTTTGACCACTTTTATTACTATTATTATTATTATTATTTTTAACAAGGATTGCAACGTTGTGAAAACGTATCTCGAACCACACCGTACCAGTACGCCTGTGGCCTTTAACACATTCCGACTCCGTTGAGATTTGGATTTGGGTCACATAAATGTGCACCCAAGTTTAAGAAAGTGAAATTATTAATACGCGCCTAAAGAGACTAACGCGTTGTTATTTGGGGAAGGCCGTGAAATTCGCTAAACGACCCGTCCCGAGTTTCTTAATTAAGTAATTAATGATGGCCCCGCAATTTATATATATTTAATTTGGCGAGGCTCGTCTCGTTTTTATTATTAAAGGCCAACTCAAGCAAACTAGAATTTTCTATGTATTATTTGTCTCTACGGGCCAATTAATTCACGAATACAAATTCGAGTCACAAATTCAAGTCCGAATTCAAACAAAGGGGAAACACCCTTTTAGCTTGAACCCGCTACCTAATTCGGGACCTAATTTTTATATTTGCAAATTAATTAATCCAATTTTCCTAATTATTTTTAAGGGTTTTACTCAACTACAACAAATTACGAATATTTATTAATTATTCAAATTTTTTTTTTAAACTCGAACCAACAAATATCTTGTTCAAACAATTGGAGTCTCTGATTTTCGAAAGACTACCAGAAAATGAACTTATACTGTAACACCCAAATGCATCCATTAACCAACTCCTTATTTAAACATGAGAATGAAACTATCATAATCTTCCAACAAAATCACAAAAAAAAAACTTTATATATGACCATATAAGCAATAAAAGGACCAAACCATATCAAGATTTTATCAATGAATCAGAGACGAAGAAGGAAACATGGGCAAAATAGGAGCATGCTAATATACAAATTGGACTTGATTATAAACAGATGACACCCAAAGTGAATGATTCAGTTACAAAATGTAAAATCAAGCAAGGTTGTTTTAGGTCGTAGTTACTGCCTTGGCACTCAAATAGAATTCAATCGATATAGCCTCAAGCAAAGGATCACAACATATTTAAGAATTGAGTATGAACTATACTTTAGGCGAGCCAAGTCTATACAAAATGTTTTCAATACTCTGTTTGATGCCTTTCAAATCTGAAACCAGATGCCAAGTGAATCACGCAACTGAAATTCTAAAGAGCTTTAAACCAGTGAACAAAAATCAAGCATTCAGCTACTAGACAAGATTATAACAGATCGGATGAGGGCTTGAGCTACGAATCTGTATAGGCTTCACAAACTGAACATCAATATTGCCTATATACTAAACAAAGCTAATGAAATCGCTACACGGAATCACCTTTCTCCTACTGTTATTACTTGTCCCTCATGATTAGATACAAAGAAGACTGCATTTAGCAACCTTTAACATCGGTCGCTTGCGTATTCTTGTTGAAACCACCTCTAAACCAACCTCCAGGACCTTTATTTTCCAAAGACGATTGCCTATTCCAATTTCATATTGTTGTAGCCCAATTTACTACTAAGAAATGCAAGATTTATTAAACATTAGTATTCATTTGCTAGCTTAAATACTGCAGTGAGCGTGAAGACTGTAAACAAGCTTCACGTTGACACAGACAAGAACCAATATATCATCATGATTAAATTTCAAATTTTCAACCTCAAATCCTACCATTAAAAAACCTTTTGGAAGGAAACAGTCAACAAAACTATGCATATCAGATCATTTCATGCTTCATTCCCAATTTCAACATTTCCATCATTCAAAATTCAAATAGTTACATGGTTTCGTATTTACCTGCTAGGCAAAGGAAATGGCTAGGACAGCAAAGGATCGGGGCTCGGCAAACAGTAGCAGCATATGAGAAGCAGCATCAATAGAATGAACAAGTTTCAGCAGCCCAGAAAGCACAATCAACAGTCCAAAAAGTTTCAATCAAACAAAGCTCATGTATCCTCTCAAAGCAATATCAAGTTAACCCGAAAAATGAATTCATTGAACAAATAGTCCACCACAAACAACCAAACCAGACTCAACCAGTCAGTTCTAACTCGAAATCAACCAAGTATATAATAGAAACAGAGAAATTTAAGTTGTTTCTGGTCTCAAGATCAATGTAACAGTGTTACTAGGACAATGGCTACCTAAGACTTATTTGAAACTTTCAAGAACTGGTCCTCTCAAAGCTCTCTTCACTAATTAAACTCTCGAGCTTTTGAACTCTTTTAAACTGATTTTTAAGACCAAAGCAGACTCTCCCAGAAATGAGTAAAAACTCCACCTATTGTTTTTTTTTTCTTATATTCTCTCTCAGGTTGTCCCTCTGTCTCAGGCCACCCTTAAACTCTCCATCTCTTAAGTGTATCTCTCCCTATATCTCTGTTTTTAGAACCCTCTACAAGGTCTCCCCCCCTCTGTATAAGTCAGTCCCCTATGTGTATGAGGTTTATCTCCTCTTATAGAACCAAAAGCCAGAACCCACCCTCAACCCTTTCTCCAGGCTGTTTTCTCCCATGTGCACCCCTTAACTTTTAACTATTTTAATACTGCACAGCCATAATATTCCTTCTGTTCTCCACTCATAATTGTTTAGGTATGGGTCTGTCTCTTTTTAACTCTAAAGTCCCACGATTAAGTGGAATCCCCTGCTGTCTTGCAGGATTCACTAACTAAACCCATGTGTAATGCAATATGAACATCTTAATTACTGGATTTTATTGAAAACCGAAACAGCTATATCCAAACAATCCCTAATTTAACATCACAAATAAACACAATCCAACAGTGGCTCCATATGTAATTAACAACGTCAATTTCTGCCATAAGATGCTAATAAACAGACTTATGAAACTAATCGACAATGTTCGACTAATCGATTGTAATGCACACAATTGATAACAGTCAATCGACAGAAACAGTGACTCGACAAATCTCGGGCAGATTCAGAGAAATGGGGAATCAATCATTCAACGATTGTCGACTTGAGACGAGTGTGCCTTGTAGTAACAGATATACTCAAGAAAATTAGACAAACATACTAAAACAGAAAAAATGTGATTCCAGTCCAAACGCAATCAATTCGAGCAAAACATACGGGCAATTTACAAAAACCAATATAAGCTTGGTTAATTTTAACAATTCGACCCACGAAATCAAAACAGCGAGTCAAAACCAATTATCAAACCAAATCAATTTGACCCGCCATGGAATTAATTCGATATGAAGCATATAGAACGAATTCGAGAAAAGCGAGATGAAGAAGAAGAAGAAGAGAATAAAGAAAATTGAAGCAGAAACACTCACCTATCGAACTTTGAACTTGGACTATTTTTTCCCGATTTAATCTCCAAATAATGTCACTGGCTTGTTGTTTTGTCAAGACCAAGCGAGCAACATTATTTCGAGACCCAATCGACTCCAATCTCTCCGATTACTTTCCCCAAATATCGTTCGATGAATAGTCGGCCTTGTTTCCTAGGGTTCGAACCTTAGATTTTAAATTCGAACATCTGTGGTGACATTTGGGGAAAGCTGGTAAGGGATTTGGACTAAGGGGGACTGGGTGATTCAGGGGTGTAAGTTTGGCGGTCGGCCATGGCGTCGCCGCCGGGTTTTGGGTAAAAGAAAAAGGTGGCGGCTAGGGTTTCTCGTCTCTGAGAGAGACGAGGTTGAAGAGTCTAAAGGGGGGTGTTTGGGAATGAGGGCAGACACGGGGGTTTGGGGGTAGGATATTTGATATATTAGACTTGGCATTTTAATCTGGACCGTTGGATAGTTACATCCAACGGCTGAGATTAAAACAAATGGTGGGGCGGGTTTAAACCGGGTAGGATTGGATTGGGTAGTGAATTAAATTGGGCCTGGTTTTTGCTGGATTGGAGATGGCCCAATTCTCATTTTCCTTTCTTATTTGATTTTTTTTTCTTCTTTTATTTTCTTTTTAATTCCTAATTAAAAAAAAACAAAACTCTAAAATACATTACAAAAATCAAGTTAGTTTATAAGAATACTAATTAAGGTCTTATTATAATTAAATTAAACTAAAAATCACACAATTGGGACATTAAATGCTAAAAATACAAAAATACATATTTTTTTTGTGATTTTCCATTTTTGTCAAATAATTTTGATTACTTTCAATTGTAAATTAACTCCTAAAATGCAAACACGATATATTTTTGTATTTTTCTTAATTTAAACAAACAAACACGCTTAGACAAATACAAACAACTATTCAAAAATACCACGAAAAAATTTAAAAAAAAATAGCACACAACGAAAAGATTATTTTATTTTGAATTTTTGGGAGTAATTCTCATATAGGGCAAAAATCACGTGCTCACAAACTCTACCTAGAATTTTGGATGTTCCGAGATCTAGGTTGAAGGAGCTCAAACAAAGTTGTGATTGATCGGTTCAACATTGTCAAAATAAAATCTTTGGTCCATTCTCGTGAATAAGACAATGTTCAGTAACAAGGATAGAACTTTACACGTTCTTTAATGATTACCTAAGTTTGATGAGGTATCTATCAAATAGTGTCAATCTAAAGGATTACATGTTTAGGAATCACCTATGTAAGTGTGAAGTGTAAGTCGCTTCAAGGAGAATTCTGTAAGGCCAATTCTCTACGCACTTATGAGACCAGGTGGTGTTCATGGCTGAAACGAACACAATAATGAGAACCAAAAGACGGTTAAGGGTCAATTGTGTGACATATGGTTGTCTAGGTATACACCAAAGTTCGACGGTTCAAAGATATCAAATCTATCGATTGACCGAGTATATCCGACATATGTTCACTATGGAAAGTTCAAAGGGAAACCTACTTATCCAGATGCGATCGATCTTTTCTTGCGAATCACACAATTTCCATATATGTTTTTTTTCTATATAGCCATTCCCCATTCATGTGGGGTATTGTTGGACTTTTAAGCCATTGGGCTTTAAAGATGAGTAGTGTGAATTGGGTAATGATGGAAAATTAAATGGACTGGATTGGGCTTCAAAATTTGGCCCGGTTTATTTGGTTAAACTAGTTGACCCAGTTTAATAAATAACGTTGAAAGAACGTATCTTCCTATCAGGTCCATGAAGAGGCACCATACCTTTTCACAAAGCCAACAATTGCCTATAAATTCAGGCATGGCTTCCATTCTAGACATTCAGAAATTCAGAAACCAACAAATTACTTTCCTTCTCTCTGCAAGTTCATTAATCCAAAAATTCTTGAGCTTTCTTTTTCCTTGAAAATTGTAAGTGTGATTCGCTCCGCTCTTTGAATTCGTTGGTATCATGCTTCTTGTATTGCCACAGTCGCAGGAAGGTTATTCCGTTTTATCCTGGGAGGATTTAATCCATTACCTTGGCAACTGTGAGGGGGTTAAAATTCCTTAAGGACACACAAACAAATTGTGAACTCGGAATTATATATTCTATTTCTTCTTCCTCTTATTTTTCCTTAACAGTGTTGATTTTGATAATACACGTGGCCTAACAATACACCTCGATCCCAAAAAGAATTATGTTGTATTTAAGACAAAATGCAATCAATTAACTAAACGATGCTTTCCATAAACTATATTGCCATATACTGAAGTCATTTGAGTCCATATGTTACAAAGCACTACGCTAGCTCGGTGAATAATGGTGCTGGCTTTTGTGACTTGCGTCTAACCAACACATCACCAAACCCCTGGAAGCTTTAGGAGAGTGAATCCTTTAACTGAGATCTTTAATTTAAATGCCATAGTCAGGTTCCTACATTAGTATCATCATCAAGAGCCTGAAGGTCACTCATTTGTCAACAAAAAAGCGCAAATGCACGGAAACTTATTCACTTCTCAACAATAAATTCTTTAATTTCTATTCCAGTATGCCGAGCACCTCCCTGTACTAGAAGGCAAACCTCATCACCAACTTTGAGTGAGGTCACAGGAATTGTTGTTCGTTGATATCCCTCCTCTGCAAATATATATATATGGAATGTTAGACCTTTTTTTTTCAATTAACCAAGAAATCCTGAAAGTGAAGTACGGTCCAAAGCTCGGTGGATAATGGGTCTATCCCTCTATTCTTCTCCACTTAAATACTCGTTTATGCATGGCAAGATTCAAACCCCTAACCCACATATCACATAGTGCTCTTACCACCAGACCAAAGATGTGGGGTATATGGAATGTTAAACCTTAAAAGGAGTAAATAGAGAAAAAGCTGATGCATCTCAAAGATTTACCTTGAAGCGGAGAGACTAATCCAACTGTTTCCGCATTCTGCAAGAGTATAGAGTAACTTTCATTTTCAGATTCTACCTGCATTATACATTTTTCCCAATCAAATTAGACATTAGGGTTGAGTAGAGAAATGTTCTCGGCTAAAATATTAACCCAGTCAAAGAGTTTTGACACTTATCCTACAAGTTGCAGATGCTGAAACCATTTTTAAGAACAGTTCTATGACTTACATAAGTCACGGCAGAGCCAACTGATCGATCATTTGCTGGTGCACTCATGCCTCACACCTAATTCTTTTACTCTTGAAAACAAGAAGTTTCATCCAGAAGTTAAATACTTCAAATACATCAAGTGTACACCAATGTTTGCAGATAGCAACTTTGCTTTTCTCCGTAAAAAGAAAAAGCTATGGTATGCTTGTCAAACTACTGCATCCAGCTAATTTGTTCTATTATCCTACTTGATATTCCTTATGATCAATAGTTTATCTCATGCTTGTATCCATAGTCACACTATGTCAAAGTTACACGAGCACACATCTCAATAGTCAAATAAACAAGCAAAGAAAGTACAGAACATTTTATTTAGCATAAGGTGGAACGCATCACGCACCTTTGCTTCCACAAGGATAAGTGGTCTAGTCTCAATCTTTACACGTCCAACAATAGCTGTCCGCTGCATACCCCTTTGATCAACCACAATGACCTCTTTGCCAGACTTGAGCTCCGAGAGATAGCTAGTCTTTCCTCCTGGAACAGCAACATATGCGTGAACAGGCCCCTGCCAAAGTCCAAACAATTATCATACATTCTAGTTTGAGATGCATTAACACAGTTCAACTCATTGAAAAGAGTTAAGGTCGAGGATTTGGAACAAATAGCTTATAGAAGTCACTACTAGGAAAATGCAATTAAGGTAATAGTAGAGTTCTTCTCTAGGAAGTTAAGCATCACGCCCCAGTTTGTGAAGGTAAACTATTTTACAAACCACCAGAAATGCCCATGAAACTTTGAAATAACCACAGACACTTTCACCGTCAACTTATCCGTTCAATGTTAGTTCTAGCTTTTCCATTACTGAACATTTAAATGGCTTAGTAGGAGACGCACCGCATTAACTCGAAAAGGCCGGCTAGAAATGTAATTTGACTCCAAGCATTCAGAGTGAACAAGGAAAAGGCCTCTTGCAAAGGATCCAACCTAAGGCAAAAACAATAAAATGAAACTGAAATTCCATAAACTAAGATGCAAAAATGAACCCATATGTAAACAGTAATCAAACAGAAATAGGCAGAAAAATAGGAGCAAACCAGAAGTCCTTCACCAGGTCTCATGAGACTACAAATATCCACACAGACACGGTCACCCATTCCAGTCACTTGAACACGAATTATTTTGGCTTTGGTCAAGTTCAACAGACTGTCCACCTCATGTCTTCTGTCAAAATAACCCTAACAATGATAACTGACATCAAAATCAAATCTTCGCCAAGGAAGACTGCCCTTCTAAAAGGCACTACCTTCAGGTCAAGGATTGCCCCGACATCTTCAACTTTCATTACTACACCACCCAAACCGTGTTCCAAGGCCTGGCAAAGAAGAAAAGAGTGAAACATGGTGCTTTTGAATAGCAAAATTCCACTTTAAGCGCCATAAAGTCCTCTACTTTGTGCGAGAAGTTACTTTCTTACGACTTAAAATTCAACCAATTTTATTACCTCAAGAAAAACTTGAGCTTCTGACTGTGTCTTTGAGACAGCAAGTACAGTTTTCTGAGTGCCTTGAAAAGCCGCAACAATGTTTTCTGCAGGTATCACCTATGCAATAAACAAACACAAACCCGCAGTTGAAGTGGACTCATATAAGATGGAGGTGTTAATGTACTTGGATGAATGCAAGGGTCAGCCAAACAAAACATCTAGAGGCAGAATAGTATGAACCATACAAATTCAATACGCTAATACATACAACCCAACTCGTCCACCCCACCTATGGACCTAATGCAAACAACTTTGTGAAGAAGAAATGCTATAAGTACCTGCCAGTCTAATAGATCAACAACAACATTATCTGCCTGTTCCTCCAATATCTGTAGCTGTTCTAACTGCTGAGGAGAAGAAACCTCAGCAAATGCAGCAACTCTCTGATGCTCGTGATCAAAGAGACCCCCCTCTTCAATAAAGAGAGGAGATATCATTGCAATTGCTGCACGTGATAGAACCAGAATTGCAGCGAAATAATCAAACATTATATAAAACCTCACAGTTATAATTCCAAAATGCACATCCATGCTCAATATTCATAGGTTTTCTGGAAGAAAACATGTACAGGATATAGAACCAGGAAAAGCCCCTCTTGTTTCTCATTATCGTGTCCGGAAATTCTGAATTTTGAGACACACTATCAAGCACATAAATTCTCACTAATACATACTCGGTAGGTATGGGGTTTAAAGATAATGGCTACTTGTATACCTGGCAGTTTGGGGTACATTCCTCCCAATTTGAAGTTTTCTCCGGAAAGTTTAAATTTTGTTCTTTTGACAAGGAAAATAAAAGGTTTTAACTTCACTTATCATAGAATTAAAAAAAAAAAAAAGGGGGGGGAAAGGTTAAACTTTTAGGGGAAAAGAACTTCAATTTGAGAAAGTTTAAACCTTATTGACTAAAACAAACAACCAGTTGTGACAATAAAAGAAAAAAATGGTGATTATCGCAAGGGTTGCACGATCTGCTCTCTCGCAGCCACTACTCTAATAAAAAGACCTAATACCCTGCTAAATATAAGTCACCAAACTAATACATAAAGAGGCGGATGTAGCCCCAGTATGTTTGATACATAGTATAGGTATATATGTGAAAAACTACAAAAACTTTAACAAATACTAAATTTTGAATCCAAAATTTTAAAGGTACAATGAGTTTACTGCTAAAAACCTTAAGATTGACCTCGTCAAGCTTAATCGCTTAATCCTGGATCAACCTTTAAATTACAAATACATATTGTTTCAAATTTGTTTTAGTCAGTGTACATATATTCATTGCTTAAATTCTGGATCCACCTTAGCTTAAATCAGAACAAGTTGTGCCTCATCTTTTATGACGGTTATGACTCGTTTAACTTATGGATGACATTGTAAAGAACTTTTACATTATCGTGTACCTGTTGTAGCAGGTAACCTTCCTTATTTTCAAGATTAGAGATCCCGCTTTAACTTTACTAGAAGAGTTACCTGTAGATATCTTTTGTGTAACACCGTAGTGTAAAATTCTTTTTACACTTTCAGTGTATATAAGTTAAACTCTATAGTTTAAGTCCTTGGCTCAGTCAGTGTATAGATTCTTTAATCTATCTGATTAAGTTCACTTACAACAACTGGTAAATCTTACTAGTAGCTAAGCCTAGTACAGTAACCTAAATAAATAGAAGAATAACTTGTTATAACTGGTTACATTGACTTAATGGTGTAAAAAACTTTACACTGTGAGTATTAAGTACTAAACTCTATACGTATTTACCAACAACTGAAAAAGAAGTAAAATATACAAAAAAATAAAAAAAATTTAAAAATGAAAAAACTTACAAGACCAGTTAAGGGCAAGATCTTGACGATTGGAAGGGAAGATGAAAGTATTCCAACCTCTCTCCACAGCAGCAGTCATCACTTGCTTGTTCTCTGTCCATATCCATACTATTTTCTTCGAATTTGATGTTGTAATTGCACACATTTTAACACGAGATATTGTTCCTTTTTTAGTGGAGAAATCAGCGTATCTGCAATTTTTCCATTTACCTACAAATAATTAATCAGAAAAAGAAAACAAAGAATCACCATTTGATACTTTGTATTGTTGTGATCTAGAAACCTATTTAAATAGTAACTAAAACTGGATAGTGTTAGTTAAAATACCTGGAATTTTAGGGTAAGAAACAGAAAGTGAAGGTAAGACTATAGCCATGTCTGTTGATCGTCAAGGGAGCACCGTTCCTGTTTTTCTCTATGTAGTAGATTACATTTTTGTCCCCACATGAAAATGTGTGGTTTCGATTTTTAAATGATTTCTCTTTGAGGTGGTTTGATTGGCCGCAGTGAATAATTACAATGCGCAGTGAATGGATTGTTGCTCTAGTTAACTAGAGCTCTCGGGTTCATATGGCGCCTGTGCGGCGCGAATCTCGATATAATCGAGTTCTAATGTGTGTATCGGACACCAGGTGGAAACAAAAAAAAATCTACAACAAATAGTAAACTTCATTAGACTAGTAAATGCATATTACTTAAACATTTTCGTATTTAGTGTTGGAAAAAATTAACCCATATAGAAATAATATTCACGGTATACAACTGTAATAAATGCGGATTATTAAAACCACAGTAACCAATGGCAATAATAAGAGAAAAAAGGACACATAGATTTTTATGTGAAAAATCCTTCTGAGGAGCAACTGATATCACTATAGCAAGGAATCTTACACTTTGTAGGCCCGAGTAAAACACCGTAAAAAGCACTATAACGCTCAAAAGAAATTACCCTTTTTCATATTCTCATCTCACTGCAATATCGCTTATACTTTCTCTCGTACATACTATTTTTTATACACTGTCTGTGATACCTCAATCTTTCTTTCTCTCTTTGTTGGTGTGATTAACAAATGATTCAAGGGCTCTCTATTTAAAGAGATCCAATACTCCTACAGATGTCATTAGTGATGCCAAATGAAAGATAGAAACTTCAAACCGTTCAATGGGAACAAATCAAAACGTCGACTGCCAAATCTATAAAAGTTGCAGACACTAGAAGTCTTCCTCAAATGAAGAAAAATATCTTCCTTAAATCATGGACCATGGGATGGACTCATCAAATCTCACCCTCTAGTCCTATGTACCTGAATGAGATATCTTCAGTTTTTCATATAGAGCTCACGCCGACAAGTTCTTTACATAGCTTGAACTTATCTCTTGGTATCACCTTAGTCAGCATATCCACGAGATTTTTACTCGTGTGAATTTTTTTGACCTGCAAAGATTCGTTCTCTACTTGTTCGCATATCCAATGATATCTCTTGTTCAAGTCTATTGCACTTTGACCGTCACAATAGACAACATTCTCCTTCTTATGCAAGTCAAGCTCTTGAAGAAATCGTTTAAGCTATATTATCTCTTTGCCAGCTTTAGTAGCGACAATGTACTCCATTACAAATGTAGTTTCTGCAACCTCGATTGCCATGATATAGCTCCACCAAAAATATATACAAATATCCAGTAGTGGATTTTTTATTATCAATGCCACCTGCCAGATCAGCGTATATATAGCCCTTCAAGATTGGATCAGATCCTCCGAGACACAAACAGTCTCCTACGGTACCTCTTAGGTACCTAAATATCCACTTGACTACTTCCTAGTGTTCTTTTCCAAGATTTTTAAGAAACCTGCTGACAACACCGACTGCATAAGCAATATCAGGTCTGGTGCATACCACTGCATATATCAGGCTTCCGACTACTGACCAATAAGGAACTCCAGTCATGCTCTTTATTCCTTATTTGTTGTAGGACACATCTTCTTGGTCAACTTCATATGACTAGCAAGAGGTGTGTTAACTATCTTAGCACTCTTCATGTTGAAGCGTTCCAGTACACGTTCAATGTACTTTTCTTGAGACATCCATAACTTTCTGCTTATTGGCTTTCGAACTATCTTCATCCCAAAATTTGTCGCGATGGACCCAAGTCTTTTATATCAAATGACTTGGATAAATCTCCCTTCAACGTTGCAATTAGCTCCTTGTTTTTTCCTATAATTAACATGTCATACACATACAAAAACAAAATAATAAAGTCATTGTCAAAAAAAAAATCTTTAAAGTATACACATGGATCAGAATAAGCCTTCATGCAAGTTTAACTTTTCATGAATGAGTCAAACTGTTTGTACCACTCCCTTGGTGCGTGCTTCAACCCATAAAGACTCTTATTCAATTTACTCACCATGTGTTTCTTTCCAGCAACGTCAAATCCTTCTAGTTGCTCCATATAAATCTCATTCTCCAAATCTCCATGAAGAAATGCAGCTTTCACATCCAACTACTCGACTTCAAGATCTGGGCTAGCCGCTAAGCTCAAAATTGTCCGAATAAAGTCATTTAGACAACTTATGAGAAAATTTCTTCAAAATCAATACCTTTCTTCTTGTCGAAGCTTTTTACCATCAATCGAGCTTTATATCTTACGAGCTTGCCATTTCCATATTTCTTGAGTTTAAAGACCTATTTACATTTGAGTTGTCTTTTACACTTTGGAAGTTCAACCAGCTTGTACGTGCCATTTTCTATAGAGATTCCATCTCTTTTTGCATAGCTTTCATCCACTGGTTCTTTTCTAGATGGGATAGCACCTCCTTAAAACTTTCTGGCACCCCCATCACTAATAAGAACATATGATATGGAAGGATACATACATGACTCTAACCTTGGCCTTTCTGATCTCCTCAGAGGCTGGGGTTTGTCTTCTCCCTTCGTGGGTTACTCCACTTGCTCGACATCATCATCTAGTTTCTCTCCCTTCTTAATAACCTCATCAGGTTTCTCTCCTTGCTCGACAACCTCACCGGTTCTATTTTCTACACTTGTGTGATTGTTAGAAGTAGAAGGAATGGTAACAAGGTTAGGGATTATACCATTTTTGGCCTTCTCAAACTTATCATTTGCAGTTCCAACTTCACTTTCTCGCAAGATTACATCTATACTTCTGATGACCTTCTTTTTCATAGGATCCCATTATCTGTACCCGAACTCTTAATCTTCATATCTGATGAATATACAAGTAACATATTTATCATCCAGCTTTATTCTCCGCTCCTTTGGTACATGCGCAAAAGCTCTGCAGCCAAAGACCTTCACGTGTGAGTAGGCACCTCCTTGATGGTCCAAACTCTCTCTGGGATGTCAAACTCCAATAGAACTGATGGACTCCTATTGATCAGGTAACAGGCTGTCTGAACTACTTCATCCTATAATGACTTAGGTAGTTTAGACATTCTGAGTATGCTTCTCACCTTCTCAATAATGGTGTGGTTCATTCTTTCAGCTGTATCATTGTGTTATAGGGTTCTAGAAGTTGTCTTTTCATGTCTGATCCCATGGCTCGAACAATACTCTTCAAATTCCCTTGAAGTGTACTCACATCCATTGTCACTTCGAAGACGTTTTAGCTTTCGATTCGTCTCCCTTTCCACTAAAGCATGAAACTTTAGGAAAACTTGAAACATCTGATCTTTAGTTTTCAAGATATAAACCCACAATTTTTGTGAAGCACCATCAATAAAAGTAACAAATATTTGTCACAGTCCATCGATTCTATCTCTATTGGACCACGAATATCAAAATATACCAAATCAAGTATATTCAATTTTCTTTCAAATAATGTCTGAAATGAGACTCTATGTTGTTTACCAAATAAAAGTAGTCACAACGTTTTACTATTATACCTATGGCAAAAGAGATGAGTGATTTCTTGGCAAGAATATGCAATCATTTCTCACTCGTATGACCTACTCTTTTGTGCCACAAATATACAGATTTCTCATTTTGTGCCGCACTCAATTTACCTTGGCACATTTCTATATTTATCTTGTACAAGGTGCCACGAGAAACTCATGTTGCAATCACCAATGATCCATTGGGAAATCTCTACTTTTGAAGAAAATAGGAGAGGTAGCTTATGAATTGGACCTACCACAAGAGTTATCTTCTGCGCACACAGTCTTCCACGTGTCAAAGTTACGAGAGTGTTTGAGGGACCCCTTGCATGTCATTTCCGCACAAACTATTGAGATAAATGAGGGACTAACATACAAGGAGCTTCCTATTTTTATACTTGATAGATAAGTCGAGAAATTGAGGACAAAAGAAATAGTATCAGTTAAGGTGCTATGGCGGAGTCAAGACGTTGAAGAAGCAACATGGAAAGCGGAGGAAGACATGAAGAAAACATATCCTTAATTGTTTCAAGAAAATAAATATTTAGGCTAGAATATTGTTGTAATATGCCTTATATTTCCTTTTGAGGCTTATATTGTATTAAATTTTTTTGGTTATGTGTATTAAACTTTTATTGGTGTATAGAGGTGTATTTTGTTGAATGCGAGCCGTGCGGGGCTGCTTTACTTTATGAATTTCAGATTCTTGTGGTTGAATAAAAGGTAGAAATCTTGAGATAGTCCTATTTACAAAGGAAATATCTGTCGAATATTTTGTGAAGTTGGAGAGTTAGTCAAAAAGAATGACTAATACGAGGTCATTTGGTGTGAAGGCCTATGAGGGATATTGTTGGATATTTGAACTTGATTATGGCTTCGGCTTAATATTAGAGGACGAATATTTCTAAATAAGAGAGATTTTAAAGCCCTATAATTTCTCTAATACGATTGATCCTAATTCAAGATTAAGAGAATAATTAATGATACCTCGTAGTACGTACGAACTCGTGCAAGGGTAGCAAGGTCATTGGGATACTTGAACATAAGGTCATAAGCATTGGTGGTCCTTAGGTTGAGTGGCTAAATGCATGACTTAGAGGGTTTACAAATAAAGAGGGAAAAGAAGTTATGTTGTTAGTGTAGCTACGCTGGCATGCGTAGCTAAAACCAGCAAGAAGAAGAGATGAGAAAAAGAAGCTCCAGCAGTGTGTATCTTGGGAACGTAGCTATGGTGGCATGCATAGCTAGAAATAAAGGTAAAATGAAAGGGACTTTAGATGCGTGGCTAGAGTGCATAGCTACTCTCAGTTCCTACGCACCCCTATTTTCTATAAATAGAAGTAGGCGGAGAGAAAGAAATTGAGCAAGGTTTTAAAGCTTTGATATTTTAGAGAGAGAAAGGTGAGGCCCCACATCTAATATACTTAAAGGTATGATTTCAAGGTACATATAAGATTTTATAACATCATTATAATGGAACCAATCCATAGGAATTCACTTGAATCTTAAAGAATCACCAAGAACACCAAAGAAGAGATTTTCTACGGTTTTCTTCAAAGGGTAAGCTCTTCTACTCCAACCTCATTTATGATATATGAATAATTTTATATATGGTGCTCATGATACTAAGAAGTAGTTGAATGTGAGTAATTATGAAACCCTAGTTGGATATTGATGATTGATGATTGAGGAAGACATGAATAGTAACATGGGGTATTAAATGGAGATTGTTTAATTATTTATAACCCTAATAGGAAATTAAATACAACAAATGAGATTGTTAATAATGGATGAACATATTTTATAGGAAAGATAAACTCTAAGTACCTAAGTAAAGAGTAAAGGTCCAAATGAGTCTTGTTGGGTATTGTTGAACAACTCTTGACTCGTGTTGGATATAATTGTGTAGATTGTGATTGGTTAAATACCTTGGATACTTGTGGTAAAGTTTTGGAAAAATATTGAGGTGTGTTGAGACCTACTATTTCATGGAGCTTTTTCTCTAAATCGCGTATCGCAAAGTGGTTTAGATCATGACTTCTAATTATGGATCTTAGCTTGTGGGGACGAGCGGATTGTAATTACACTATTCATTGCATTATAAATCGTCATGTGCCACTAATGAGTTATTTTTTTATTGAAAATATAAGGTATAATATTTTTAAAATATCTTTACATATTGGAGTGGCACTTGTTGAACTAAAAGATAAATTCTCATTTTGATAATTTATTTTTACATGAAATTGAAGAAGGTTTTCATTTAATTTTGTTCAAACGGTTGGATTGATTATGAACATCGTAAGTTGATTTAAGGTAGATTTATCTGAGGCTTATAAGTTATGAATCTATTTTAGAAAAGTCAAATATTTTGGGAGATAGTAGTGGAGACCATTGAGATTTGTTTGAATTTTGAACTCATTACTATTGAACTACACGTTTCACTGAAGGGACACATTTCAAGGTTAAGCCGAGGTTTGTGGGATAAAGTCCCCTAATTGTGGGCAAATGATCATTACGAAGTGTAATGAGGTTAAGTTGACTCGTACGGTACTACGGAAAGCCGTCCCAACAAGCAGGGTCAAGTACTTGTGGCTAGGTTAATTACTTAGTATTGTTTGTATTATGCAGGTGTCGATATAGTCCTCCCATTAAAAGTAAAACCTCACATAATTTTGGTTGATCTTAAAGGCTAAAGGAAATGACTTTAAACTCTTTTATATTGTTATTAATTCCATCTTTGTTTTACTTATGAATTGATATAAATGCTCCCTTGTCATATCAACGCTTTGCATATCTCTTAATCTTCTTTTCCTATCGTGTCCCACTCTAAAATAATTCATGATTCATACTAGGTATATGGAGCTTAGGCTCTTTGGCCAAATTTTCATTTTAATTTTCAGGCACCAATCCTAAGCAGTGCGAGCCTCGTGGATAGGATAGCTCCACATCTCCAGTTGATACCTTTTGTGGGCTCCACTCTTACTATCGTGGAGTAACATTTATTTTATGCTTTTGTGTTACGGAGACTTGTCTCGATCGACTATATTCATTCTATGTCATAGAGATTCAATAGACAATAGTAGTTTATTCTTTTTGATCGTAAGCTATGGTTACTCATATGCTATACTTAAATGAACAATTGTATTTATGTCATTTGTTTATTGGAAAGAATCATTTTAAATGTTAAGTTTCATATATGGATTCTTATTACTTAAAAATATTTATATTTTAAAAGGCTTTCGCATGCATATAAGAGGAGAGTTATATATGGGTTTGGTTCGCTCGGCTTGACCAAGTGCCGATTACGTGGATTTTGGGGCATGATAGCTCATTTCTCAGCTTTTATGATATGAGGCTTCATGGCATACCTATCTAATACCTTGTATAATTCTTGTTGGATGAGCACCCTCATCCTTATGCCATGTTGAGAAATTTCTATATCTGTCGAATTTTACTACCTCGTACTTTATTCTGAATATTTTATTTTTCCACCAAGTACAGTACTACCGACCGTAAAGAATATTTCTGTGAATGAGAAGAACTTATTCTCTGATACTAGTTGTTGAAAAAATTAACATCCACAGAAATAATGTTCACAGTATACAATTGTAATAAATGCGGATTACTAAAAATATCGTAACCAACTATAATAATAAGAGAAACAAGGACACCAAAACTTTTACGTGAAAAACTCTTCTGAATAAGGGAAAATCTATGGCCCGGAGGAGAAACTGATATCACTATAATAAGAAATTTTATACTTTATAGGCCTAAGTAGAATACTCCAAAAACTACTAATACACTCAAACGAAATTAACATCTTTTAATATTTCTACCTTTAGTTCAAATTCTCTATTTTTCTCACACACTATTTTCTTATACCTTATGTGTGCTGCCTAATATTTCTTTCTTTCTTTGTCGGTGTGATTAACAAATGACTCAAGAGCTCTTTATTAATAAAGATTCAATACGCTTGCAGATATCATCAGTGTCGCCAAATAAAAGATATAAACTTCAAACTCTTCAATGTGAACAAATCAAAACGCCGGCTGCCAAATCTATAAAAGCTGCAAACATTAGAAGTCTTTGTCAAAGGAAGAAAAACATCTTCCTTAAATCATGGACCCTTCATTTAGTTGGTCACATAAGTGATGATTCTTTTGATTGCCAGTATTAATTAAGTTAATATCCATAATATGTATGGGATTTATATACTATATTACATGAAATAGAATATTTAATGAGAATATATGTATGCAACAAAAGTATTTGAAGAATTCAAGGATCATTTGGTACAATATTAGTTAGGAGAAAATTATAACGAATAAATTATTTATGAGGTGAATAATAATGAAAGAATTGTTATACAGTATAATAATTAATAATATACTGATTGTTTTGAATAACAATATATAGAATGTCATGCAAAGGTTACCTATTTTAAGGGTGATTTTTCCTGTAAATACTTTTAGCTCCACATTGGCTAATACACATATTATTTCTTCACATTTTATCTAGCATAACGTAATATATAAACATAACACAATTTGGGTATCGGATACACATAGTATTGCTTGAAATTTTATCTAGCATAAAGTAATATATAAATATGACTTAATTCGGGTATTATTTAGTGTGACCAATCCAGTGTTGCATAAATTATTTTCTTTTGTTTCCAATAAAGTGCTAAATAAGTAATACATAACTAAATTTTTTCTTGTATAAAAGTGATTCAATAATATATATATCAAGAAAATATTTTTTTTCTATTTTTACAATATAATTTTCAATTTAGGGGATTGAGAGGAATTAAACCTTTTCCTTCCACCTAACTCTGCCCCTGGGAGCACCAAGTATACATTACACTTAAAACCGACATTAATTCGTCAAATCAATGTCCATATCATATAGTCATTGCAAACTCATACAAACATATTGAGTAAATGATTGATCTATCAGACTCAACTCTATCTTCTTTTGCCCACCAAGAATGTCATAACTCAGAGCTGGTGGAGAATCGGTAGCAATGGCAGTTAGAATAGAAGAAAGTCAAGAACTTTTCTTTTCTCAAAGACAAACTGACACCAGAGCCACATTATATTTCCACATTTATTGATGGAATATTCCAAACATAATTGTCTAGTAATTTCACCTTTCTTTTTCCATTTTAAATTCCACCATTGTTGAGTGGATGAAGATCGCACAGGGAATCGAAGAAAAAGAAGTTGTGGAGGGAAGAACATGTATAACTAATTTTATGAAAACTTAAGAAATTTACATACACACCTATATATATTTATATATATATATAGAGAGAGAGAGATAGAGAATTCTACTTCTACAACTAATCTCTAACTTCTACAACTAACTTCTAACAAACTAATACAACTGTACAAAATCTATTAATCACGTTTTTATTTCAACACCCCCCCTCCCTCAAGCTAGGTGTGATGAATATGCTCAAAACACCTAGCTTGGACATCAAATGATAGTGTTGAGCAGTTCCTAGTCCTTTAGTGAGCAAATCTGCTTCTTGTTCTTCTGCTGGTACGTATGTAGAATGTGTCAATCCTTGTTGCACCATCTCCCTTACGAAATGATAATCTATTTCTATGTGTTTGATTCTTTCATGAAATATTGGGTTATTGGCTATCTGCATAGCTGCTTTGTTGTTTGTGTAAAGCTGAATTAGAGTCAAAATATTTATTTATAGTGCTATGAACATTCCTACTAACCAGATTAGCTTAGACACAGTCAAGGCCATGCTTCTAACTCAGATTCTGTTGAACTCTTTGCCACAGTGGTCTGCTTCTTAGATTTCTAAGATATCAGTAATCCACCAAATTTCACAAGGTATCCAGTGACTGACTTCCTCAAGTTAGGAAAACTTGCCCAGTCTGCATCACAATATACATTAAGAGTCATGTCCCCAACTGTATTCATAAGAATCCCAAGCCAGGCTCATTCTTCACATATCTCAGTACTTTGTATGCTGCTTGCAGGTGAGATTGTTTGGGAGCTTGCATAAATTGACTTAGAGTTTGCACCCTATAGGCAATATTCGGTCTTGATAAGGTTAAGTATCAAGCGTTTCCGATCAACCTTTGATAACCCCTCATTTCTGTCAGTGTTGGATCATCATCCAAGTGACAATGTTCATCATACTCGATAGTTTTAAGTCTTATATTTAGCTCCTTGGTGTAATGGTAGGCTTGGTACCAAACAATCCTAGTTCTACTATAAGTTCTAGAGCATATTTTCTCTGACACAAGAGAATTTCCTTTTCAGACTTGAACACTTCAATGCCTAGAAAATATTTCAAGTTTCCTAGGTCCTTGATCTTTAAAGCCTTGTGCAGTGTTATTTTTCCTCTTGAATCATTGTAGTGCTATTGCCCGTGATGAGAAGGTCATCAACATATACAAGTATGTTGAACTGCTTTCCAATTTCCTCTTTGATGAACACCGAATGATCAGGTTTGCTCTGCATAAATCCTGCTTGTAAGAGAGACTCTGTGAGCTGCAAGTTCCATTGTCTTGATGCCTGCTTAAGTCCATAAAGTGATTTAAGAAATCTACAACCTTTAGCATTCCCTCTTTGGCTGCTAAAACCAGATGGTAACTACATTTAAACCTCTTCTTCAAAATCACCTTGAAGAAATGCATTGTAAATATCCATTTCAAAAGTTTCCATTGACGCATAGTAGCCAATGCAATAACAGCTCTCATTGTGACCATTTAACGACTGGAGAAAAAGTCTCCTAATAGTTCAGACCTTCTTGTTGGCTATATCCCTTGGCAACAAGTATTACTTTGAATCTCTCAACATCTCAATTGGACTTGTACTTAGTTTTGTACATCCATCTGCCCCCAATAGGTACTTTACCTTTAGGAATGCAATTATCTCCCAAGTGTTATTCAGAACCAAAATATCCACTTTTGCCTTCATGGCTTCAACCCACATTGGGTCCTTCATGGCTTCTGTGTATGATGTAGGTTTTGTTTCTTGTGAGGTAGCATCTAAGTAAGATTGATAAGCAGCTGACAAAGCACTATATTTTAGATAGTTAGATATTGGATTTGTGCTCGTGGATGAGGATGCCCCATTGAGTAGGCAGATATAATCTTTCATCCAAATAGGTGGTTTGGAACCTCTATTGGATCTCCTGAATTGTGCAACTTGAACTTCATCATCGGCCTCAACAATTGGTATCTGTACATTATGATCAGCTTCAGCAACTGGTACCTGCCCATTATGATCTTGATCAATTCCTGTGAGGTTATTCCCTTGCTGCATCAATTCATGTTCATGCACAATATCCTGGTTGACAACATCATGTCCTCCTCCTGGCAAATGATGTCCTTTTTCTAGCACATGTGGTTGTTGTTGGTGTAACGAATGACCTTCTTCCCTTTGTTTCAGCTCTAAGAACACATAAGCTTTTTGTGTATCATCCTTTCCCAGTTGGAAAGGAAAAATGTCTTCCTTAAAAGTGACATCTCTACTAATAAAGTACCTTTTTTTCCTTAAGTCATACAACTCGTATCCCATGTGAACTGTAGTTATAGCCCTAGGAGAAAACTTGTGTACCTTATCTGTCACTGTGGCAAAACACAAGTATCCAATAGTCCTTAGGTGTGTCATATTAGGTGATATCTTATGAAAGACCTCATATGGAGATTTTCTTGCTAGGATTGAAGAAGGTAGTAGATTGATTAAGTATGCTGAAGCCACTATACAATCTGCCCAGAACTCCAAGGGAATGATGCCTTGAAATCTCAAAGCACTTGCCACTTCCAGAACATGTCTGTGCCTTACTCTCCACTACTTCATTCTGTTGTGGAGTATGTTGACAGCTGCTTTGATGTAGAATGCCACTATCTGTCAAATAATCTTTGTATTCATGGCTAAAAAACTCTGCATCATTATCAGTTCTTAATACTTTCACATTCTTGCCAAACCGTGTATATACCATTTTAAGAAAAGATTTTAACACAACAATAGTGTCATTTTTCATTTTCATTAAGAAAATCTAAATCATCTTAGAATGGTCATCAACAAGAGTCAAAAAATATCTATTTTCATTATATGTAGGCACTTTATATGGTCCCCAAATATCCACATGAATTAAATGAAAAATATCTTCAGTTTTGTTGTTACTCAAAGGAAATGGTTTCTTTGTTATAGCTAAAGGACATATAGTACAATTATTGAGCTCACAATCATAAAACTTCTTATTCTTAAGGACATCTAACTGCTTCATGACTCTAGCTAACACATGCCCAAGTCTCTTATACCAAGTAGTGAAGTCTGCTTGCATTCCTTCTACAAGACAACTGTTGATCCTTTGTTCCATTTTGTTCATGTTAGACCCTTTCGGGATCAAGAGATAAAGGCCACCATTTTTCGTACCAATCACCTTCACTGTCCCACTGTATAGGTCCTGAAAGACACAAAATATTGGGAAGAAATTAACTGACAATTGCAGCTCTTTAGTTAATTTGACACGGACAGTGGGTTGTACTTAAAATCAGGCACACATAACACATCATGTATTGCATCATGATCTGTAAGATTGTAACCTCTTTTACAGATGACAGGCACAGTCTTACCGTTTGGTAGATTTACATTACCTCTCTTTGAGTGAGGTAAACCATTCATTGTTTTCAACATTTCACTATTTGATGTCAGATGGCCAGTCGCACCAGTATTTACAATCCAGAAATCAGCTAAATTCTCTAGTGATTGTGAATTAGCATTATCTGCCATATTTGCTGCATGTTCTTCTAACTTATCTTTGTTTATCATCTCCATGATCCGATTATATTGCTTATCAGTAAAGAAGTTAAGCATCCCCTGGTTTATACCTACAATATCCTCATTACAGCAACACATTTACCAGAATTGTTATCACTCACAACCATGTTAGCTTGCTTATACTGCTGTGGTCTCTTTCCTTTGAAGCCAGATGGATATCCAACCAATTTGTAACAGGTTTCCTTTGTGTGTCCTTTGTTTCGACAGTACTCATAATATAGATTATTGAACCTCTTAAACTTTGGTTGATTATCTCTAGAACTCATAAGAGTTGTGGAATCATTCACTTCATTTGTCACATTAATATGCGAATTAGTCTCAAACACTCTTCTTTGATTTTCTTCATTTATTAATATTGCATAGGAATGACTAACAGAAGGTGTGGGAATTGAAGTAAAATTTGACTTCTAATTACATTATAGGACTCATTTATACCCATTAAGAACTGAAAAAGTTTCTACTGCTCCAAGTGTTTAATGAAATCCCTAGTTCCAGCCATAACAGGGAGTGAATGTATCATGGAATTATATTCATCCCAAAGTGATTTCAATCTAGAATGATATACTAAGATGCTAGATGTACCTTGAGAAATGGTAGCTATCTCCCGCTGAAGGTTGTAAATCCTAGATCCATTGACTTTATCAAATCGATCCTGCAAATCTAGTCAAACCTCATGAGCATCATTAGCATACACAATTCCAGTTACAAATTCTAGTGAAACCGTATTCATAATTCATGTCAATACAGTAGCATTCACTTGCTCCCATTCTTCCTCCAAATCGATTGTAAATTGAGCTTTTGTACATCTCCAATCGATGAACCCTAGCTTGCGCTTTGTTCGCAATGCAATCACCATCGCCTTGCTCCAGACTGGATAGTTTTCAGTTCCTTTGAGCTGTATCGACATAGTTACATTGCCAAGATTATCAGAAGGTTGCAAATACAGAGGATGACGAGGATTATCAATGTCCAGATTCGTCATGACTGATTCTCAAAAAACAACTTCAAAATTTGTACTGATGGTTTCAGAAATTGAATTTGCTGGTTAATCCCTAGCTTCGATTGATCTACTCGAGCTCTGATACCATGTTAAATTCCACCATTATTGAGTGGACAAAGCCCACACAAGGAATCGAAGAAGAAGAAGTTGTGGAGGGAAAAACGGTTATAACTAATTTTCTGAAAACTTAAGAAATTTACATACACCCCTATACACATATATATAGACTTCTATTTCTACAACTTCTAACAAACTAATACAGTTGTACAAATCTATTAATCACATGTTTATTTCAACACTTTCTGTTCAAAATGAAGAACTTTTTATGTAGTACAATGCACGACACCAATTTCTTTTAGGTTACATAGATGTAGTTAATGGAAGAAAATGACACTACAATGGGTAACACAACTAAAAGAACACTTGTAATATGTCGTAAAACCATTCTTTCCATATTTATGAATGCACAATGTACTCTTCAAGGTAATTATGTCAAAGCATATGGGGCTTACCGCATCAATCAGAAAAAACAGTAGATAAAAAATAACACACAAGTTAACTGAAACATCCTCTCTCGGTCTACAACCAACTGTACATTCTCATGCAAACAAACCCAAACCACTAATGGAAACATGATAAAGATGCTTATGATATCAAACAATAGCTGTTCTGAATTAGCAGTTCAAACTTTTAAAGATAGCACAAGAAATAAAGTTGCCACCACATGCATCAGTACTGTTTGTTGATTGAGCAAATTGTTGAACTCGTCTCCTCCAACCAGGTTGAAGCACTTTTTCTGCAAACGCAAAGAAAAGTAATCATTGAGGAGTTGATGATGTTGAAATTCGAATATATATACAGAGCCAGCGCAGCGGAAATTAAATAAGGAACGTACCTTCAGCCATGATTGTTCAAGTGTTGTGGTATCGCCTCGTAAAACTTTGACAGAAAACCTAGAGCCTTCTAGCCTAAGCCTATTGTTGGATACCAGACTGATGGAGTCACAGGCGTATTTATAGGTAGGCTAGGAACTCTTAGGCAAATACTTTAGTCCTAGGGACTTCTCCATAAATTATAATTACCCTAGAGACTACTAATATATGGTAATTTCTTTCCATCAAAGAAACTACCATATATGCATAACCACAGAATATTATCTGATATATTATTTCCTTTGGGAGAGAAGGTAAATAATTTATTACCATATATGTGGGCCACACTAGAAATTCTAGAAAATACGGTAATTTTCTTACATTCTCCCACTTGGCCCACATATTTAAAATCAGATAATCTTTTATGAGTGATAAACATATAATATGGCCACAAACTTTATCACTCAACTAAAAGTTATGCGACAATCAGTTTAACTAGAATATATCATTACACGAATCATGGCGGTCATGCTTTTAAACAAACACTTCCTTCCATGTATTACAATGCACAATATATTCTAATAAAGTGTCTAACAACTTTATGAATGAGCTTAATATAAGTCATTCAGAGTCCAACTTTATTGATCCAATGATCACAAATAATACATGAAAAACCAAAAGTGTGCACTGTCATTTATATCAAAATAAACATAATGTCTAGACAAACTGTTAGAGAGCAAAGCAAGACTAAATTGAGCTATTAAGCTCCATATGGGTTACATGATCCTTGAAAATATTAGCCGGCAGACTTTTAGTCATAGGATCAGCAATCATCAAAGTAGTACTAATATGCTCAAAAATTCACATCTTGCTTATTCACATAGTCTCTAACCATCAAGTACTTTATGTCGATGTGCTTGCTTCGGCTGCCACTTTTATTATTCTTAGAAAAGAAAGCTGTAGCTGAATTGTCACAAAAGATTCTCAATGGCCTTGAAATGGAATCGACAATCCTAAGGCCGGAAATAAAGTTCTTCAACCATAACGCCTGTGATGTAGCTTCATAGCATGCTATAAATTCAGCTTCCATTGTGGATGTTGCAACAATGGTCTGCTTGACACTTCTCCAAGATACAGCACCTCCAGTGAGGAGAAAAATGTATCCTGAAGTAGATTTACCAGTGTCTTTACATCCACCCAAATCAGAGTCTGAATATCCAATTACCTCCAATGAGTCAGAGTATTTGTATGTGAGCTTAAAATCCTTGGTTCCTTGCAAATATCTCATGCCAGCTTTCCAATGGTCAAGGCCAGGGTTACTTTGATATCTGCCAAGCATTCCTACCGCAAAAGAAACATCAGGGTCTAGTACAGACATGTGCATACATAAGGCTTCCAACAAGCGAAGCATAAGGAATGTCTTTCATTTGGTCCTTTTCCAATGCATTTTGTGGACATTGATTCAATGAGAATTTGTCACCTTTAGTTATGGGTGCTGCTATAAGTGAATAGTTTTTCATCCCGAATCTTTCCAGAATTCTTTCAATATAGGCCTTCTGAGACAGTCCAAGTAATCTTTGGGATCTGTCTCTATGAATCTCTATGCCAATGACATAGGAGGCTTCACCCATATCCTTCATCTCAAAATTCTGGATAAGGAACTGTTTAGTCTCATGAAACAATCCCAAATCACTACTTGCAAGCAAAATATCATCCACATATAGGACCAAAAAAATATATTTACTCCCACTTATCTTAAGGTATATACATTGATCAATGATGTTCTCCGTAAATCCAAATGAAGAAACAACATTGTGGAATTTAATATACCATTGGCGGAAAGCCTGTTTTAGCCCATAAATAGATTTATTTAACTTGCAAACAAGGTGACTTTTGTCCTTATCACAAAATCCTTCAAGTTGACTCATGTATACCTCCTCTTCAAAATCTCCATTCAGAAAAGTTGTTTTCACATCCATTTGATGTAACTCTAAATCAAAATGAGCTACTAATGCCATGATTATTCTCAATGACTCCTTCTTTGATACTGGAGAGAAGGCTTCATGGTAATCAATGCCTTCCCTTTGAGTAAAACCCTTGGCTACAAGTCTGGCTTTATATCGTTCGATATTACCCGATGAGCCTCTTTTAGTTTTAAAGACCCACTTGGAACCTATGGTAGAGGATCCCTTTGGTAATTCGACGAGATCCCAGACTTTATTCTTAGCCATAGATTCTAACTCTTCTTTCATGGAATCATACCAAAATGTGGAGTTTTCTCCACTCATGGCTTGTGAAAACGAGCATGGATCATCTTTTAGTCCAATATCAAAATCAGACTCTTGGAGATACACAATATAGTCGCTAGAAATTGTTGATTTTCTAATTCTTGAGGATTTTCTCACTCCCACTGGTTCTAACACTTCTTCAGCGGGTTCAGGTAAAGTGGGTTGATCTTGCTGTGGCTCCTCAAGTGGTGGTGGCTCTTGAACTTTTTGTTGTTCAGATAATTCATGAGAATTTCTCTCAGAAACATTCAAGTTCCCAATAGATAAAGGTACCACGGGTGGTTCCCTTATCTCTTCCAATTCCACCCTTTGAGTCAAACCACTCCCACTCTCTTCATGATCCTCAAGAAATTTAGCGTTTCTAGCTTCAACAATTTTAGGAGAATGAGAAGGACAATAAAACCTAAATCCCTTGGAGGTAACCGCATAGCCTATAAAATAACCGATTATTGTTCTTTCATCCAACTTCTTTAGTTGTGGGTTATAAACCCTTACTTCAGTTGGACATCCCCAAACGTGTAAATACTTTAAACTAGGTTTCCATCCTTTCCATAACTCAAAAGGTGTCTTGGGGACAGCCTTGGATGGAACCCTATTCAAAATATATACAGCGGTTTTTAAGGCTTCACTCCACAAGGATAAAGGTAAACTTGATCTGCTAATCATGCTTCTTACCGTGTCCATTAATGTCCGGTTCCTTCTTTCTGCCACACCATTTTGTTGTGGTGTTCCTGGCATGGTATAATGAGCAATTATACCTTCACTTTCAAGGAACTTGCAAATGGACCCTTAACTTGTCCCTTATCTGTGTACCTACCACAATATTCTCCACCCCTATCAGATCTTACAATTTTGATCTAAGCACCGGTTTGTTTCTCTACTTATGTTTTGTAGACTTTAAAAGCATCAAGTGCTTCTGATTTATTAAATAGAAAATAGAGATACATATATCTTGAATAGTCATCAATAAACGAGATGAAATATCTCTTACCATTCAAGCAAGGGGTAGGAAAACGTCCACATATGTCTGTATGTATGATCTCAAGTAATTGAGAACTCCTTTTGGCACCTTTAGTTGATTTATTGGTCTGCTTACCCTTTATGCAGTCCACACAAGTCCCAAAGTCAGAAAAATCAAGAGTTTTTAGAACTCCATCATTAGCCAACCTTTTGACTCTATCAATAGAGATGTGTCCCAATCTCTTGTGCCAAAGACTAGATGAGTTCTCATTGATAATACATCGCTTAGTGCCAATTTCTTTATCATGCAAAGTTAAAACATTGCATTCAAATGTGGGGTCTAACTCAAGTTTATATAAATTTCCATTCAAATTTCCAAAACCAATAACTTTATTATCTTTCAAAAGTTTCACAGAAGGATAATGAAAATTCAAATCATATCCACTAATGGATAGTCTTGAAAGAGAAATTAAATTTCTAGAATATTCTGGAACATAAAAAGTATTTTCTAAATCTAAGTGAAACCCATCCTTCAAAATGAGCCTATAAGTCCCCGTGCCTTCCACACGTGAACGCATCCTATTGCCAGAATAGACGTATTGTTCACTTCCTATCGGCTTCCTCTGAGTTAGAAAGCTCTGCATGATTTTGGCAATGTGAATTGTAGCACCAGAATCAATCCACCATGTATTATCAGAAACTTCAGTAAATTAGATTCATAACATACAAAGGTAAAATTACCTTTCTTTTCAAGTCATTTCTTGTATTTCAGGCAATCGTTCTTCCAGTGTCCCTTCTTCTTACAGAAACGAAAGCATCTTTGTCAAATGTGCTTTTCTTCTTCATGGGAACACTTCTGCCCTTCTTTGCATTTCTCTTACCATGAGTCACCATATTAACACTTTCAGGTGTCTCATGCTTCAACATCTCTTCTTCTTGAACACACATGGTCAAAAGTTCATTGATTGACCATTTATCCTTATGTGTGTTGTAAGAAATCTTAAACGGACCATATTCCGCATGAAGTGAGTTGAGAATGAAATGCACAAGAAATGGTTCAGACTTATCAACCTCAAGGGACTTGAGTTTAGCAGCAATGTCTCTCATCTCCATAGTGTGCTCACGCACTGTACGACTTCTGTCGAAAGTCATACTTGAGAGTCTCTTCATAAGGGTGCTGGCCAATGCCTTGTCAGAGCTTACGAATTGTTCATCAATTGCCTTCATGTAAGCTTTGACCTTATCACTATTAGGGATAGAACCCCTAATGCTTTGGCTTATATGAGCTTTAATGAACATTAAACTTAAGCGATTAGATCGCTCCCACCGCTCATAACTAGCCTTAGCGGCTGACGTACTTGATTCTGTGGGGATAGGTGGTTCATCCACATGGAGTGCCAGGTCTAGATCCGAGCACCCTAAAGTGAGTAGGACTTTCTCCTTCCATTCAGTATAATTGTCGCCAGAAAGCATTGGAATTCGAGCATTCTCATTAAAAATAGTGGTAGGAAAAGCGGTAAAGACTGCAAAATAAGGATAAACATACATAAGCTATAAAGTACAGTCCATCAAAGGCGAATCGCGTAAAATACCGATTCATAGTAAATTCCAGACCTTCCTGTGGGCAGAGGTTGCAACCCATGCATGGAATTTACTAACCTTATTAGACTAGTAAACCAAAACACATAGAAATTAATTTGTACTTGTGGGCATACGATTATTTTAACTTAAAGGTTTACTATCTCTTTCCAATTAATCTCACCAAAATGGTTACCTCCCTGTAGGGCCGAGTTGCCATTTTAATGAGATAATTGGACTAAGTAGATGTCATTATAACTGTTAATCACTAAACATGATGTGATTAATAGACGCAATTTCTTTTATATTAAGTATTCAAGATGCTATGGCCACTCCTAAATACATAATACAAAAGAAAACTTCAAAATTGACATCTTACAATGATAAACCATTATAATTAACTTTCACTAGAATATTGAATTGTTTCAAAGTGGAGATACAAAGTATAGACAGGATGTCTATATATCCTCAAATAATTCTTATAATTAAAATAAATATTATAAGAACTTCCAAAGATTTCAACGAACACATATGTTATAAGTTATATCACATAACTGAAGACTAAAGCATTTGTATCTATTCGTGTCAAAGTCTCACTAGGCAATTCCTCCAAAATAACAATCTAATACTTTAAATTGAGTAGTGCTTCAAGAACACTTCAAAACTCTTCGTCAACAACTAAATACTAATTCCAGAAAAGAAGGTTTAACTTTTAGGATTCAAAATAATATACGAACCCTTCCAAATTCATCACAAAACACCAACACACATAATTAAAAAAAATACATGGCAGACCGTATTTGTTTCATAACATAAAGGAATGTAAGAATAGTCATTGGAAAATTGCATACCACATCTTCAAAAATTCAAAATTTATAAAATATTCCAATTCTATAAATCCAAGAATATGGACAAAATTAGTATAAATCCAGTAAGCATGACTTTGTCTTTACTGAAACAGTCCACTATCCCATTATCTATGTAAAACAAGTACTTTATAAGTGTTTTATTTTCATACGAAGCTTATATTCCCTGAACCGAAGAAATCAAATTAGCCAACCAACTAATTTGTGACAAATGCGGAGCTACACATCCAATCTTTCAGAAAAGTCAGATTTCAAACCAATTAACAAAATTAGTAATGTTTTCTAACGCCACAATTTGCTGATAAGTGATCTAACACATATCTCTAATACAGTACTCATAAAACAAGGGTCATGAACAATACTATTGTTCGACTTTGAGTTAATTATCAAATCCATGAATTTAATATTGTACTATTAAATTACTTCCGTCAAGCTTACGGAAGAGAACCCATCTAACCGATTATTCAATTTATGGTCTGGCTAAAAGACATAAAAATGAAATCAAAAGAGTTTGTAATCGTACAACAATACAGATATTGCAATTATATTCGCAAGACTAGATACCGAACAAGACGGCTAAAGGCGGGCTTTGATACCGCATGTTGAAATTCGAATACATATACAGAGCCAGCGCAACGAAAATTAAATAAGGAACGTACCTTCGGCCATGATTGTTCAAGTGTTGTGGTATCGCCTCGTAAAACTTTGACAGAAAACCTAGAGCCTTCTAGCCTAAGCCTATTGTTGGATGCCAGACTGATGGAGTCACAGGCGTATTTATAGGTAGGCTAGGGACTCTTAGGCAAATACTTTAGCCCTAGGGACTTCTCCATAAATTATAATTACCCTAGGGACTACTAATATATGGTAATTTCTTTCCATCAAAGAAACTACCATATATGCATAACCACAGAATATTATCTGATATATTATTTCCTTTGGGAGAGAAGGTAAATAATTTATTACCATATATGTAGGCCACACTAGAAATTCTAGAAAATACGGTAATTTTCTTACAGATGACACTACTCAACTATGATACCTCAAGCTGAAACTTGTTGGAGTCAGTTATATATGTCCTCTATATCCATACAGTTCTATTCAAAAGGTGACATTATTCAAGTCAATGAAAATTAAAGAGCCCATAAACATCTGATCTCATGACTACAAGAATCAATTGAGAAGAAAACAAGAAAGAGGACATCATAAACACAGCAAGAAAAGAAATACACATTACTCCATTATACACATGCAAGTGGTTTGATAGTCCTAATTGGCGAGCGAGCGAGAGAGAATTTCATGAACCCAAAGAAACAATGACGCAGCATCACCCAGTTTTAAAGAATGGATTTTAATCATCAATGAATGCCATAAGTTAATTAAGAAGAAGAAATTTTCCAGATATAGCTTACTTGATCTGACTAAGATCAAGCTTGTAAATAAAATATTGATTTACTTTTTTGATAAGCAACTTCATTTCTGATTTATTTAAACTAAATAAAACATTTCAATTAACAGCAATAATGAAGGTACTAATCTGAGGCAGCTTTGCGTCATCAAATGGAAATTTCAAAACTTAAACCATACAACCAACAAGAAAGTATATTGTCCTATAAAAGACAAACTTGGGAAAGAGAAGTCTGTATTCTTAGTTTCTTACCATCTCTAGAAGCTGACATTGATCTGTTGTTCTTGTTTCCACTTATTCCATTTGCTTGAATGGGCCTTTGCACCCGAGGAGACAATGAGCTCATTTTTCCATTGATAGAGGTTGGTAGAGAATGACGCCGAACAACAACATTTTCAGCTCCATCTTCACTTACCTTAGGAAAACCTTGTGCTTTAAGCTTCGCCTTTGCAGATTGAGTTGATGCCATATAGCTGGGCACACTTGGTGTATTCTGAGAGATATTCTCAGAGTTCTCTTCCTTTGATGGAAGAGATCTCCTCCTCCTAGCTCTCTCTTTACTAGATTGATCTTCTCTGGAGCTAAGCTCCTCATTAACAATTGGACTGTTCTTGCTCTTACCAACACTTTCCTCTTCTAATTGCTGTTGCTCTACTGTAGGATAATCATGCAACACATCAGTGGGTTCCTCCCCAGCTACTTGCATATAGGAGCTTCAGCCAAAGCTAACTTGTCAATTTCAGAAATTGAATGACTCATAGGAGCTTCAGTCAAAGCTAACTTGTCAATTTCAGGAATTGAATCGCTCGTTTTCTCAGGAGAATTGACCACCAGTACTTCACCAACATTAGAAGCTGAGGATATTGAGGTATTTGCCTGAGCTTGAGCTGGAATAGGAATCTGTTGTGCCTTATCAGTTTCTGCTTCTGATTTCTCTGGAGGTGTTGCCACAGCTGCAGTAACTCTTCTTAGATTCCGTTTGACCCTCTCAAGTTCATTTTGAGGTTGATCTTGCACTGATTCTATCTGATGAGCCGTGGCTTTCCTTACGTTACGCCTGGGGTTTTCAGGTTCGGAAGAACTAACTGTACTAGCATCACCAGTTGCTGGTGAAAGAACCTTCCTGACACTCCGTTTTGATCTTACTACTTCTGTCCCAACAGTTGTTTTTCCTGTGACTTTGTGTCAACAACTTTCTTTGGTTGTGGAAGTCGTTCCCAAAAGCGAGATAGTGACCAGCGTTCAAGCCACTGCCGAACTGAATTAGGTTCACAGTCATCATACTGAAGGCTCAAGGGCATGGCGATTGGCACTGCAGCAAGAAGCTAAAAAGAAACAATAGAACTGTCAAATTATATTCATGTCTACAGAAAGAATATTTTACTATTTACTTGTCATCAGTTACTACGTTCATTTGTTATCCTTCACATCCATTTCAGAAGAAATATCATTAGAGCTCAGTGATGTACATCATATGGTATTAGCTTTTGTCATTTGAAGCAACTCTCCTCCTTCCTCCCTCTGTGTGAACACTTCTTCCTTTACTGTAATCCTACCATTCTTTTTTGATTATATTGGTACCTGAGAACTCTTAATATACCATGAACAAGAACCTGAACAACCTCTCAACTAGTAAATAACTCTTTTCCAAGGATTAAGGCATCAAGGCACTATCAAATTGACCCGAGAAGACTAGGACTACCATCACAAATACAAATCCAAAATACTCCAGATCACTAAAGGGCCAAAGAGGCATCAGTTATACTCATACAGACAAGGCGAGTTAGTAAAAGATGGACATGATGCAGAGGAAGTTAGGATTATTTGGGAACTTGGGCATATGTGCAGAATATCAAATCTCTTTATCCAATAAAGCAAAAAAACCTTTTTATAAAATCAACTATTTTTTAGATAAGGTAATGGATTTCATTTAAAGAAGAGGCAAAATTCACAATGCAGGAAAAAATAAAAAGACAGCGTTACTGTTGTGTCAAAGGAAGAGGCAAATCCGAAAATAAAGAAGATAAAGAATACCAAATTTTAACGTAAAAAACCTTTCAAATCGAAGGTAAAAACCACGGGATCACAAAGATCCAAAAAAACTCCACTATAACAATAAGAGGGTTACAAAATGGCGATAGATGTATTGTCACATCACATCCAAGGGGAGGTGTCTTGGTATATGCTATTTGCCGATGATATAGTGTTGATTGACGAGACGCATAGCGAAGTTAATGCGAGGTTGGAGGTTTGGAGACAGACCTTGGAGTCTAAATATTTCAAACTGAGTAGAACCAAGACATAATACTTAGAGTGCAAGTTCAGTGACGAGATCCATGATGCAGATGTAGGGGTTAAGCTTGATGCTCAAGTTATCCCTAAGAGATCGAGTTTTAAGTATCTTGGGTCTATTATTTAGGGTGACGGGGAGATTGACAAAGATGTCGCGCATCGCAATGGAGCGGGATGGATAAAGTAGAGGCTCGCTTCTGATGTTTTGTGTGATAGGAATGTGCCGCTAAGACATAAGGATAAGTTTTATCGAGTGGTGGTTCGACTGGCTATGTTGTATGGGGCTGAGTGTTGGCTAGTGAAGAACTCCCACGTGCAGAAGATGATAGTAGCAGAGATGAGGATTTTGAGATGGATGTGTGGGTGTACTAGGAGAGAGGGGATTAGGAAAAAAGCTATCTGAGACAGAGTGGGAGTAGCCTGCGTGGAGGATAAGATGCGGGAGTCGAGGGTGAGATGGTTCGGACATGTTAAGAGAAGAAGCATGGATGTGCTTGTTGGGAGATGTGAGAGGTTGGTCATGGAGAGGTTGAGAAGAGGTCGAGGTAGGCCTAAGAAGTATTGGGGAGAGGTGATTAGACAGAACATGGCGATGTTTCAGCTCACTTAGGACATGACCCTTGATAAGAAAGTGTGGAGGTCGAAGATTAAGGTAGAAGGTTAGCATGTAGTTTATAGTTGTTCACTGGTAGTGTTAGTAGTATGCATGTTCCTTCATATTCTTAGATTTTATTATGTTATGTGATTTTGTTCGCCTCAGGTATTGTATTCCATGTTGCTATTATTTGGTACCACTTATCGTTTATATCTCCCTTTTCTTTTATCTTCCGTCTTTCTTCCTCCCTTGCTTTCTTCTTCTTCTTCTTGCTTTTCCTGAGCCGAGGGTCTATTGGAAACAACCTCTCTACTTGCAGTAGGTACGGGTAAGGTCTGCGTATAGACGACCCTCCCTAGACCCCACTTATTGGGATCAAACTGAATTTGTTTTTGTTGTTGTTGTAGTTAACTTGGCCAAGAATTGAATTTTACGTGACAAAAAATTGAAAAGTGACTTTTGTATTACAAATTAAAAGTTGAATAATTTTATGTGACAAAAAGTAGAAAAGTAATTTTTGTGTTACGAACTCAAAATTGACCGGTGAAATTTACCCCATAACTGGACAAGTTTTTAAGTTTAAAAAAATAATTAAAATTCAAAATTGTTTAGGAATTTTACTACTTTGTTCCATTTTATGCGTCTCTACAAAACTTGTTTGTCTTTGAATTTCGGACCCCTACACGATACTAGAGTCACGTATAGAATCAAAGGCTCCATGCAGCAAAACTCATGGATCCCCAGTCAAGTAGCCATCGACAAACACTTGTTGATTTAAAAATGTAGTCCCTCTTTTGTTCATTAGGTACACCAAACAGAGGGGCTCTTTTCGATCATTCTTCAACAGAGCTATCAGGACGCATGGGCCTCCTCAAAGCCCATGTGATCTCCTTGCAACTATTTTTATTTTTATTTTTTTTGCGTTTTTCATCCGGTATTTGATTCTTGTAAAGCGATCCGAATTCGCATTGCGTAAAGTCTATTAAAGGGGAAAGCTCTTCCAACCAAATTTTTTTCATTTTCAAGGTTCGAACTTGAGATCTCTAATTAAAGATGAAGGGATCTTATTTATCCTACCGTGACTCTTGGTAACTGATTTATTTTTTACTACTTGCCACCCTGAGTTAACTTCCATCTCCATGTTTTTGTTTACATGCCAATTGCCAAATCAAAACTTTGATAGTCCATTTGCAACAAATATTCTTTCCTCTCTATGTTTGGACAAGAAAATGTGTTAGGTTCCTTTCCTCAGAGTTTTGCGGAATTGAGAGTTATCAGCTACACCAAGTGATACAAATTAGACGTTGTCATGTCAACAAGCATAAATGTACTGAAGCTTTTAGACACTCAACTTGATCTTATTGACACCATAAAAAACTTTTCAAATCTAAAATGAGAGCAAATGAGCCGTAACTAATTAAACAGTGGATCGTTTGATTAAACCCACTGCTTATATATAAGCGGATTCAAGATTTAAAGTTTATGGGTTCCTACCGCAATCTCAAATTTATATACCATAATAATTGGTTTCACAGTTAGATATTTATAGATATTTAGTAACCTTTTAAATAAAAATATAGGATCTACTCAAAAGTTATTGGATTCTCGGGAATCCATATATATACTCTAGATACGCCCTTGTATATACTAGAAAAAACAAATAAAGATAAAATTGTAAAACTTTTCTGTGGCGCTTAGCTTTGCGTCACTCATTGAATTTGTACTTACTTTTTTAAGAAAAATTAACTGATACCTAATTTTTGGGTAACTTCAAATAGATACATTTTTCTCTTCTTCTTTGTTGCTGCTTTTTTTTTTCTTTATGCTTAGGGTTTCTTCTTCTTCTTCTTCTTAGTTGCAAAATAGGTATGTAAAATTTATTGTTGTTTTGATAATTTGATGAATGGAGTTTGTTCTTTATGATATTTGAAAATCGTGTTTCAAATTTGAGCTCGTTGAAGTAGATTTGGGCATTGAATTGTGTGTTGGATTGTTGAAATTGAAGATTTATGTTTCAGTGCTCTTCGAAATCTGAAGTTGCATTTTCGACATAGAATAACTTCATATTTGATTTTTGAAGTTGCATTGAAGATATTGAACTACTTAAAATTTAAATTTCTGAACTCGTATTCAAAAGACAATAGAACTTTATATTTGATTTCCGAAGTTGCATTGAAAAAATTGAACTATTTTAGATACACTTTGCAAAATTTCATACAATGCGGCTATAACTTCAATAGTAGCCCCGAGAGTAAGTATCTATATCTATAGCCCTTAAGTCAGAAGTTAAGTTACATAAATTCCCCTTAAAAATCTAACCCTATTTAATAATAAAAGCACCAAATTTATCTGAAAGGGTGCAACCCTTCAAAATAGTTACATTACGAACTTGTAAAGACCCAGAATAAAAAATTCCTAACAAAAAAAACTCTAATTTCGTGGTGCAAGTTGGATTCCTTCATTATTATAGTAGAAAATCTTCTCGACTCGCGAGCTCGTCGTCGTTCAAACTTTTTGGGTTGAATAGTACCCTATAGAAAAAAATGTTTCGCAGAAGAACGCATTTCTGCGGCTTATTATGCAATCGCATAATCACTCTGCGGGCCGCATAATTATAACAGCCCAACCCGCTACTGATATTTTCTACAATGGGCCTAGGCCCTCACGGATTTAAAATGTGTCACTAAGGTCTAAGGATTGTTAACTTATATATCCAACATCTCTCTTGTGTTTTGCCGATGTGGGACTCTGTCTAAAATTTGGGGTGTTACATACACCCCCTCTTATGGACTCACTGTCCTCACTGAGGTTTGCCCCACCGCATGGGATTTGCCTCGACTCAGCACTAAGGTTTGCCCCGCCTAACCGGAATTTTTCTAAAATCATTTGAACTCTGACCCACCATCGACATGGCTGACACAAGAGTGGCTCTGATACCATCTGTAACAGCCCATCCTACTAGTGATATTGTCCGCTCTAGGCCTAGGCCCTCACGGGTTTAAAACATGTCACTAAGATCTAAGGTTTGTTAACTTATATACCCAATATTTCTCTTGTGTTTTGCTGAAGTGGGACTTTGTCTAAAATTTGGGGTGTCACAATAATGGGCGTAAAGTGAAATAGAAAGTTGGCCAATTTTGAGGCCGGTTATGCGGCCCAACTATGTGATCGCATAATCGTTATGCGTGTCGCATGTTGATTGCATATCTGCCTTGAATTTTTGCGAAGGAAAGTTCTGCGATGTGTTATGTGACCGCAGAACATATATGCATACTGCATACCGGTCGCATACTCAGTCAGAAAACTTAACTTCCTGAGACTCTTTCTACGGTCACTTTGCGGACCGCATAACCATTATGCGGTCGCATATGCAACCAAAATCTTATCTCGGGTCACCTATTTTTTTTAATTTAAAACGCGACCCCTATTCTGTTAAAACACTCCCTTAGGCCATTTTCAACATATTTTCTCTGATAATTAGAGTAAGAGAGGAGAATCAAAGAGAGAGGAAGGGGTCTCCATTAATTTTTCATCAAATCCTAGCATAGACATCTTGAAGATTAACAAACAAGGCACCTAAGTCTTCCTTCCAATAGGTAAGCTTCTATCACCCAAGCTCTTAATTTCATTTTGTAGCTAAAATGGACCACTAGTAACGTAATTCAGGGGGATTAGGGTGGTTACCTTGCATGCATGTGATCCTAAGGTATGTAGGGGAGTGCTAAAAGAAATATAGGAAAGAATGGGGAATGGGTCGGGGGAATCTTCCACTAAAAAGGGGCCATGAGACCCTAACAAACATATAATGTTTGATATAATGATCAAATGAGCTAAGGTTATGATCAACTTCCTAATAATGAGTTCAATTGTACTACATTGTTAAATAGATTGAAGATGATAAAGGTTTCGGAACTTGTCGTAGGAATTACGGAAATACTTAATTAAGATATGTATGGCTAACCCTATTCTTCTTAGTTTTGAATTTCTGGTGTTCGAACAATTGACATAAGTTCCGAGTTAATCATACTAGATGGATTATCTTTATGAGTTGGGTTGAAAGATTTATGTTCCATAATTGTTCTAAGTGTTACCCTGAAATCATGCTATTTGAAAATGCAATTATATTCTCCAAGCTCTTCTTTTCCTTTCCTTATGTGTGCATGCCTTATATCATAGCACTTATTGACATGGATGATGAAGTTATTCGAATAAATAATGAAGGGAAATATTTGAATTATAAAATGTGTCCCAGTGCCGAAAACTACCTAATAAATGGGGTTGTTTGTGACATGTAATGGAATATGGAAAGGAAAGGGAATTAAGTGAATAATTGAAAGAGATTAGTCCCAAGTGAGTTGGCTTAGCCGATCGGACCTACACCAAATGCCATGTTGTACACATGGTGGAATTATATTGGGTTTTTAATTATCATTGTGAGTTTGGATATGTCTTACTTGGGATGGCTTAATCAGTCAGGTCGATACCAGACTCCGTATAAAAATACGGTGGCATTATGAGTTGTGGCATTGTGCACTAAAGATTATTAATCTAAAGAGATAAAAAGATTGAATCAGAGTGATGTGGTCCTTATTTGGTATTTTCTTGTAATTCTGTGAAGTACTTATCGATTATTTTAACTGCCTTCTATTTGTTTTCCTTGTTCATACTATTAAGATTTGTGTTTGCCCTGCATACTAGTACTATTCGGCAGCACTAATGTTCCGTTTTCCGGGGGCTCAATATTTTTAAATGGATGTAGGTGGTTACATCGCAGATAGTGGTGCTCTCTTTCTCTCCTCACAACAATCTTGGTGAGACCCTACTTCTCCCAGGGGTTATGTAGTTCTTTTGTATAAATTTTCATGTTTTGACGTATCGTTGGGGCCTTATTGCCAGCATTTTCATGTTGGTCTTTTGTATCCTTAGAGACTCAGTGGACATTTTTATAGGTCATGTATGAGTATCTGGGTGGTCATTGGATCACATTGTATTTTAGAACTTTTCCACTAGATTTTCAAATGTATTTACTTTTGGAAACTTAATTATGGCATATGGTGTTTAAGTAAAAATGAGTTAGCAACGTTTATATATTTATATAATTGATCTTTCCCCTATTTAACAAATGGTGATGTGTTTCCTTCTCGGGTTATGAATAAGTCGGGTAGGAAAGGCTGAATATATAGGCTTGCTCGATCGGGTTCACTCGGCCGTGCGCCGGTCACGCTCCCGAAGGTTGGGGCGTGAGAGAACTAATGTTTCCTATTTATAGTTTGGTTTCCTACAGTTGCTACTCTTGGCTGATTAGCCAAGTTTTTGGTGTTATCATTATTTAATTAATAGTCTACATCACTTGCATGATAGATGTGGATTATATATAGGATATGAGTTATTTCAATCAGAAAAGTGTAATGCCAAACTTCACAAATTGTATCGTGAAAAAAATTCACAAATGTAGAAAACGAAGAATAGAATGTTCTAAAGTGCTGGACACTTTTTATGGATTGGGAAAAATATTTTATCAGAAAAAGCATGGAGGTTTATTTTAAATTTGTCATAACACAAGCAGCGAAACAACAATTGACTCTGAGAAGCAAAAAAAACAAGATTTTTTTCTCTTTATCCCCAAATCAACGTGACAAATGGAGCAGCTATGAAAAAGTTAAAATTCACGGTGAACAAAAGAATGCTACAAAAATCAGGTTCTATTTCTTTTCTACTTATTTATTCCTTTATCCTTTCAGATGTAGAGAAACTTATTTTCATAAATGTTTAGGTAAATGATATATCTTGTAATTAATAAATGTTAAATGCATATTTGTTGTGTTTAGGAAAGGCATTAGTTAATGCTATAGTTAACTTTGTTATTTCATTGCGAATGAGATCCACTAATAACAGTAACATATTATGGTTACATGCATAAAGATTGTATACGTGGAAGTTTACTTTAACAATTGGGATGATTTAAAGCAATTTTATTTGGAAAACCATACATTGTAAATTACAAGAATGAATAAATTTTTTATTTTAATATTAGTTGAGCATGAAAATAAATAATTAAACTTTGATTGTTTATTTTCGTAGGATTAGATGATACCCAATCATTTTAACCGCGACAAAATGTCATTATACTATGATTCACATTATCATTATTATTATCAGAACTTATACTTATTCTTTCACGTATAATTATTTACTCAAAGCTTATTAAAAATATTTATATTGTATTATTTTCCAAAAGCGTGCACTACATAACTCGACATACCACGATACAATGATTCACATTATTATCAGAAACTAGTATTTATTCTCAGATATAGTAACTACTTATTTAAACGCTTTATTTCAAAAATATTTATATTATATTATTTTACAAAAATATGTATTATATAACTTGACATACATATGCAATGCACGTGGCGAGAAACTAGTATATGAATATGCCCTAAAGGGAAACTTTCAAAAATGACTATTGTTTATAGGCTTATTGCTGGACGTAGCTATAATTTAGCTACTTACATTATGTAGCTACCAATTACTTGCCATGAGATGCATGTCATTGTATTCAATTCGATTGTATACACTGTAAATACAATTTCAGAAAGCTAATGGATTAGTGGGTCAACAAAACCAGTGTTCTTGGAATCAAATTGTGTGCGCGGAAAACACGTATAGATTAGAGTAGATTTACATTCCGAACGAAACACTTTCTCGATCTCAACTCAGAATCTACTGCATCAAGATTTAGATCCACCACGTTAAACGAATACAACAGTTGCAGTTGAAGGGAATACATAAATCAGTTAAATTTCGGAATACTTCATGAAGTGCTTCTTTCGGAGTTAAACTTTTGTTTATCCATATTTCGAGAAAAAGTATCTCTTGTTTTTTATGCCCGTTCCCATAAGAATGAATACTATGATTCACGTTTTGAACAGGCATGAATACAACATCGTATTTTATCTTTGTTACCCTTTCTCAATAATGAAAAATAATTTGAAAGAACCGAGTCGACCGCTAGAACTACTGATTTTAAAGCCCAAAATAAATAGGCTTACTTTTTCTTCACTTGATGGGAAGATCGAAAAGTTGGAAGAAGAAGGACTTTTTAGTTAGACGCGTGGAATTGGCTAAGCTCCTTTCAGAAAATTCTAACACTAATAGAAATGTGTATCCTTTATTCTTCTGAAGGTGGGAAAAAAAACTAAATAAATGGATTATTCATCCAAATTTTTGAGATTTTGAGTCTCGCGTGTCTACCATTTCACCACCAAGTCATCTTCAAAGTGAATCATATCCCATGAATATGATATCAATCTAGTGTGATGTATGGAATATATGACAAAGGTGCGACAAGCCGAGATCAGCTCACTTAGAAGTTGCTTTTCGGATTCTACGATACATCAAAACATCACCGGGAAGAGGTCGATTCTTATCTACGTCAAACTTTTTGAATTTTCGGTAGAAAGAGATTTCGCTAACGAAACTTATTCTAGTTCTATCATTGGTTATGGGTTTGAATCTAAGAGAAGTTCTAGAGAATGTTTGCTATCCTGAAATATTTTTTTCTTTTCTGAGTGATAAGAAGAGTGGGAGTTTGCGTGTCTCGGTAGGAAAGAGATCACCGATATATCCATGTATCATATTTCTGCAGGCATAAGAGTTTTTTCCTTTATGTTCGGTGAAAATCGCATGTTATATAATATTCTAATAAATAGATATATGTGTTATGATACAAGTCCATATTTACAAAAAAATGGATGAGATTGGGTCCCAGCCCTCCCGTTATGCACAAATGCTTGAACATGACCGCCCAATCTTTTAATAAAAGGATTGAGCCGAATACAATAAAGATTATATTGCATATATTTTGACTAAGTATATACTTACCAAAGATGAAAAAACAAAGGCCCCGTCTTTCTCTGGAACTTGGACTCAAACCACATCCCTTGCTTGAACCTTCTAGACCGAACTCAATACAATAAAGTTTTCCCGTCCGATAGGTGCTATATATAGTGGGCGATTTGCCTAGTAATCGACATTCTAGAAGCAACTTCTTTATTCTACTCGCTATCGGTTTCATAATTCTTTTTCGAATTTGTTTATTCATTTTTTATTTGCGATAAATTCGAAATTGTTCGAATTATGTAATCATCAATTACTGACATTGGTAAGCGACCCAAAGCGCTTTGATTATAATTCAATTCGTGACGATCATAAGTAGAAAGTTCATATTCTTCGGTCATTGATAAACATGCTTGATCTTCCGATATCGATATTTGATCCCTAAGCTGAGCTGTAACGTCTTGATTTCTTCCTAAAGATATACATTATCATTATGAGAAGGGGTCATTCGGGACTATCTAACTAGATACTATGTTTACATATGAATCCCTACATCATAACATTTTATTTAGGATTAGGAATACGCTTTAATCGGGCATATAGGAAGGAATGGAGAAATCCAGAATGAAGAAATCGAATATGAAAGAAAAGATAAAGAAATGAGAGAATATCGGATTTTATTTCTTTAGATCTGAGCTGAATCTTGTCTATTTCAACCCCCCTAGATTCGAATGAATTGAGACGATATTTGTTAATACGTAATTATCTTGAATATATTAACCATTTCTTTATTTTCCGATTGCCTGGAAGGGACAAAAGAAAGATCTTATTGTTTCTTCAACAACTTATGATCTCTAGTGGACCTCTCGGTAGGATTCCACTATTCCTAAAAGATTGACCCCAAATAGCATATCCAAATCGTACTATTTTATTATAAACTTTGTGAAATCGTTCTTTACTCGCTACAAGTATTTAGCTCTAGCTCTCAAGTTCTCATCTATCGTTACATTTTTTGACTCGTGGAAAGTAGAAAGGCAGAAGTGTCGGCTAGTAGTCCTTCAAACATGGGAATCGTTGAAATAGCTCTTTGATTGAAAGAGGATGATTCCCCAAATTTTTGATGATTAAATTTATCTTTCTTGGGTGAAACGGGGATACCTTGATCGGGGGAGAGAACAAAAAAATACCATATGACCCCTACTTTAGCTACTTCAGCAACTTGGCCAGTTACTCGAAATTCTCGATTATTTCATTTTCTCGTGTTAGCAATAATCAATTTGTCCATTTAAATTTATCTAGGTGGAATAATAAGAAAAGGTAAGGTTTAAAAGAATTTACAAAAAAGGGATGCCCACCTCATTAGTATCTGGAGGGAAGAATACAGTTAGCCCTTTTAGGTACTTGAATATTGCCTAATTGTTTATATCCATTTATGGTTATTGCTTCTACGAACATAGTAGCTAAATAATCCCAACGTGTTACATAAGGCAAATATTATAGAATTATTTTTCTGCCGAGTTCAGCTGACCTCAGAGGATTCCAGTCACCCGGCACATCATGTTTATTCTAGGCGACTCAAAGGTAGGGCATTTCCATTTTTATAGGAACTTCTATACCAGAAACAATGGTATCTCCAATTATAGCCCCTCTAGGATATAAATATATCTCTTCTCACCTTTTTGCACGCTTTTTTACATTTCAGTTCAGATACCTTGCTCGACTTGTCCTATCCAACTTTCAGGCATTAAGATACGTTTCAAGCGTTGATGATTATCATAAAAGATTCCCAACATATCACTTATTGGATTCTTATCAATTCATGTGAGAATTAGTCATTGGGGGTCTCTAGAAAGCCCTTTTTATGAAATTTCTGAGAGGTCAACCGAGGTACAGATGCTTTATTTATCGGAACATTCAAGCATCCGAAATACGTCGGGATTGAAAATGATATAGCGTTCCTGATAGAAAATGTCAAAATAAACTTATTCAAGTTCTTATTCCCAAAGAAGTCCTGCTCCGTTTCCGTGTAGAATAGAAATTCTCTCTAAGGTTGATAGAATATACGTTTTCTTTCTCATATTAAAGGTTGTCCAAGGAGGGCTAAGGGACAGATGTTGTGCTTGCAAGTAAGCTTCAGCCAAGCACCGCCAAGCTTACACACGGGCCAACAGAATCATGATAACAAGTCAAAGGAGCATTATCCAGTTACACGCCTGGATCCAACTATGCAGTTCACTGTTTAATTTGCTCAATTTGATAAACTATTGGGTAAAAATCCAAACTAGTGTTTCAAAACCTTGTTGATATAACAGCACCAAGAGCTAAATGTCGGAGTTAATGACTTGATATCACTAAACATCATCATGTAAAATAAGGAAACCAAAAAAAAGTAAAAAGTTCAGCCAAATGTAAACTTCAAATCATGTAGCCAGACCTCTAGGATGGTTTATCGTTCTATCAAGTTAAAGTAGCAATTACCTGTTTCCATCCCAAGGTTCTCCTTTCCAATTTTCAGAGATTACCTCAGTAAAAAATGGTTATTCATCTTTTTTAAATTCTTAGGCTAAAAAATGACCCAGTATTAGAAGGCAAACTACTCAAACTGATTAACTGACAACGGAGCACTTCAAATTCAAAGTCAACAGCACGTTATAGAGGCAACTTGGATCCCCAAGTATATGGTTTAGCTGCACAAATCAAACTAAACAAAGTTTAATGATCTAGAAAAATTAAACAAAGTACATTGTGCTAAAAACTAGGGGGATCCTTCTATTTCTGTGATCACATAGAACGGGCAAACAAACATCTTGCATCCCTGCACAACCTCATAGAACGGGCAAACAAACTCGCATGCTTTCCTGCACAACCTTATAACATTTGTTCACAAAAAGTAAAACCAGTCTGAAAAAGATATCCACACCGCTCTACTAAGTTGCACGATAAAAGCCAATATCGGTTTGTATCTACATTAGTGATCCTGCACTTTCCACTATAAATTTATAGACTTCATGCCCTGAAATATAAACTAGTAGCAAAGAAGATGTGGTACGCAGATACATCTCAGACTGGCAAACAATTTTCCAATAAGGCTTAAAGAACATCAGAGGTTTCATCAGTTTTAAGTTACATGACTGCTACCTTATCTTACTTGAGGGTACAACTGGTGCATAAGCAGTAGTGCCATGTTGCGTCTCAATGGAGTTAAATTGATTTACAGGAATCAATATTTTTTAAACAACAATGGAAACAACCTTCATACAATTTCACTGCAGTTGGATAATACAAGAAATCATATGTACATATACCATTCGTAGTTGAGCAACATAACATGATTTAACACACTCGAGTCCCTAAGAACATACAAAAAGGAAAATGTCCTACTACATTGGTTATTAATGTAGTGACAAGACGAGAACAATTACAGGATAATCTGCAGTAACAGACAGAGTGTGGGAGAAGTCAGTCTGCTGTCCAGCTCTGTTCAACAATCTCGCGCACCTTCCTGTTGTATTCACGCTTGTTCTCACTGAACATGCGTGCTGCTTCTGAATTAGCTGGCGAGTTAGGATTTGGATCACAGAGCAAAGACTGCACTAGGAAAAATCACATGTAAGGGGTCTAATCAATAGCAAAGATGCTAATAGCTTGTAGGGTTCTCTCTCTCTTTTACAAAAGCAGCAAGTGCATTAATTTTTTTCTAAGCAAGAAAGGGCCACTTATTTTCATATTTAGCAAGCAAGAAAAATGGGCACATACTTTCATATTTCGCAGGTAGAAAAGGGGCACCTTTAAGAGTTTCTTAGGTGAGACCTTAAATTGTTAAATTTTTTGCTTGAAACAAATAGAACTTAAACAAGATGAAGAAAGACTTCCATGGAGGTACTGGATGATGAAAATTACAAAAATGAAAAATCCTCATATAATAGTTTCTTAGGTGATTACTTATATTGTGAAGAAATTTGCTTGAAACAAATAGAAAACTTAAACAAGATGAAGAAAGACTTCCGTGGAGGACTGGATGATGAAAATTACACAGATGTTCATAAACGTGCAAGAGAACCTAGTAATGACCTCAAGGGAGAATCACAAATTTGAGTATAAGCTTCAGAAGTACATTTTGGACATAAACCTCGTCTTCAGGGAAAGCTACAGTACCTTTATTATTGTTTTTCCTCCATTTTTTTCATCATTTCTTTAACTATCACATCAAACATAGTATATTGGCAGCTATTAGTATACTTCATCAGCTATTTTAAACCAAGGAAGTAGACCTGCTTTCCCAACTTATCCCAAATATTAGATATTTATTTCTCTTCATTGTATGCTATTCCTCACACCTCACTTCAAAGAGAGCAATGAGAACATAAGGGGAACTCATACAGAACTGTGCTTTACTGGAGCAATAGATGGAAAATACTTGACCGGCAAAAAATTATGCTCTTACTGATAAATAGAGATGGCACCAAAAAATGAAGTAGGAGCATAGTTCACAGCTATAGAGTTGAACGAGGTATTAAATCAGAGCAGCCCTTAACATGTTAATATAAATGCCAACCGTAACCAGGGTTTTAATCATTTGACTTCCTGTCTGTTAGTGTGCTTGGAATACATATCTCTCCAACCCCACCCCTGATCCCAGAAAATATATTTAAATAAGAAAGGTCATATTAATCTAATTGGTTTTAAGATTATCTAAAAAGGGAGGAATAAAGTTGCACTTAAAAAACCTCAAAGTACCTGGATTGAAGTCAGTATAGCAGCTACATCATATATGGGACTCCACTGATTTTGCAGTATGTCCAAGCAAATACTTCCATCAGCGTAAACTGAACAATACGACAGATATTAAGAAATCAGCAAAAGCCGAATATTGACCAAAACTACTATGTGCATGGAAAATAGGTAAAAACAGAAGGGGTAATACAAAATGCTTGTAAACAGCAACAAGCTTAAACCATTTAGAAGAAAGGAGATATTGGATAAGCTTTTCTACAAGAAACAAATGGAAAACAGAGGATACACATGACCTGCCCAAAAATTGTCCAACTCTATCAAGCAACCAAGAAACTATGGGGGTTTTGGTCACGGACTAAGATATGTTATTTCCTTCAAATTTACCCTAGGTTCTAATTTCGGGAATCAAATTGTATCTCATCTCGAATTTTTCCATCCGTCCTGGTCAAAGTACACAAAGTTGTTTGACCAGATCTAGTACGGATCCATAGCCACCATACTAGCATCGTGTCTACATGGGTGCGGCACCTAAATTGTTGTGTCGGAGCAACTTCGCAGCCAAATTATCCAAAATTGTTTGACCAGATCCGGTACGGATCCATACCCACCATACTAGTGTGTGTCTACATGGGTGTGGCACCTAAATTGTTGTGTCGGAGCAACTTAGCAGTTAAACACTGAATAATACACGAACTGTTATGTAGAGATCGCCTACTTTAAGCACATTTTTGTCCTTAAATATCCTTATCCAAGTATTGCCAATACACATTCTTATTTGAGATTTTATCCTGAAAATAAGTCACTTTTCTGGTTTTCCCTGAAAAGCCCAAACGTTGCAGTAGTTATGCAGAGGCTTATATAGGAAACCCAACATGGTATTAGTTATGCAGCAAGAACATCAGTACAATCAATTTTTAGGTAACCAAATGTTGTATAAGTTATGCTGGATTCTATACCGAGATTATTTTACTACCCCCTAGAAAAAACAACCCTGTGTAAACATTAATTGATTATATGGTGCAGCTTGCTTTGGCCAATTTGATCTAAAAAAAGGCATATTTTTTATGCCAAAACATTTGGTGTAGCAGAGTATTCTCGTGTCCGTTTGCACCTAAGTGTAACCTATTGGTCAATGGAGTGGGTACAACCCTTGGAGATCAAGGTTCAAATCCCAAATCCCAGCAGAGACAAAAAATACTATGTAATTTGTTCCCTTTGTCTAATCCTTGGTGGGTAGAGTTACTAGGTATGTATACTGGTGATACGCAGCAGGTACCAGGTAGAATAGTCAATAAATGCAAAGGCTGGCCTGGACACCATGGTTATAAAAAACCATGGAGGTGTCGCTGAATAGGCTTCCCTTTCCCTCTATCTGGCTCAAGAGTAAGGGTAGCTTATAGACACAGGCAAAAAGATACCCTCGGTCAAGTTGAACAATGAGCAATATTACCCTTTCTAAGGAGTACAATTATGCCCAAAAATAAACAGAAGAAAGGGTGGGGGTGGGGGTTGGGGGGTTCACAAATAAATTCACTGGAGCTACTTACTATTTGGGTGGAACATTCTGGAAATAAATCGCACAGTTGGTGGTTTGTTTGGATAGTCCTCTGAGAACTGAAGTGTCAGCTTAAATGTACCTGTGAAGGAAAAATATCGCCAGGATAATTAGATTCGGGTGGAATAAATAACATATTATAAAGCAAATAAACCACATGTGACATGTGCCCCTCCTTTTTCTCAGAGGAGGGGAATAGCAGATGAAAAACAGAGTAAAAGATAATGCTGAGAAAGATCAAGGAGAACTGAAAACAGGGGTAATGCACCACTAGACACTAGAAGCCCAGAAAACCTTCTTCACTTTGCAGATGGAGCATCGAGAATTAAAACAAAGCATAGTGCATTCAAAGAGCCCTTGAAATGCAAGTATACAACACTAAATCCGCAGTTGATCAGATCAACAAAGATGCTCATCTCTTTATTATACTTGAAGAATGCATTGGCAAAACTATAACAGAAAATGATGCCCTCCCATAGGACTATATATATACATGAGTTTTGCTAACCTGCTACATCCCCATTCTTTAATTCTCATAAATGCCCTTACTACTTTCTTCCAACACATTTAAAATAGGGATATTTTCGTCTTTTTTCATTTTCTATTATGTATATACATGAGTTTTGCTAACCTGCTACATCCCCATTCTTTAATTCTCATAAATGCCCTTACTACTTTCTTCCAACACATTTAAAATAGGGATATTTTCGTCTTTTTTCATTTTCTATTATGTTTCCCCCTCATTCTTTTCTTATCAAAATCTCATGGAAGAAATAGGAACAAAAAGAGTCTCACAGAAGAAAGAAAGACTATAAGACTGAAGTTTCTTTTCATCTACTAAGGCTCAAGTTGAATAATGGAGAAAACAAAGAACTTAATTTCATTCCTTGTTTAGGTGTTCATAGAGCAATTAGCAGCACCATTTGACCATTTCTTAACATACTACAAATAATTTTACAAGGAAGAGGATTGGTAACGTTTGATAATTTGACACTGGTATATGACCGGAAAATGAAGTTGGTTCTACGCAGTGTTATCAAAGACGAAAAGCGCAAAAAAGCTCTAAGGTCCGATGAGGCTTTAAGCGCAAAGTGCAAAGAAAGCGTGGGCTTTAATGAAAAAAGGCGCAATTGGAGAAAAAGTAAAAATATGTATATGTAGTCCAAGACTAATATTTAAAAGCATGAATAATAAATATATGTACAAAGAAATTGGAAATATTTTACGAGAAAGTAAAATATCAATTGTTTAATGTCGCCTTTTCAGGATTACACTCATTGTCAAGGAAAACTATGCCTTGTAGCCTTGATGCGACACTAAAGTGCACACAAAGCAGGGCAAAGCGCTCAATATGTTTTAAGCCTCCCTTCAGGGCTTAAGCGCGCTTTAAGCGCGCCTTTGACAACACTGGTTCTACATCCAAACATAATTTCCGACGAAGCGCTTGTTTCCTATGAGAGATAGCCAGGACGAAAAGACTCCGCTCTACTGGGTTGTTGGAATCATTTCAGTGAAATCTCCATCATGTTTCTATAATAGTTGAACGGGGATTTGGTCAATTAATCCCACTTTCAGAATACCCAAATCAACAGAACCACTTATTCCTCAGATCCCCCTCTCTCTCTCCCTCTCCCTCTCCCTCTCCCTCTCCCTCTCCCTCTCTCCCTCTCCCTGTTCTCTTTACTGTTCCAGTCCACTCCACAAATTAAACCAAACTGACAGCTCATTATTTAAGTCCTTTTAACTTGTCTCTGTTTAACTTTCATTTCTATTTAAAAAAATCTGTTCAAAGTAATTTAATTTGGCAGAAGAGAGGGATTATTTAAATCATCAATGATGAGGGAAGAAGATAAGAAAAGAGGGGAATGTTTGGGATAAAATTTCGGATAAAAAGACAAAAAAGCCACTCATACTAATGTGCTGTTGTTGTGCTAGTAAGGGCATTTAAGAGAAAACAAAAATTAACCATATACATATATATATAGAGAGAGAGACCGACCCTCCATGAATATGCTACCATTCATAGAGTATTAAAAGAGTCCTTGAAGTGCAACTATGCAAGATCAAATCAGCAGTTGATCAGATCAACAAAGATGCTCATCTCCTATTGTTCAATAAGAATGCAGAATTGACAAAACTAAAACAGAAAATGATACATATACACACACACACACACACCCATGACTATACTACCATTCATATTTTACAGGGGAAAGAATACATAGGATAACAACTGCCTCACCTCCATCCCAGGGAGTATCATCAGGGCTGCATTTCAAGGATAAAACAAAAGAGAAAAAAAATGTATAAGCATAACAAAACTGCTGTGGGAAGAAACAGATATTCCAAAGTAAAAACAGTTATGAGTCACGACTGAGTTAATTTCATTGTCATACCCGAAAATGACTGCATTCCATAGCATTATATTGTTGTCATACGGAGCTCCACTGATGCCGGCCGGGGGATCCTGCTGTAACCGCTTAAAATCCCTCATCAGTCTCTTCCTCGCCGGTGTCGACATCCTCACCGCCTTGTCAAAAAATTATACCTCAATAAATTGCTAAAGACTAAAGTCAACACAAAATCTTAATTTTCGAGTTTCTGGACCATAAAAGAGGCTAAATTCAACATGGAAGTTAGATTAGTCAATGGAAAATCCTAAATTTCCAAGCTTCCTAGACCCGAAAAAAACTACATTCGCCATGGAAATTCAATTGCTGTTACAAATTCTACCTCAATAGCTCACTAAAGTCAACACAAAATCCTGAATTTCCAGCTTTCTAGACCAAGAGAGCAACTAAATTGTCCGTGGAGATTAAACTAGACAATACAAAATCTTAATGTTCCAGTTTAGTGGACCAAAAAGCAACTAAATACGCCATAGAAATTAAATTAGTCGACAGAAAATCTTAAATTTACAGTTCACTTGATTTACCATTGAAACTGAACTAATCAATACAATAACATAACCTTCCAGTTTACAAGACCGATGGCAAAAAGATTTTCCATGGAAATTAAACTATTCAATACACAATCTTCATTTCCCAGTTTTCTAAACCCAAGAAAGAGACTAAATTCTCCATGTAAATCAAAAATTAAGCAAACCAAAGCTGTAAAACCAGCTCAAATCCATTTCAAAAAAAAAAAAAAAACCCAGCTCAAATCAGAAAAAGAAAGAAATAAACCTAGACAGCTAGATCCATACCCGTGCTCTAAAAGTCGTGAGCGTGAGGCGAGCGAGAACATGAAACAAGGCGTAAGCCTTGAGACGCTAACACGAAACAAAGCGTAAGCCCTGAGGCGCAGGGCGTAAGCCTTTTGGATCTTTAATTTTGAATGTTTTATAAATTAACAAATAAACATATAAGTGACAAAAAGTAAAATCAGATTAAAATTGTAGAAAATTCAAGAAAATCATAAAATAAGTTGGAAAATATTTATATTTATATAAACATGCTAACATGTACACAACTATTACCAAAAAAAAATTTACTTCAATAAGTGAAAGACGTAAAGATGCATTACAACCTAAGTTGCCCGGACTCGGGTGCGTGTGTCCAATACCGATGTGGATCCGGAGGTTGGGTCCTTAATCTAAATTTTAAGTTTCGGGGGTACGGATCAAGGTACAGATACGGGTGCAAGGATTCGGCTAAAAGTAATTCAAATATCTAAAAATAGAGTTACAAAATATGTCTTAATTATGAGACATATTGTGAAAAAGCAACAAGGTCTCTAAGAAAGGAGAAAATATTGATCAACATATAAAATTCTATATACAAGATATTCAATTTTCTTCAAGTTCACCCTACCTTTTGTTTTTATTTCAAAAAATCATTGTATCTGTCTCGAATTTTTCAGACGGTTTTGGTCAAAACACCAAAATTGGTTGACCAACTCTAGAATGGATCTCACACTCACACTCATACCCACATTGTGTCAACATAGGTGCGTGCGCCAGCGAAAGTAAAGAGTTTGAGCAACTTAGATTAGACCTATAAAAAGACTATGATGGAACATATTTGGGTTGTAAAAATGATATTCTACTTCCTAATAATTCAAATATAAAAATGACAATAGAATAAGGTTATTGTTTGAAAACCTAAAACTAAAAAAAACAAATCATAAATACTTTTTTTTAATCACCGAAAAATTCGGGGGCCGATCATTTGGACCAACCGCAGCCTTTGAAACTCGGTAGATAATGGGCCCGCCCCTCTACCCTTCTCTACTTAAATACCAAGCTTCGCTTTGCATGGTGTGGGGGCCTGAACATGTGACCTAAGACACAAATTCTCCACCCTTTGCCACTTGAGCTAGGCCCTGAGGGCGACAAATCATAAATACTCATTATAACATGAATAGAATATTCTTTGGAATAGAATCTCAAGGATAGTATCTAAACTTGAATACCACAACAAATTCTAAAACCAAAAACAAACTTGAAATAAGAGAGTAAAAATGAAAAATTTGAAAAAATGAAGCATAAAGAAGTTGCAAAGCATGGAAGGAGAGCAAGCATAGGAGGAAAAAGCTCTTGCTTTATAGTTTGAACTTCTCCAACATTGCCAAAGAGGATTTGCTACTCAATAAACGACAAAGAGAAAAGATTAGGAAAGTAGGGTAAAAACTTAGAAAAAGCCTTTGAATTTTGACTTTTTTTTAGTTTGAGAATTGATGACGAGTTAGCTTTTGAGTATTTAAGTATTAAAAATGAATTTAATAAGTAATTTTTGGCACCAATTTGGATAAGTTCCCCGGCGCCCAGAAAGTTGGGACTTACGCCTAAGCGAAGCCCCAAAAGATTGGGAATTATGCCCCACGATAAGCCCCAAAAAGCCTTTTAAAACATTGGTCCATACACAAAAGTACAAGCTTAAAGCACAATAAGGTATTGCTTAAATATTAAACCCTAGAATTCAGCATCGATTAGCAACCAATACAACAATACTTGCTAAAATTCCATGTAAAATCTCACTTTTCAGTAATCTAGACCAAAAACTAAACTAAATTCATCAAGAAATGAAATTCAAGGAAAACAAAATCAACAGACTCTAGATCCATAAAGAAAATCATCTTCAAAGTATAAAACCCTAGAAATCAGCTGGAGCAAGAAGGTATATCAAACAATGAGATGAATGGGAATTGAACCCAAATAGGTATCGCTTAAATATAAAACCCTGGAATCCAGCGTTGATTAGCAACTAATACCTCAATTACTAGCTATGTCGACGCAAAATCACAATTTTCAGCAGTCTAGACCAAAAACGAAACTAAATTAGTCATGAAATTAAATTACAAGTCACCAGACGCTACAAAATCAACAAAACCCCTAGATCCATAACAAATATTGAAAGCAAAAAATCAAAAACAGGAATTTCACGAGTAAAACCAAAGAATTCAGCTCGTGTAAATAGGCACAAAAAATTACATGAATGAATTGAGAAGACAAAAACACAAAACATACATAAGAAATACGGAATTGTTGACCTACGAGCAAAAAGCGGCGAGAATTGAATGATAGACGTCGACGGGAGGTTAAATGATAGGCGGCGGCCTTATGTTCGTCGCCGGCTTAAAAGGCAATGGAGATTTTGCGTTGGCGTGATATATAAGCTGCTGAAATGCGTTGTACTATAATTGTATACGTCATATATGCAATGCACACGGAGATATTTATCATTTAGATTTTTTTTAAAAATAATTTCAGGTAACTCCTCTCATATTTTGCTTCATAATGCTAATTTCCCTTAATACTGTACTATATATGATACCAGCTTATGTTTCTTATTTTAATTTCTGCGTAACAATTCTTTTATTTATCCGATCTATTACTAAAATGCGAAATGATAATACTGAGAATAATTTATATTAATATAGAATTTTTTGTTTAATTAATTTTATAACTAGTTTTGGGATTAAACAAAACCAAAATTTTAAAAGAAAAACTTAGGATCGAAATATGACTTTTTTTTCCTTCATATTTTGTAACTACTTTGTTTCTATTTCAGTCGTTAAATAATGTAAGGGCAATATGACTTTTACTTATTTAGTCCATTATTAAGCAGATAATTCACTAGGTAATCAGTTAGGTAATTTCCATTTATACATATATCTGTAAGAATAATATTTTTCACCCTATCGTCGTCTCTTCCTTCTTTGTGGGGAGTACCGGATCATTTTAATCCAGACACTATATTCTCGATTGAATATAATAAAGAAAAATATAGAATAGAAGTTATTGGTTATTATTTTTGAATTTAAATATATTTAAAAAATAAAAATAATAAAATAAAATAAAAACATATATATAAGTTACCAATTCAAAACTACCCATTCAAATCAGGATGTAGTTTCAAGTTGGAGTTTTAAAATAATTTTAAAATAAAAATAAATTTAAAATAATAATAAATTACCAATTTAAATTGGGGATTAGTTTTAAGTTGGATTTTTAAAATTATTAATAAATAAAATGAAAATAATGACTTAAAAAACTTTCAAAGAAAAATATTTAATAAAGTACTATGCGAATAAATTTTTCTTTTAGCAATGTAATAATATTAAATATTAGATGATATAATAAAGAAAAATACATAATAGAAAGTTATTCAATGCGTTCCTTGTATAAGTCCCATTAGTTTAACAGATATTTTGTACATTAAAATTTAGATAATATTATTAAAAATAATAGAATAAATTTAAAAAAAATATTTCAATAGTAATAAATTATAAATCTTCTCAAATATGACAAAAAGAAAGAAAAAATTAAATATTGCTTAATATATTAAAAAAATATAGAAAAAAAAATGATTCACTAACTATATAAGTACCTTTGATTCATTATTGGGTATATCGTATTGACAAGGAAGATGACTATTGAATTTTATTAAAGCAATACAATTATATAGGATCAAACAAGCTCATCATCATAATTTAATTTAATTAATATTTTTAATACTAATCGTGCATCGCGCGGGTACGATAACTAATCTGTTACTAAAATGCGAAATGATTATACTGAGAATAATTTATGTTAATATAGAATTTTTTTGTTTGATTAATTTTATAACTAGTTTTGGGGATTAAACAAAGCCAAAATTTTAAAAGAAAAACTTAGGATCGAAATATGACTTTTTTTCCTTCATATTCTGTAACTACTTTGTTTCAATTTCAGTTATTAAATAATGTAAGGGCAATATGACTTTTACTTATCTAGTCTATTACTAAGCAAATAATTCACTAGGTAATCAGTTAGGTACTTTCTATTTATACATATATCTGTAAGAATAATATTTTTCACCCTATCATCGTCTTTTCCTTCTTTTATCTCATTGCGCTTTATCAATTTAGAGTTCTTCCCTCGTTTTCACTTCGTTTACAATATAATTGCTCATTAGTAAGCAAATAATCCATTAAGTAATCAGTTAGGTGGTTTTTGGTTTTCATTATATACTTATATATGTAAGAATAATATTTTTCTCCCTATCTTCATCTCCTCCTTCTTTTATCTCATCGTTTTGTGTATCATTTTCACTTCTTTTACAATATAATATAAAGAGCTTTTAGCTCAAAAATTGTAGCGTCTGATGATTTCTTTCGCATTCTACATCTAAAATTTGTTACTTTGTTCTTTGAATGTTTAAAAAAGAAAATATGGGATTGAACAGAAAACAGTTGGATTAGAATTTCCAAAATCAAGTTGTAGGGAAAGCTACAAATAAAATATTGGGAATTAGTTTGTAGTGGTTGGCTATAAGCATCCTTTATATTCTCTCCTGTCGATGTCAGTGGAATTCATATCTTCTCCTTTGAATGGGTAGAAATAGACTAGGCATGGGAGATAGTCCATACAAAAAGTAAAAGTTTTCGGATTCAAATAGAATTATTGGGAACGAGTCAATGCCATAGTGATATTTTGGCTTATCATTCAATAGCTAAACATTTTCTTGGAGGTATTAGGTATGCCTCTAGTGCACAAATTGTAGGGAAATGACACTAAAAATAATATAATAATACTGCAATAATATTATTTGTAAGCAGATATACGAATTGGCTTGAGTCGTGCTGGGCACTGTCCTAAGAAACTATTTCAGCAATGTGAAATATTTTTCAGAATTAAACAAGCTCATATCTATTTATTTAGAGGATAGAGGAATCAACAACAAAAAAACAATCATTTGATTTTCTTTCTTGCTCTCCCTTAGCAGCGGGAAAGGAGTCTATCTTTCTGCCTAGCTTTGGTAGATTTCCCCCAATGCAATCCACATAAATTCCACGAATCCCTTGGTGGATAAGTCCGATGACTCAGTAGCGGTGTGGAATTGAGTTTCTTGTCTCATAGTTCTGATCTATAGTTAGGGGACAATACATACCAAAAGGTTCGAAGAAAGAAGGCGCATACACGTAGGTTCAGGCTAGACCGACTACTCCAAGAGCACTCATCCATAAACCGGTTACTGGTACAAATAACATAAAGAAATATAACCAACATTTAATGGAAAAAGCAACCCCAAAGATTTGGGACCAAAAGCGGTTAGTGGTGACCATTGAATAAGTTTCTTCGGGTTGAGTTGGGTTAAAAGCACAGAATATATTTGCACCATCACCGTCTTCAAATAAAGTATTTTCTACGGTAGCACCATAAATGGCACATAGCAAAGCAGCGCCCAATACACCGACAACTCCCATAATATGAAACGGGTTCAAGGTCCAATTATAAAACCCTTGAAAAAAAGGATGAATCGAAATATAGTTGTTACACCAAACCTAGGTGTAAAGAACCAACCAGACTGACCCAGTGGATAAATCAGAAATACATAAACAAAAACAACAATTGGACCACAGAATGCGATTGCATTATAAGGTATCAATTGAACAGATCGAGCAAGCTCGAATTGACGTAACATGAAACCTATTAGGCCAAAAGCTCTATGGAGAGCAACAAAAGTCCACAGACCCCCACCCCCCCCCCCAATTGACACCAATGAGTAAAATCTCCTTGTGTTTCAGGACCCTATAGTAACAATAACGAATGTGCTAAACTATTAGCAGGAGTAGAAACTGTGGTAGTTAAGAAATTGCAGCCTTCCAAATAAGAACTGGCCAATCCATGGGTATACCATAAAGTTACAAAGGTTGTACCTGTGAACCAACCCCCTATAGCGAAATAGGCACAAGGAAAGAGCAATATACGGGACCAGCCGACAAAAATGAAATGGTCCCTCTGTAACCAGTCATTCATAATATAAAATAAATCATTTTCGTCTTTGGTAAGCTTACCAAGGGCTACAGTTATAGTGGTCCTCCTATTCAACTACTTCGACCATTTTCGAGCACCTTGTCGACGCACCATTTTTCTCGCAGAATTCTGGTTTACGACATTTGGGAGGACAACTCTATTCCCGTTTGGGATTTGGGTTCTTTGATTTGAAGAGTCGCCACCTAATGATTAAGCATATTAGGACACTAAGAGTTTTTGAGTTGGAAAACCAAAGTTCGGGTAAGGTCTAGAAATTATCTCGAGGGGAAGGTGTTACGCACCCCTTAAGATCCACTAGTGTGGTTCTCGGCAATGCTATGTTGTGACTTTAATGCAAATAGATACACAAATAACTTTACACATAAGGGTTGCAAATAGATACGTGACAAGTATGTTGGAATCAAGGTTTAGATGATCTACAATTTATTTAAAGAAGGGTCTAAATGCAGAAAATTAATCAAAATATTAAATAAACAAAGAAGAAAAAATTTGGAAGAAAAGAATAATGCAGTAAAATAAAAGAGGAGTTTTGAGTAGTTGAAAAGACAGGATTTTATTGATATTAAATAAAGTTGTATAAGGAAAGGGGTCCTAGGTTTATAAATCACATGGATTATCCACACAACACCGGTAACCAATCGTACACGCAGTGTTATCGTGTGATCATCATCTCCATGTCTACCTTTTATCCAATTAATGTATTAAGCGTGAAATTGTGTCGTAACCTACAACATGCTATTACCCGTCCCACCTATCAGTCCCTGAGACTTTTAGGACTACTAATCCTAAAGGGGGGAAGCTTGGATTTTAAGAGGTTTAAAAAGGTTAAAATTCTAAGGCGTCAAGCAAAACACATGAAGCAGTTATGGGATCCCAAAACAATCAAGGCTTAGATAAACCTCATTTAACCACAGAAAATCGTGTAGTTTAGCATGTCTTATATGTACTGATTAGGTCCAAATTATGCTTAACATTAGGCAGGCTAGTTCATTACATATTTTCAGGCAAGAAGTTCGCATTAGGCTCGCCTGGATGCAACTTATTAAAGACTAGTGCAATTAATTAATTACATACTTGTTTGCCTACGTGATGACCTATAGGCATGGCATCTATTGGTCTCAGGAATAAAGAAACAAACTGATAACAGAGAGTTACCAGTTTTAACAGAATGGTGCGAGTTCTGTAATTAGTGTTAATCTTAAAACGAGTGATTCAGATTTGATTGATAGTTCCTATAGGCATGCTTTCTGTCACACCTCATTTCGGCGCTACTACACCCCGCGAAAGGGCGTGTAAAGTGAATTTTTTCAATTAAAGGACAATCGAAATGGTATTCATTTGTTAAAAATTCAGAGTCGCCACTTGGTAGATTAGTGGTGTCCCAAGTCATCGGTTGAATCCCGAATCGAGGAAACGATTGACTCTATATTACAGTCTGCGCACCAGAAATCTGGATAAGGAATTCTATTAACCCGAGAGAAGGTGTTAGGCATTCCCGAGTTCCGTGGTTCTAGCACGGTCGCTCAACTGTTGTATTTGGCTAAAAATCTAATTTTAATACATGTTCAAACCTATGTGCCTTTTTGATCTTCTAACCGCCTTAGATTAGTATTATTTTATAAGAATTGCAACATCATGAAAACATATCTCAAACCACGTTAGATCAATGTACCCGTGGTTATTGACATATTTCAACTCCGCTGATATTTGGATTTGCGTCACATAAATGTGCACCCGAGTTTAGGAGGTAATATTGTTAAAATCGCGCCTAAAGAGTCTAACGCATTATTATCTCTGGGAGGCCGTGAAATTCGCTAAACAGCCCATCCCGAAATCTAAGTATTTTAATATGTAGATTTAAAGAGGGCCCCCTAATTTATATGTTTTGTTTTGCGAGGCTCATCTCATTTATTGTTAAATGGCAAACCTAAGGCAACTACAATTTTCTACTTTGCGAGGACATGGAAAATTCAACTAATGGAACACCTCAATTTCTAACGGACTTTATTATTCAAAGTCGTTATAGTCGGGTTACATAAAATGCACCCCCTAATTTTAGAACTCGATATCGTAATAATGTCATGGGAATCGCACCCACAATCACAACGATTTATTAATCGTGCCTAAAGCAACTAGCACATTTGCAAATTATTTTATAAGCTACATTTGAGATAAAACATCATGATCATATAAACTAATCAATTTGCTAACTAAACAGTAAAGGAGCTCAATAACTACACGAAAAAATTGTAAAGAAAATGTACTTTATTCACACAACTTTAATAAAGAACAGAAACATGTAATCATAAGTATATACATACTATAAATTCACAGTAAGACACAAAACAGTCAAAACAATTCATTTGTTTGCATCATTTCCACATTCATGCTTCAATAGCGTAATAGAAGGAGGGGGAAAATTTGAACCTGGTACAATGAAGCTCTTTTGATATTAAATTACAACAGCCACAACAGATGGAAAGCTAGGCTACGACTGAAACTCGAACAACATCGAACCCGAATAAAACCAACAGACCACACCTCGAACGGATCTCGCTTAACATCGTTTCCATGTGTGCCTGTGAGGATTGTTTGGGCAGAAAACATTGGCGTTGGGGTTTGACTGGATGATAAGGGTGGTTGTTGGTTGCTTGGTGGTTGTTTGGTAGAGACGTGAAGCAGCAGCAACAGCTGTTCGCTGCCGCACGACGAAGGAAATGGGGACGGTGGTTGCTTGGTGGTTGTTTGGCGACATACTGGACGTGGGAGAGGCGGGCTATTGGTTGGGCGTCGTTTGGACGTGACTGAGGGACAATAAGGGTGGCTGGGCGTGACCAACAGTGAGGTTTCTTGGTTCAATTCCCCTTTTTTCTCCCAAGTGTTCTGTTTGTATATATATGTTATATGTATTTTTTTCTCTTATGTTTTTGCTTTTTATGTATAGTGTGTGTGCATGTGTTTTTCTTTGAAGATGTGACGACCCGGCCCGTCGTCACGGGAATTACCACCCCGTTATGTTGAAAATTGCATGTTTTATGATTTTATATCGGTGTTAGAGTCTATCGGGTGAGTTAGGAGTGAATTGGATTGAAAATGAGGCATATAGCCTTTTTGAAGGAAACTTGAATAAGGAAAGTCAACCCGGAGTTGACTATTTGGTTAGATGGCTCGAAATCGGATTTTGGTGATTCGGTTAGTTCCGGGAGGTGATTTGTGATTTAGGGGAGCGATCGGAATTGAATTTGGAGACTCGGTGTAGAAATAGGCTTGAATTGGCTAAGGTTGAATTTTGGCGAAATCCGAACGGTAGGTGAGATTTTGATCCAGGAGTCGGAATGGAGTTCCGACAGTTGTAGTAGCTCCGTTAG